>JAJEJH010000227.1:47625-392244 GCA_026122585.1 Anacardium occidentale
ATATTTCATCAAGATTGAGGTACTAAAATAGTGTGTACCTTAATTCTATAATATCACATAACTAATATATGCCACTAGTAGGAAATGCATGTAGGGTTTCTCAAGATCATTAGAGGGGCAACCATGCAGCAAAAATTTAAAAATTCATCACAAATCCTGAGAAACTGTCTAAGATATCGTTTTTTGCAACAATTTACAAAAACAAAACTAAATAAACAATCAATGTTTAGAAATCATATACATGTGTTTGAATGATCTTTTCGGTCATTTTCTAGTAATGAGTTTATTTATCTGTCATCCCATAAGCTGGTAGCAATTGTGATAGTCCATACAAATTAATGAATTAGGAGGAACAATGTTTTTACTCTAATAGTAGTTACATGCATAGTCAAGGTTTGTTTGGTGCACGGGCGTGTGAATGTGTTTAAGCAATGTTACATAAAAGTGTCCAACTAAAATTTCAATAAGTTTTCACAGAGTTAGCCATACAAACATGTGCATGTAAAATGCATGTTTGCGCTATCTCACGCACACTTGTGTATGGTAGACACATAGTCATGCTCAACATTTTGATAACACATGCTATCGCACATTACACATAAATCTCATAATGTAATTTAATATGCATGTATGTTTGTGTACCAAGAATGCACATTCTTGCATTAGTAAGTTATTTGAAACTTAAATCAATTTGACCAAGTCAAATATGATCCATTTAAAGCTTGAATTTTTCTACATGTTAAGATGTATGACTATGTACCCAGCAATTACACAATTTGTGTGTTAGGGTAGGTGCTTTATATTCATCAGTTTGATGTATATTGGTTGAATTATTTATGTATTATTATGATTTGTATCATGTATTGATATTGATAATATAAGGTATTTAAGTTTTATTATTCTTTGTAACTTATAACATGCCCTTGATACAATAGAAGTGAGACGATATATTCAGATAATTGATCATACTTTCTATATACACTAATTGGTAGCTATACTAAAATAATTTGTAAATTCTAAATCACTATAAACCTTAGGCATTAGTGCTAGTATAAAGATTTTTATAGTATGAATGGTCTTATCAAAAGGTTGTGATAGTTTATTCTTATCAAAGTTTATTACTTGTAATATGATCTCACACATGGGTGCATAATTTGGCAATCATATTCACTAAATAGATGATGAGAATCTCATATAAATTGTACTTCATGTGTCTATAGATCAATCTTTATAACTTGATGATATATGTAATCTTTCCACTTGAGGTATATATCTTATGTTAGGAGTGATATCGTTTGATGTACAATACACCATCATAAATAAAGTGTTATAGGAGCAATTGATAGCATCATGTCAAGTACAAAAACTATAGTAGAGCAACAAAGGATTGACTAATCCCAAACATAGGATTAGTGTCTTAGTTGAGTTATTTAGAATCAATAAATCTACAATCATAGTTGGATTGGTTGGTATCTATCCAATCTCCAGTTTTGACATTACATATACAAGGAGTTCTAAGATAAACATGAATCTATATCTTAGTCTTGTGAGACACACTGATAAAGGGTTTGTATTGTGTGTCAATTATCAAGTTGATCAAATTTAGAGTTGTTCACTAACACTCTACTATTTAGACCTTATTATAAGCCACTCATGATTTATGGTCAAATTTAAGTTGAATTTGGATACAATCGAGTTAGTAAAAAGCTGGCGGGTCGTGTATTAAAGGGGTTGATTAATACTAGAGGCATATGACTATTATGTTGGTGTTTATATAATCAAATATGATTGCATGGGACTTACTGAATCTTTTTGGATTTAGCCATAAGATAAGAAAAGAAGGATTTACCTTGATGTATGAACATGCACTTGAGAGGTGATTTGATCCTAATTGGAGTAGGATTTTATGTTGGCACAGTTCACTAATTTAGACATATCTAGGTTTCTATACTTTAGTTTGGGATGATTTTTAGCTTGCTAGAAAGCTAAAATAAAGACTTACAATTGTTATAAGGAGATCCATTTCTAAATGGACTGTCTAAAGGTTTGAAATTAGAAGAGAAGTTTGAGCTGAATTCTTATCATGCTTAACTGAACTAGTCACAACCTAGATTCATCTACACATTTGGGAAGACAAGTGTTCTAAGGAGACAAAGACCTCGTTAGGTATATAACATGGCTAAAACTAACATTGAAATAGTGGCAAAGAACCTAGAGTTTACTTTACTTTAGTTTAATTTTAATTTTATTTATTTGTAATTGGATTAAACTATTAAGTAAATAACCCTAATCTATTTATTGGTGTGACTTTTATTTTTGTCCTATTTTGTTTTAGGTTGTTATCTTATATTATTATTTTAAGTTTTTATCTTACTAGGATTATTCTTGTAATTCCTAATTCAGATAAGGATTAATCATTTTTTATTTGGTTAAGAAGTCCTATTCTTAGTAAGATATATCTTAGTTTACTATTTAAGACATTAAGTTTGTAATCAAAAGAGGTTTTAATGGATTAATAAAATAGAAAGAATTCTCTTCAATTCTTTTGAATAACCATATGTTTCTACTGAACTTACGATTTGTGGCAAATAATACTATTTGACTTATCAATCTATCTTTAGACATTAAATTATAGTGTCTTCTCCTTTATATAATTCTAGGTTTATCTCTCTCTTATAGGGATTAGGTCTAGGTTTATATAGGTTTTGTTTGAATTAAAACTTGATTTGAACTTTTATTTGAAAGCATGGATTAGGGTTTATATTGGTCGAGTTCGTAGAGTAGTTCATCTAGTTAATTCATATCATGAGCGTCGCAGGTGTATATGCAATGACCCCTACTACAGATCATTATATATTATTATTTGTACTATTAATTACCCTAATAAAATACTTGCAGCAAGAATCCCTATAGTAAAATCTGCTGTTATATTTAAACTTTTTAATATGAAAGCTAAAATAAAGAAATACTATTAATAATAATAAGAAAATATTGATCCTTTATTGAAAACTCTTAGAATTTTTCATTAAAAAAAACATATTATTCATATAGTATATGATAATAGTATAATACACACATATATGCATAAATCAAAAGTTATATAAGCATGTGAACCATGAACATGTTGTATGTCACCAAGCTGCATCACCAAAATCTGACAGCTTTCTCACTCCTACTCATCCTTAAGATCAATGACCTACAAAGGAGAAAACAAGGAAAGGGGTGAGTAAAAAAATTACTCAGCAAGTGTTTCTTATCTCTAACACAAATAGACTTCAAGCTTTGTCTTGTTCATGACTTGTCACATTATGTTATTCTTAATATTCTATTTATTCTTTATCTTTGTAATGTTTTTGTTCTCTATAGTATCTTTTATCTTTCTATAGTTATGGTTCTCAAAAAATGTTATACATGACTTGATATGCATATGATGATTTCATGTATATGCTAAATAGTCATAAAACTTACCTTTGGGCATGCCTTTTGAAAACCTTTTCTAAAATCGTAATTGTATATATATATATATATATATATATATAGTATATATTGAAAAACTATCTGTGAAAATACTGTATTTGAAAGTAACTGCTATGCTAGCCAGACTGATGAATACAGAGATTTAGCACCCTGGTTGTATAGTTCAATCCTATAAAAATCTATTTGTTCATAACTAGCACTCTTTCTAATGAGCTTAGTCAAAGACCATATTCTCTTTAACGAACATTGATTTTCTTCTTTAGCAGGTGTGCAAACTCACAAGTGCCCTTTTGTGTTCACCCTTAATTGATGTTTGGAAAATCATACATTTATATCTTAGAATCATGTTATTGGATCCTTGGATCTGTTTATGAAAGCTCTGGTATGACATGTTATGCTCTATATTGGTCATCATGCATGATAGGTTGTTTTATCTCGATATTATTAAGTTCTATATGCTTAAAAGTGGCTTAAAGTTGCTTAGGAAAGCTTTAAAATTTATTCTAGGCTTTATTCATAGTGTATAGGTGTGTGTTTCTCAACATACGGGCATGTAAGGAAACACACAAGATCAGTATGAGTCGAACGCCCAGTCATGCTCGCTTCAAGAAGTCTATTGTAAAACTTTGGCTGCCCATATGGGCATATGGTGTGAGACACACAAGAATGCATCAAAGCACAAGGTCGTGTCCCATACTTGCACAAACGTGTAGCAACACATACAACACTCTTGTGTCTTAGTTACACAAGCATGTAAAATTGAGAATGGGTACATGGTCATGTCTTCAGTCATACGGGTGTGTGTCTGGATTTTTCATGCACTATTACCCTACAAGGCCATGTTAATACAGAAATGAGGCCACACTACCATACATTTGGGGGTATATGGTCGTGTGCTTAACTCAAACTCTATAACAACTCATTTGTAAACCCAAAAATCCTTGTCATTTTCACTCAAGGCATAACCAAAACTCAATCCAACACTTATACACTTAATACATCAACAGATAAGCATGCTTATTTCATCAAATCATCAAAAATCATGCAAAATGTCTTACATTTCTTAAAATAAAGCATCAAAGAATATATAAGTCAAGATTTACAAAAATAACTCAACAATAATCATCCAAACCATTATTTCATCATTTAAACATGCTAAAATAAGTCTCAAGCATACAACAAACACTCTTGGAAATTCAAACCAGGGAAAACATACTATGAAACAAGGTGAAAGAGGTAAGAAAATACTAACCTCTAGGCATGAAAGCTATCACTTTCTTTCTCTTTAGTTACCTCTAATTCTATAATCTAGATTGTGACTACTGGTTGGATACTTTCAGGCCTAGGGTTCGTTAGAAAAAATAAGGGAGAAAGCTGGGTAAAATAAGTTGAGCAAGGATGAGAGGGTATAACCAACATGACGTACGGTCGTGTGTCAAGGGAAAATTACATATTTCCCTTCTTCCTGCGTATTACATGAAATATTATATCAAGGAAACTCATGCATATGCCACAACTAGCTTCCAAAAAACTATTTTACCTTTGAAACCTCTTAATTTTATTTCCGATCATAAAATCTCACTTTTAACCCTGATTTCAAGCCAAAAAAGACAATTCTAACCTCAAGTTATTACAATACATATGGATGGTTAACAAAATCTTAAGTGATTGAGTGTGATTAGGTTTATCAAAGTTAAATTAAATTCAAAATTCAAGTAATCTACTGACTCACGAGCATACAGGTTTTATACATAGGTATACAACCTTTATACATAGATGTACAAGTAATTAGTTATGTTACATAGATTGTATGTAAGGTGTGAAAATAGGTAGTTATCAAAATGTTGATATATGGTCATGATTGTTTCAGTCACAAGCATACATATGAGTGTTATAAGCATGACTCTAGGTAGTCAAAGTTATGACCTCATTTCTATAATTAAAATGTGACATTTTCTTTGATTTTGTATTTTTAAATACTTACATTCATGACTTATATAAACATGTCATACATTTGTAAATTCTAGTAGATTAAAAGTAAATGAAGTTTTTATCGCTTTTTCTATGCATTACCACAAGTTTCATTTGCCTTTTTGGTAAATAAGTGAACTAAGTGCCACAAGAAAATCGTTGGAGCCACAAATACAAGTGTGTTTTTCTAAAACACCCTATGAATGTTTCATTATGTTTTCATTTATATAATTTTTGAAAAACTGAGATCCTAAGTAGGATTTCCTAAGACTTCTATCAAAGTTTTGAATTTTTATTGCATGGTCACCCTTCTAAAGATCCCAGGATTCTCAATAGTGGTATCAAAGCCACTATTTTTACTTCACAAAATTTTTTTATACCTATGATGATGAGTTGCATGTTATTTTTTTGTTGAATCAATATAATTGTTTTGCAATGTAAAGATGTACTAGATTATCGAGTGTTAATTCCTTTTGGTTTTATTAATTGTTTTGTAAATTGAGTTGATTAAATTGATTTACAAATTATTATGGTTGAGTGGATGATTTCATGTTGTCGTACAAAATAATTTCAATCATGCATTGTTGCGTGTAATATAAGTGTTGTTGGAAATGTTTTTTTAGCTTATCATGCTAAATTTGGTCATTTTTAATATCACTTATCCTATTTAGGACATTTTTTAGTGATTTTTATGGTTGAAAATTTTCAAAAATATGTCTATGACAACTATGACTCTTATAAACATGACTTATGTGTCTTTCCATTTCTTACAACGTCTCAATGTAATTTCTATTATTACATCTTTTCACTCGAATGTAACTAGAGGTTTTTGATTTTACAATGCCAAATTTAGAGTAGGAGTTACTTATACATTTCTTAGGAATATGTAACTAGATGGCAAAACATTATGAATTACTTAGAGACTCGAAGGAGAGAAAGAGCAACATACCTAAATTCTAAAGATTGAAAAACGAAAGCTAAGTTGCTTGGTTAATCCCCCTAGCTCAAGGCCAAACTTTAGTGTTTTACTTATACTTTGGCAGAAGTTATTTTATATTGTAGAAGGCATGCTTAGGTTTTATTTTTTGCAAATGACACCTCATACGTGAATTAAAACATGTGAGAATCACAATTAAAACATGCATGATTTGTTGGGGCAAAACCTAACTTGAGATCATTGGTTTTTTTTACTAATTAGTAAGATTGAGCTATCTATATGAGTTACCTTAGCTTGTTCGCCAAAGTGAAGCTTGAGTCAATTCAATAGGAACTCGACCTACTATAAAGTCTATTGAGACTTTTAGATTAGAACAACAAGGGATGATGGCTTGAAGAAAATAGTATGAGAGTTTAATAAAATCTTGATTAAACTTAATTAATAATCAACTAATTTTGCTCTTATCTATACATTGTAGATCAAAATCACTATAGAACATTCAAACTTGTTACACAAAATTCTAGAAAAAGAAAATAGGGTTGATGATGGTAATTTTCTTAAGTGTTACAAGAATCTTTGGATTATCTTATAACAAAAAGATAAGTTATATATCTTCGAAGGGGACACTCTTCTTGAGCCCAGTCTGAATGTCACTAAAGGGCAATATGATACCTGTAAAAGATATCTTAAGGACTCTATGGAAGTTTAATGTCTTATACTAGCTTCCATGTCACTTGAGCTGTAAATACAACATAAAGATATGGATGCTAAATCCATTCTCCATCTATATGTGATGAACAAAACTCAAAAGAGATCTGAACAATATATGGGTGGCTTCGACATTGTTTAGTTGTAAGATGCGTGAAGGTGCATAGGTAAACGCTCATATAGCCAAGATAATTTGTTATATTGAATGGTTAGCCAACTTAAGGTTCATTATAGATAGTAAGTTGGTTGTTAACCTTATGTTGAACTATTTTCCTCCTTATTGGTTAAATTTTTATGTATTAAAATTTTAACCCTAACTTCTTAACAAGTGTACTAAGTCCAAGTAATAAGAGAATTATTCTGGGGTGTCATATCTAAGAGATTGTATAAGCAAGTACCAAGATGGCACCACCCCTAATTTTATCTAGACTAACAAATATGAATCAAAATTAAATCTAAAACTAAAATAAAAAATGAAAACAAACAATTAATAATTGAGCTTAAGTAACCAAATGACAGTGTATAGATGAATGCTATGACTTCGGTTTCATTAATTCACTTAAAGGTAGGTCCTCCATGCAACTGAAGATATCGTGTTATTCATGTGACAACAGAACTCTCCAATTTGATTAATATTCTTTCTCAGGTAATATCAATCATATTTCACATTCCAATAATCAATATAGCTCTACATAGGTTTAATTAGATGAAATATATTATGTTATATAGAATCCACTTGCTTTCAACACAAACTTATTATGCCTATGACTATTGCATGTATCAACAAATATATCTTTGTATTTGATTGAACTACAATTCATATTCTCTTAGCTTTTATACAATATCACTTCTTCATCTCAATTATACAACAAAAATTATATTAAAAAATTATCAAGTTTTTAATAGGCATTAAGTTTGACACACAAACTCAACATAAAATAACATGTTTTTCAATCATAATAAAAAAACTTTATAAATCTATGAATTAGCTACCCTAGTATTAGTAAAGAAGATTTAATTCTTCATCAAGCAAAAATAAACATTTAGATTCTAGAAAAACATAGTGAAGATAAATAATAAAACTCAATGAATCATTGAATCTTTTATTTAAATCTTCTGTAAAATCATCTCACGATTATAATCCATATTGTTTAATTGATCACACCTTCAATCAAAATCAAGAATCTCTCCAAAATTGCATGAAAAATCTCTGTAAAGTTGTCTTAAGACGACTTTCCCTCTTTAGGTAAGTACATAATAGATATATATAGCCTAGGGTTAAAGAAAGAGTCCTAAAAAACATGGGTTTTTGCTGCATGATGTTGCATTATAATGTCATGCCATAATGCCAAGTTTTTGCCATTTTCACATGCTTTGGCATTAGGCACCATGCCGTAGTGTTGAGTTTCTAGATTTTGCTACAATTTGCGCTACAATGTTACATCATAGCATTAAGATTCTGGAATATGAATTTTAGGTTTCATAAATTGTAGCCCTAAAGTTTCATTTGGATTTTGAATCACCTCATTTAAAATTTTGAATCTCAAGTTATGCTCATTTTAGTCCTTAATGGTCAAACACAAAATTTCACCAAGAAGACTTGAATTTGCAATAATAGTTGAAGGCCAAAACAAACTCAGATTTTTCCCAGTAATAGTTTTCTGAAAACTTAAGATGTCCATTACAACATTTCTAAATATTACTTTTTCATTATAAAGCTCTAACTTATTTGAAATCATTAGTTTCCTGTTATGGCACATAATACTTTCCCTTCCTTTTTATGCTTCAGTCACTTGTTTGAACCACCAATTAGTCCTTTATAAATGTCTTTTTAGCATGATTTCCATTAAATTCACATTAAAACCAACATTTTTTTTGCAAAACCAAACATGAAAACTTATAATCCTGAAATATTTTCATAATAAGGGTAAAATATTCAAATCATCCCTCAAAATTTATAAATTAACAACGGAATTATACACACAATTAACACTTATCACAACCTCTAACTAGATGTTTACTAGTCCCTAGCAAAATAAGTGACTTCTAGAACAAAGGAAGGACAAAAAATAAATTAAAATAAAATTAAACTAACATATTCACTAACTATCTGAACCATTTTTGTATGATGTCATGGTTGCATTTAGCATATGCAATAAGCCTTTAAACCCCTAAGTGGCTGTAATGGAAGAGTTATGGTCTCATTAAGGTTTCTAGAGATGCTACCCACAAACATCATTTATCTAATCTAAATGAGATGACTTTTATGCTTATTATGTATCACGTTTAATAATCTTTGCTATACTTTTCTTTAACAAATAATTTTGTAGGGCTTTGCTTGGTTTCCTTAGGTTGTGAACCCTTTTTTTTATGCAAATAATTGATACTTATAATTACACCACCAGGTTGCTTAACTAGTCACAAAGCTAAGGTGCTTTGCTTACTCTTATCTATAGTTATTTTTTATTGAGGGTCATGTAGGCACTCCTACTATATATTATCTACCTGCTTTTATATAATTAATAGTAATATTTTTTTATTCAAAATAACTCATATGTCTGATAATACACAGTAGAAATACATAAAACTAAGTTGAAATATCGCAACGGAAATATGTGGTTAAAATAAGTGGAAATGGCCCAAAATATCCTTTATATGTATGTACAGAAAAAGTGTGTACAAAATATGTGTGTGTGTACATACATGTACCTATACTGTACAACCATATGCAATATGAAACTATAAAAGCATGCAAACCATAACATGCTACAAAATTGAATCTGGAAACTAGATCCTAGCCGACAGCCATCCCCTCCTCTCAGCTCTTATTGAACTGACCTGCAAAAGAAAATAAAGTAAGGAGTGAGTGATATATTCACCCAATAAGTGTTTCTTATCTCTAACCCTATACCAATCCTCCTCAGAGGATTCCCACTACCATTAAAGCACATTATAAAGCATATGTATTGAAAAGGAACCAAATTGGTTCTCACATATGCTATTCTGATATATATATATATATATATATATTTTGTACTGATATTTGTATTCTGTCATACACATATTATCACGTGATTTTCATGTATTTTGGATGTTTACTGTTTTACTGATTTTCACTGATTAAGCATAAATTGAATCATGCTCTACTGTATATGTTATATGAAAATGACATGCTATAAAGTATACTGTAATCATGTCTAAGCCTTGGCCTATTTATCGAAAATATCTTTCTAAAAACTGTTTTACTGAAATATTGTTATTGGATCCGAAGATCCTAAAATATTTGAAATAAAAGTTGCTGTAATACTGAAATTTGTATATAAAAACTGTGTATCTAAAGATACCTATTGTGTTGTGTAGAGTAATGAATACAGAGATTCGACACCCTAGCCATGTGAGTTTCCTATGTAAACACGTGCTAGAAACTATCTAAGACATGTGCTGCCTCTAAATCTAAAATTTGGATACTGATATGTGTATAGAAAACTGATATCTAAATCTGAGTGCATCGCACTGTATACTGATCATAAAATCCTAAACTGCTAGTTGAGCATACTAACATATGCCTATATATAGTGGCTAGTATGGTTAAGACCTTGATGTTGGCTCCCATAACGAGTGTGTTGAAACTCACAGGCACCTCCTCGTATTCACCCTTGAAATCGATATTTGGATCATCATGTTTTTCTACTGAAAACATGTATTTGGATCCTTAGATCCCTTTCTAAAAACACTGTATGACATGTCATGTCATGTTATGCATATGATACATTATGTATACTTATCTGATCTTATTATACTATACTTTATCAATTATTCTGAGTTTACTGAGTTTTGTGCTTATTTCATTCTTTATTTCTCATTTCTGCCTAACGCAGTGGCATACGTATCTAAGTGCATAGGCTTGCATAAGCTTGCATGGGTTGTAAGCTAATCATGCATGCTAGTTATGTTAGGTTCTGTGATTTCAGTGTATTTCTCATTTCTTACTCATGTACGGTCATGACATTCTCATGCACGGTCATTACTATGCATTATTTAGTTATGCATGAGTACGTGAACACGGTTGTGACCATACAAAGCATTATATACACAAGTGTGCAATAAGGGTGCATGGTCGTGCATCTCGCTCTACATCAATATGGTCAACCTGATCATGCCTATTCCCATTCAATTCCTAAACCAAACTCAAATCAATCACTTTTCACCATCCAAACACTTCATAAACATAAGCATATTAGGGTCATAACACCAATTCTCATATTTCATCATCCAACCCATCTCAAAAGCATACATATACACACATAACATTATAAATATCAATCATTCATGCATAATCATCATCATCATCAACTCAAAATCATCAAACATGCAAGAAAGTCTCACAAACATGCTGGAAACAAAACCATACTCAACAATCAAACATTCAACACATCAAAAGAAAGAAAGAAAGAGGTAAGAAACACCTACCTCTAACCATAACAAGCAAACTTTCTCTCCCAAGGCAAATCTCACTCTCTAGCTGGATGGGAAGCTCCTGGATGCTGATCTTCTCTTCTAGGGTTATTGGTCTTTGAAATTGGGAAGAAACCTTGGGTGAAAATAAGTTGAGAAACAAGATAAAATCAACTTAAAAATAAGGCAGCTAAATCTCATCTCATGCACGGGCGTGTACCTCAACATGCACAGTTGTGCATGGCTAGAAAATTACCCTAATACCATTTTCCTACACTTGTATGAAAATCCTCTTAACAAGATCCATGCACAACCCACCTAAACTCTAGAAAAACCTTTATTTCACCTCTAAACTCCTTCATAACTCTAGTACTTTTATCAATTCTCATTCTATCCTAGATTTGTAGTTTTAAAAACATTTCTAACCTTGGGATGTTATAGGCCGCTCACGGTGGACATGCCAACCCTTAACTTACTCAACAACTAAGGCATTAAAGTAGTTGAAATTTTAATTCATGCTTTTGATGTTTTCTTTATCTATATAATCATTCTATATAAAGATCTAAGAAATGTACATTTTCAACCATGGTTCAAACAATCATCAAGTCTATTGAGGGGTTTATAAATTTGCCGCTTGCATATATGAACATGACACATAAATAACCTCTTAAGTTTAGTCATCAACTATACATACTTCAAACCCAAAAACTTTAATGTCATAGTGTACATTTTTCCTTACTTCTAAGTCAAAAGAACTAACTTATCATATACCAATCATTTATCATAGCTAAATATAATCATAGACATACGAGTTAACTCAACACATACAATAAAACTAAACAAAAAAATTCAAAAATTTGTCATTGATGTTACCATTCATGTAATTCTAGTTTTAACTTTTTCTCATGTCCAACCTAGCATCGACATTGTCCTCAATGGTGAATGAGAAAGTCAAAAGTTAGGACTACTTTTCTTATTTTATTGAGGTGTCCTTGCTTGCTTATGCATCAGGATTTGAAACTAAGAAAAAATTAACCACAACCAATGCTGATAACAAAAAAACCTCAAATAATATTGTTAGATTACATCAATTTGATAAATAAAAGAAAAAAATTATAAACAAGAAAAATGAAGAAAAAATTGGGTTACCTCCTAATAAGCTTGTTTATAGTCTTTAGCTTGACTTGATATTGGTCTTGTTAGGTTGGATCATTCAATAGGATAGAGACTTTGGCTTCTTGTCATCCATTATATTTATAATATTTCAGTCGTTGCCCCTTGATTGTATATGTGCTTTTATCCTTAGGATTTACTTCTATAACACCTTTAGGATAAGCTTTAGTGACAATAAACGGACCGGTCCCTTGAGGTCCTACCTTTCGAGGAAAAAGTTGATGTTGGGAGTTAGAAAAGAATCTTTTTTTGCCACTATCAAGTTTTTTCTTTGTGGGTTGCTGGTCTCACTATTTTTTTGTTTGATTTTGTCGATTCAAGCTTTGTTATTCCAAGAATTATTATTTCTTTGATCACTTCCACTTTATGGCATGTTTGTTTTTCACTATAAGGATTTATAGTTTTATACATTTTGAAGGTCACTATCTCATCATGAACTCTTAATTTCACTGTTCTTTCTCTTACATTAATTAATGTCTATCCAGTGGCTAAGAATGGTCTTCCAAAAGTACAGACATATCTATGTCTTCTTCCATGTCTAAGACAAGAAAGTCCACAAGGAATATAAATTTGTCCACTTTTAAATGTCCTCCAGATTCCTTTTTTGGTTTTTTATTCATCTATCAACTAACTACTAAGAAATTGTAGTAGGTTGTGGTTTTCCTAACTCTAATTTTTTTAAAATGGATAAAGGCATTAGATTGATACTAGCCCTTAGATCACATCAAACATTCAAGAAAGAAATTGAACTTATACTACAAGGGATAGAAAAACTCTCTAGATCTTTAAGTTTTGATGGTAGTTTATTTTGTAGAATAGTAAAGCACCCATTTCTGAGCTTGAATATCTCATACTCCTCTAGCTTCCTCTTATTTGATAAGATCTCTTTTAAAAACTTGGCATAGTTAGACATTTAAAGTAAAACATATAAAAAAAGGACATTAATATACAACTTTTTAAATATATCTAAGAATTTTGCAAATTGTTTATTCAATTATCGTCTCTTATTTGTAAGACAAAAAGATAATTGGATTTCAATAGGCTTTGGCTTAGCTTGATGTGCAATTGGTTCATTTTATTTCCTTTTTAGTGCTTTTTTTTCGTCCTTGATGTCCTTCCCACCTCTTAGTGATATGGTTTTTGCTTGCTCTTTGCACTTTTTCCATTTTGGTACCCATACATTTGTAACTACCTTTTCATGCTCAATGGGTTGTGTCTTCTCTTCAATCTCTTCTTATTGTTATAACTCTATTATATGTAGTTTAGGTTATTTTATAATTGTTTCTCTTTTCGAGGTGATGGTTATAGCCTGCTCTGTAGGATTCCTTACAGTGTTATTTGGTAAGGTCTCTTAAACTCTTCTACAACTATATTTGCTAATTAACCCACTTGTACATCTAGATTTTTTATGGATGCTTCTTGATTTTGAAATCTAGTTTCAACACTATTAATGAACTTTGTCGTAAGCTCTTCCAAATTAGATTTCTTTTCTTAAAGTTGGAATCCTAATAGTGGTTGTTTGATTAGATTCTAATTGCTCCACAAGAAATTTAGATGATTTCATCACTTAGGATTATATGTGCTTGAATATGGGTTATTTTGTGGAAGCCTGTGAAAATTTCCCATGTATTTAGCATTTTTAGAAAATTCCAGAAATAGGTTACCAATAATCAATGTTTGTATGACCCTTTCACGTAAATCACAAATTACACTTTTCATTTACATGACTGCCATTGTATTAATTTTCTTGTTCAACGCTTCTATTTAATTGGCCAAGGTGTTGATTTACTCTATTCCATGTGCTCCCATTACTCTTATTCATGTTCTACTACTTTTCTATTAGAAACTATTGGAAGTTATCTTCTCAAGCAACTTGAATGTTTCCTTCAGTGTTTTCCTTATAAAGTTATCCGTTGTAGCTACATCAACCAATATACGATTAGCAAACATTAAACCCTTGTAAAAATTTTGTACTTGAAACCATATAAGCAAGCTATGGTGTGGGCGCTTTCAAAATAGTTCATTATATTATTCTCATGCCTCATATAATGATTATCCATGTCGTACTACATGAATATGGTAATGTCATTACATAATTTGGTATTTTTTAATAGAATGAAGAACTTTGCTAAGAATCGTTAAGCCCTCTCATCCCAGTAGTAATTGATCCCCCAAGTAACGAGTTCAACTAGCTTTTTGCTTTATGCCTTAGTAAAAAAATGAATAGTCTTAATATAGTGGCATTATTTGTAACATCATTTTATTTAAAGATATCACAAATCTCTAAAAAGTTGGCAATATACAAGTTTGAATCATCACTAAGTAATCAATTGAACTGAATTAACATCTGAATCATTTGGATAATAGTCAGTTTGATCTCAAAGTTATTAGCTTTTATTATTGGTCTTCTTATTATTGAAGTAGTCACCTTAATTGTAAGAGCCGCATAGTCAATCAAAGAATGCTAGTTTATAGCTTATTTGCTTGCTCAAAAGCTAGATGTGTCACTTGTTGATTCTCTATCATCATTTTTCTCTATCTCGTTCACTGATGTAAGATCCTTTCTATCTCAAAATTAAAAGGCTTAGTTGTTAGATCAGTATTTTGTGTCATACACTAGGTAAAATTTTGCAAGGCAGACAAGATCAAACAACATCCTAAGGTCCAAGGTTCTCGATATGATAGTACTCATAAATTGATTTTGCCTTGAGCATAGGTATGTGTCTCTTATACACAATTGTGTTTTTAATATCCTTGTCTTTTCTTTGTCCTAGCATGATATCATGACACGGGCAATACAATAGTATGATTTCTTTTCTCTTGACATATAGGGTTATATTCTTTGTGTGCACAGTCATGTGCCTTTTAATGTATTAACTATTTGACTTTCATTAAACATGATCAGATGACATAGGACTTGTAATTATGTTGCCCAACTTTTGTATTTAACATGATCTGTATACTAAGTGTGATCATGTAAAACATTAATTTTCATAAGCATGGACATGTGTTAATGTTACACGGGTATGTAATACCATTTCCTTGAAACACCAAAACCTAAACCTTAGCACAAGAACCTACACAGTGTCATAACTTAGCATACATAATTTTAATTTTAACTGAGCATGGTCGTGTGTGTAAGACACAAAGGTGTATGTCTTGGAAATCCTACAAAATAAATGTTAAAGTAATATTGGTCATGAAATAAGTTCATGGTAAAGGTAAATTTGTCTGCATATTTTAAAAATCATTAAAACACCAAGGGTCTAACACTCAGGATTGGAAAAAAGGCTCTCTACCACATGAGATAACACAAACATGGTAACTATCAAACCTCTCTAAAGATGGACCGTTGTTTTGACAAGAACCTGTAGAAAATAAAGAGAATTAAGAATAAACTATTAAAAATTACATTCCCACACCACGTAAGGAATAAGAAATGCATTTGCATAACTTACAAGGGTGCAACACCATTATATATATATATATATATATATATATATATATATATAAGCATTGCCTCATTATTTATTGAATATCTCATGTATTGCTAATGCATAAAGCTATCTAAAATCATGATAAGAAAACTACCATAAAACTTAACTCATGGTACTTATAAAATATGGTTGTACAAAATACATCAGGAGACTATACAAGTAAGTAATTAATATCTAGTCCAGAGCCATCTCATAGCATTCCTCAATAGCTCAAATATAATTTTGCATAGAAGGGAAAATTTTAGAATGAGCGACGTAAAGCTATTGTTTTATCATACTTTTTATTTTATTTCTTATTTTATAGTCTGTACTTGTCTTATTTCTTGTCATATTATATTTTCTCTTGATCATGTTACGTCATGTATGTTGTGATGTAAAGAATATTAAAATCCATGACTTAGCCCAAAAGTTTACTTTCTTAAAACTCATATTCTAAACACTTATATTTGATTTGAAGATCTCATCATAAATTATATCGTAATTGATTTGAAGATTTCATTATAGAACTTATCTTGAATATCTCTTTCTCATAAAATCCATAACTATTTCTTAAAACATGTGTATTGATTAGACTGATAAATACAGTGATTTGACATCTCGAGCTTGTAAGTACAACTGATTCACAAACACTCTCTTTAATGAGTTTGATCTAAGATCATGTCCTCTCTAATGGACGTTAGTTTTACTTTCTAACGGGCATACAAAACGACATATGTCCTATTATATCTACCTCTAAAAGATGTCTGAAACATCGATTTTCTAATTAAAAAACTTATGCATGTCAAACTTTTTATTCTTAAAACGTTACTTTAATATGTCATGTCCTATTATATTTATCATGCATTAAAAGTTAACATTTTTTTAGTAATTATTATTAAGATTTTCTTAATAATTAATCTTTATAATTTTCTTATTGATTTTTATAGAATTTCTCCTATAATTTCCTCACTAAATTTTCTTAAACTTTTATAATTTTTCTTATTTATAATCTACTAAGTTATCTAAAAGCCTCTTTTAATTAATCTTTAATAATATCCTACAATTTTTCTATAAATTAAATCAATGATTGTGTTGTACTTCTTAGGTTTCACAATTGTGCACCATAAAGTTGCATAACCATGTTATTCCTAATTTTTGCATCCACATGAAAATGAATCATAGACAAGACCGTGACTCAATACCTTATGATCATGTCTCCAGCAAGACCAACTCCACTTTGCTCTAGTCATGCATGCACACCCCTGTCTATATCCAGTCGTGCTCATGTAAGAAAGACCTTGCTGAATACATGTCTGTGCAGCTATAACACACGCCCTGTTACCTGGAAAATACTGATCATGTGAAAATAGTACGGGTATTGTATGTACAACCGTGTGGCCTTCTAAAATCCTGAAGAACTGAAACTTCAAGGACACACGACTATATGTATATCGGACACACGCTTGTATGTGTGCACGTGATAGGAAAATATGGCCGTTCTAAATTGCAGAATAAAGGAAACATGATCGTGCAAGTGAAAGACACACCCGTGAAACTTCCCAGAATGTCTCCAACTACTCTTAAATCATCCCAATGGCTAATTCTTTCTAAATGCTATAAATTGGAGATGATTTGAAGACTCAAGGGTTAGAGAATTAGGCCAAATACTCTTATTCTTTCACTCTCTAATTCTTCTCCAATTTCTCTCACAAAAACTATATCGTAATTCTTTAGAGAGAACCCTAGTGAGCTTAAGTGTTGTATTAGCCTTGAGAGAAAAATTATTGTAAAATTTCCACAAACCCTTTGGCGCAATCCTATGAAACTAGTGTGGGACGTAATCCTTATTAAAACTAAGTTAAGGGTGCAATCTCTTGTATCAAAACTAGTGTGAGAATGGTGAAATCCCTTGTATCAAAACTATTGTAACTTCAGCATTGAAGTTAGTGGAAGAAAAAATCTTCAAGCAAGGTTGCTTGAAGTAGTGGACGTAAGAGGTAGGGTTACTTATATGTTTGAATTGGTAGAATAGGAAAAAGTTTTAAAATTACAAAAGATTTCTAAATAACCTATTCACCCCCCCTCTAAGTTACTTGTCATTTAGTTTTTAGAGTTTAACAATTGGTATCAGAGTTTGGGCTCTTGTTTTCAAAAATCTAACGATTTTCAGAGTTCAAGATCCATTTTCGAAATTTCAATAGCAAATGTTTTTCAAAAATCATCTTTCAAAGAAAGGGGTAGTTCACTTAGACCACCCTTATTTTGTGATGTTAATTATGGTCAATAGAAAATTTGTATGAAATTTTTTGTTCAATCTATTGACTACAAGCTTTAAAAAATTATTGATAAAGGTGATTTTGTTCCCATAAATCCAAATACGAATTTTTCCAAGGATGAAAGTGAATTTAATGAAAATGATGAAAAATTAATGAGTTTAAATTGAAGGGAATTATATATGTTGTTTTGTGCTTTAGATACCATGGAATTTAACTGTGTTTCTTCTTGTGAAATAGCACATAAATCTTGGATGGTCCTTTAAATGACTCATGAAGGTATAAGCCAAGTGAGGGAGTCCAACATGAAGAAGTTTTTCTGTGAGTACGAGTTATTTGAAATAAAGAAAGAGGAGAACATCACGGAAATATATAAGTGCTTCTTAAACCTAGTAAATGAGTTAAGAGGATTGGGAAAAAGGTTTAAGAATGTTGAGTTGGTTAAGAAGGTGTTAAGGTCATTATTGGAAGCTTGGAGTGTGAAGTTCACGACAATTGAGGAATCGAAGGACTTGACCAACATAGGCATGGACGAATTGATTGGGAGTCTTTTAACTCACGAAATCAAATGGATGCCCAAGAAAAATGAAAAAAAGAAGAATATTGCACTCAAGGTTGAGGAAGAATCAAGCGAAAATAAAGAAAACTCAACCGAAAAAGAGAGCTTAATGGATGAAGAGGATTTGAAGATGCTCTTTAAAAGGTTTAGCAAGTTCTTTTCAAAAGGAAAGAAGAAAAAGAAAGAAAAAGTGATGACTTGCTATAAGTACAGAAAGGAAGGGCATTACCAACAAGAATGTCCTAGAATGAAAAAGAAGAAATCCAAGAAGAAAATGTTTGCCACATTGAGCAAGGAAGATTCAGACGATGAAAATGAAGAAAAACGAGTCTCCTTGTACTTTTACACCAAAAAGGAATGAAAAAGTGGTGTAGAAAAGTCATCAATCCAAGTGAGTACCCAAATTCTTATTCTTACGATGTATTTGGTTGATGATGACGTGAATGCCATGTTATACCTATGCTGAATTGATATGCATATTTATACTTGCCTTATGTAATTGATTAAGCTGAATTGATGCAAATATGATATGTATGCTTATGTTATAACTTGTGCAATGTTGGAATTTATGTCAAATTAGATCAAATTTGCTAGTGTTGAGTGCAAATGACATGAATTCGAGCAGTAAAAGTCCCCTATGGTCAAAACATGCAAAAATGATATATTTGATGTGTTTTGATCAAAGTTTGATTTAAATGTTTTATAATTCCCCATAATTTGCAAAAATGTTATAAATATGTCAAATATGTTTAAATTGTGTTTAGACATATTTGAAATATGTTTTTGGTTTGTTATCAATGCTTTGAATTGAATAAAAATCAATTTTGAAAAATTTGAAAACATTTTGAAAAAGTCCCCTTTATCAAATTGTAGTTTTTTGCAGAATTTCTGGATTTTATAAGTCATACACGACCGTGTATAATGCATTTGCCCAGTCACAGTCCTGTGCTTAAATGAAACACGACCGTGTATGTCCTATAATCAAACATACACGCTCGTGTAGTTCATTAACACGACCGTGCTTGACATAAAATTGCAAAAAATGCTTCAATTTCACATATTTTTTATTTTCTACAAGTATTTTTTCTATATGCTTTAATGATCCAATTCTTTTAGATGAAAATGATGAATTTAATGTATATGATTATTTAAAAATGGGAGAAATGAAAATTGAATGCTCCTTAATTGAAAATGTATGTTCTTGTGAGAGGGAGTATTTATATTTCCTATCAATAATTGGTATCACAATCTTTGAAAAAGGGGGAGTAAAATTTGTTTTTTCATAAAGGGAGAAAATTTCATATGTGTGTATAATTTGATAAAATATTTTTAAAATAGGGAGGCATTTTTTTTGCTAAATTGAAAACCTTTGAACATACCTTTTTGATTTATAACAAAAGAAGGGAGACATGTTAGGTATGTTAAAATGATATTGATATTGAATATTTTCATTTTTTTGTCCTTAATGAATATTTTTGATAAAATTTTATATTTTGTGCTTTATTACATTTTAACATAAGTTTTGTCATCAAATCAAAAAGGAGGAGATTGTTGGACCCTTGTGGATTTTGAATTGATGTAAAACATATGTTAAAATATCTAACTGGTCTGCGCATGTGTTAAACATGACAAATAGGACCAAAGGTTTTTGTTTTTGCAGAATTCGTATGACACACGACTATGTGTTAATGAAGCATGACCGTGTGTAAGTTATGAATTCAACACACGCTTTGGCTGAGTCATGGAAAGTGTCTGTGTGCGAAGAAAGTAAGACGCACAACCGTGTGTTTTTCCAACGCATGAACGTGTGCTAAGTTAAAGACGCACACTCCCGTGTATATCTAGCCATGCTCGTGTAAGAAAGACCTTGATGGATACACGTCTGTATAGCTACAACACACGACCGTTTTACGTGGAAAATGTTAATCGTGTAAAGATAGTGCGGGTATCATGCGTACAACTGTATGGTCTTCTAGAATCCTGAAGAACTGACATTTAAACAATTCAACAATTAATCAATTTCATCCATTTCCAGCAACTCAAATAACATATAATCACACTTCAATTTCATCTATATCACACAATTTCAAGATTAAGGATCAAAATAACCATTTAAACATATATTCACACACATACACACCAAACATATTCATGGGTGGGAATTCTCATCACAAGCCTTTTCATTTCATCAAACCAATAAGTAATCAAACTATGCAATTCACTAAGCGTGCTAGAAACACAACACACCTCATCAAACATAAAACTCATGTTGGGAAACTCGAGGAAGAGGCTAGGAAATACTTATCTTTTGCCATGGCTGCTCTAATATTTCTTTCTACTAAAACTTCTACTCCCTTGCTAGATGGGAAGTTGCTGGCTGTTGAATATCATCCCTAGGATTGGGATTCTCTGAAAATAAGATGAAACTTAGGTAAAAATGGATAAGGATGGGTGAGAAAAGCTTAAAGGCTATTGTCTCTCTCTTCCTATAGGCATGCACGAGAGTACATCAAATGATGTACGGTTGTGCACAAGGGAAAATGAAGAAACTTCATTTCTTACGCTTCGTATTGAAGAAACCTTTCAAGGAGAATCATGTGTAAGCCACACTAGCTTTGGAAACTTACTATCTCACCCCTAAACTCTTCTAACTCCTAATTTATCCCTAATTCTCACTTCTAACCCCAAATTCTAGCCTGAAAAGGAATTTCTAATTATGGGATGCTACAACTAGTATAGGGTGCAATCCCTATAAAAATTAAATTAATGACGCAATCCCTTGTGATCAAAACTAGTGTAAGAAAGGCAAAATCTCTTATGTAAAAACTATTATAACTTCGAAATTGAAATTGGTAGAAAGGAATTTTCAAGTAAAGTTGTATGAAGTAGTGGACATAAGAGACGTAAAGAAGCTTCAAAACACTATAAATGGTTAAACATTTCTCTTTTCCTTTTTCTCTTTACTTTATTACCTTTTTTTTTTATATTTGCTTATATTGATAAATTGCTTTATTGGTTGAATGTTTTACTTGTTGATTGATTGAGTTGTTTATAATGGTTTTGGTTAAAAAGTTTTAAAGACAATAAGTTTTAGAAAAGGCTTCGCACCCCCTCCCTACCCCCATAGGTTATTGCCATTTTTTTTAATGGGGTTCAACAACCACATGCTCTAGAAAGGTCACACTGTTTAACCAAAACTAGTACTTAGATAACTTAGCATACAATTTCTAATCTTTCAACCTCTATAACACAACTTTCAAATGCTTCTTATAATCATTTCTACTCTTTGAATAAACTAATATATCATCAGTAAACACCACCAAAAACTTATCTAGGCAATCTTGGAACACTCTATTTATAAAATCCACAAACACTAAAAAGTATTAATCAATCCCAAGGTTATCACTACAAACTCATAATGGTCATATCTCGTTCTAAAGTAGGATTGGATATATCTTTATTAACTACTTGAACCTGATGATAATAAGATCACAAATTAATCTTAGAAAACACCATTATGCCTATCAATTAGCAAACAAAACATCAATCGTGGGAAATAGATACTTATTCTTTACAGTCACCTTATTCAACTCCTTATAGTCGATACACATCCTTATCAACTTATCCTTCTTCTTAATAAATAAAATGGAAGCACCCCAAGTTGAATAACTCAGCCTAATAAACTTCTTATCTAATAACTCTTTTAATTATTTTTTCAACTTTTATAACTCCATTAAAGTCATTGGATAGAAAACCTTAAAAATAGAAGGTATACTAAAGACTAACTCAATGCTAAAGTTTATCTCGCTCTCATAAGCTAACCTTAGAAGATCTTTAGGAAACACATCTATATATTTCCTTACTATAGGCACCTCTTTGATACTCAACCCAAATCCACTCTAACATACTATATTGGTTAGAAATCCCATACATCCCTTACTTAATATATTTCTTGCCTTAACACATAAGATTATCTTACTTTGAATTTCAACTTCTCCAAATGTAAACCAAACATCACCGAGTTGAGATCTAATGTTTCTCCTATTATGATCAATTTTTGCCTCATATATACTGAAAAAATTCATACCCAGAATCACGTCAAAATCTATTAACTTTATAATAATCAAATTTACCTTTATAGAATCCACCAACAACTTATCACTCATTACAATACCACCATCAAAAACACAATACAAATCCTCTAATCTATAACACTAGAAACCAATACTAGTTTATCCACCATAACACAAGAAACAAAACAATATATAACATCACAATCAACTAAAATAAGAAGAAATGTATTATGAAATAAGTGGCCTATCATTGCAAGTGGATTAGCATTAGTCTACCCCTAACGTACAATATACATATAACTCTACTAATTCCAAAAGTACCAACACCTTCTTTAAAAAATGCTGTAAAATCTGATGACCTAGTTGGCAACACTTGAAACATATATTTTGCCCTATTAAACACTCTATTGCATTTCTCTTACCATACTAAACATGCAACAATAACTCAACACTCACCTTTTTTACTTTTTTTAAACTCTTTCTTATGCAGCCTCGGTCTTTTACCTTTATCTATCCCTTTTTCAACCTCAAAAACCATAACCATCTGCCTCAACATACCTTAAACCTTAATACTCTCCCTAAAGCCTTATTATACCTTTGTTGAGAAATTGCACCGGTCATCACAACCTTCGCAATCATAGGATATAACCTATGAACAAATTTTTACACGCTACCGCTTTTAAAACGAGCCATTCCCAACATAAACGTTACTAAGGCATTGGACTTAGTAGCATACTTATTAACTAAACTATTTTTTTGAGTCAACTCAATGAACTCTTAGACTTTAGCATATACCATATCTGCACTCTAGTACTCCTCATCAAACATGTTCCAAAACTCCCTCTAACTTAATCTCTCCTTATTGATAGAGATCTTCACAAGATTCCAATAAACTCTCATATCGCCTCTCAATATATAGATAACATATCTTACTCTCTCTCTGCTTGACATGCTAAACAACCCTATAGCACTTTCAAGTACCTCTATCCACTTCTCAATTGTAGTAGGATCCCTAAACTTACTAACCCTTGATGTCTGATGAACTTTAGATAGACTATAAATAGGATACAATCTCTCTTTAACTTTTACTATGCCACTCTTTAACTCAAAACTCGACATCAACCACCAATCCACCATAGGCTCTTAAAAACCATCTCTTATTAGCTCTTAGAAACTAATACTAGCTCCTAAAAACCACCATTCAAGGTCTCCTTGATCATCTCTTATACATTCTTTATACTAAAACTTACTTGTGTAGCCTATAACCTTCTTCTAATACTTATAGGTTTAACCGAAATGCTACTCTCGACATCACTAAGTCTAGGTAATAGAGTCCTCATATCTAAAGTTTATGACAAAAAATTAAAGAAATTAAAATTTTCTACTCTAAATATTAATATAGTTACATTGAATATGTACTATGAGCATTGGCTATCAAGATATATTGAATCTAGATTCAAGCAATTTTTGAAAATAATGTACTTTTGAAAATAAATTTTTATTTTTAAAATACTTGAAAATCAATTTTCAAAACACTTTTCTAACAATTATTTTGAAAATATAACCTAGGTTTTGCTTTGATACTAATAATTGTATTACTACTACATATTTTTTTTCACTTATTAATATATAATAGTGTCACAAACATATTTACTTAAACATATATACTTTGTGCAACTTTAAACATAAAACACACATCCATTCATATGTTGCAAAAATATAAAACATTGCTCATTATTTACTGAATATCTTATGCATTATTAATGCATAAAACTATTTGAAATCATAATAGGAAAACTGCTATCAAACTCAAGTCATGATACTCAAAAAATGTGATTTTACAAAATACATCATAAGACTATACAAGTAAGCAAGTAATATCCCATCCAAAGTTATCTTATAGTACTTTTTAGTAGCTCTAACACAATCTACAAGAAAAGAAAAATTTTAGAATGAATGACAAGTTGTTAATAAGTATTTCTAAACCTTACAAACTTACATATTGCTATCCTTTAGCATTAATATCTTATCATACTTCTTACCTTATTTCTTGTCTCATAATATTTGTTTGTCTTATTTCTTGTCATATTATCTTTCCTCTTGATCATGCCATGTCATATATGTCATGATGTAAAACATTTTGAAATCCATGACTTAGGCTAAAGGCTTGCTTTCTTAAAACTTATTTTTTGAAAACTAGTATTTGATCTAAAGATCTCATCATAAATCATATCATAATCGATCTGAAGATCTTATCATAAAACTTATCTTAAAATCTCTCATTTTCATAAAATCATACATAAAACTTTTTCTTAAAACATTTATGCTGATAGGACTGATGAACATAGAGATTTAGCACTTCATTCTTATAAGTTTAACTAATGCATGATCAACACTCTTTCAAACAAGTTTAGTCTATGATCATGTCCTTTCTAATGGACGTATGAACCTGCAGATACCTTATTATATCCGGTTCTAAAATATGTCTAGAACATTTATTTTTTACTTGAAAAACTTAAGCATGTAAAACTTTTGATGTCTTAAAATATTACTTTGGAATTTCATGCCATGTGATACTTATCATACATTAAAGCTTAACATTTTCATAAGAATTATTACTAAGTTTTTCTTAAAAATTAATCCTTATAATTTTTTCATTAATTATTATAGAATTTCTTCTATAATTTTCTTATTACATTTTCTTAAACTTTTATAATTTCTCTTATTAATAATCTACTAAGTTTTATAAAAGCTTCTCTTAATTAATCTTTTCAATGAGGATATGTATTAATGATAAAGAGTTAAATAAGATGACTATTAAGAATAAGTATCTTTTGTTGAGGACTAATGATTTGGTTAATCAATTAAAAGGAGTAATGGTATTCTTTAAGATTAATTTGATGTTAGTTATCATTAGGTTAGAGTTGTGGATAAGGATATGCCTAAGATTAATTTTAGGATGAGGTATGGCTATTACAAATTTATAGTGATACATTTAGGTTGACTAATACTCTAACAAGTTTATTAACAGGTTCTCTAAGTTGGGTAGACCTATGACTACTTTAACAAGGAATAAGGTTCCTCATATATGGTCTGATAAGTGTGAGGCTAGATTTCAAGAGTTGAAATAAAGATTGATGAGTGCTCTAATGTTAGCATTTCCTAAAGAAAGAGTAAAGTATGATATATAAGCAAATGCATCTTATCAAGTTATTGGGGCTGTATTGATGTAAAAAGCTAAGGCGATAGCTTACACTTCAAGGTGGTTAAAAGATTATAAGTTATGGCATCCTAGGCATGATTTAGAGTTAGTTGTTATATTCTTTACTTTGAAAATATAGAGGTATTATCTGTATGGTGTTAGGCATAACATCTTTTCGAATCAAAAGAGTCTAAGGTATTTTTGTATACAAAAAGAAGCTTAGTATAAGGTAACATAGATGGTTAAAGATGGTCAAGGACTGTAATTATAAGATCAGATATTATCTAAGTAAAGCTAATATGGTTGTAAATGCTTTGACTAAAAAAGTGGTTTTATTTAAGGTTTCCATTCAAAAAGAGATTTAAAGGGATATTTGTAGTAAGCAAAGTGAGATTATAACAATTGGGCTCTCAAGACTTCAGATTGAGTCGATTGATGATATTCAAAGTTTGACAGTCATTAGAATTTCAGTCTCAAAGTATTTTTCAAAAAATTAGGGATGGTTCAATGACTAATTTTAAGGTTAGAGATGAGATTCTAAGATATAGAGGCAAAGTATGTGTTTTAAATGATGAAAGGTTAAGACAAAGGATTTTGGCAAAGGCTTAAAGTGTAGCATATGCAGCTCAACCAAGAAGTGTTAAAATGTATCAAGATCTTAAGATAAGATTTTGGTGGTCTAGTATGAAAAAAGATATAGCTAATTTTAGAGTTAAATGTTTGACTTTTCAGCAGGTTAAGACAGAACATCAAAGACTGTTATGGTTATTGAAGCCTTTAAGTATCTTTAAATGAAAATAAGAGAACATTTTTACAGATTTTATTATTGGGCTTCCTAAATTTTAGTAGGGTTATAATGGTTTATAAGTTATTGTGGATTGATTGAATAAGTTAGCTTATTTCTTGCTTATTAAAGTGGCTATAACAGTTGATCAATTAGGACAATTTATCAGTAATGTCAGTTGTATATCAAAGAGATTGTCAAGGTTATTGTATTAGATAAGGATTCGAGGTTATGTCTACTTTTAAAAGATTTTATAGAAATCATTAGGTACTCGATTAAGTTTCAGTACAACATATCACCTACAGACAAATGGTTAGACAAAAAGTATTAATCAAATTCTAAAGGACGTATTAAGAGCATGTTGTATGGATCAAAGGTCCAATTAACTTAAGTTATTATTATTGATGAAGTTTGCATATAATAATAATTATCTGATAACTATTCAGATAGTTTCATATGAACTTTTGTATGCTACGAGCTAGAAGTCTCTTTTCATTAAGATAAGATTGGTGAGTAAGATTTATTGGATTTGATTTCAAGTCATGAGATGACTCAAATGATGATTGATCAGGTACATTTGATTAGATAGCATATAAGATGGGTTTAGGATCTACAAAAAAGTTATGTTGGTAACAAAATAAAGAAATTAAGTTTTAAGCTGGTAATAAGGCATTTTTTAAAATTGTAATGTATAGAAGGGTTGTTAGATTTGGCAAAAAAGGTAAATTGGCTCCTTGGTATATTAGGTCATATGAGATTCTAGAGAAAGTTACTAATGTTATTTATCAACTAGCTTTGCCTGCTAGTATGGATCATATTCATGATGTTTTTCATATCTCTTTTTTGACAAAGTATGTAACTAACCCTTTACATGTACTTGAGGTTTAGGATATTGAGTTGGTAGATGATCTGAGTTATTAAGAGTAGTCAATTTATATTATAAATCATTAAGTCAAATCTTTGACAAATAAAGATATTCATTTGGTTAAGGTGTTGTGGAGGAATTAGAGATATGAAAAGGCTATTTGGGAGGTTAAGTCTGAGTTTAGGTAGAGATTTTCAAAGTTATTCATACAATTTTGGCGACGAAATTATATAAGAGAGGGAGGCTTGTAATGGCCAGTTAATGGGATAATACAATTTGTATTTTAATTTATTTATTTTTTTATATTTTAAAATGGTTTATTTTGATGTAAAGGGTAAAATAGTCTTTTTGGCTTTATTTGGGTCATACACATGTCATTTTGATAAGTTGTCATGTCCATAACACGACATAGCGTGGAAGTTTGAAATTATTATCATGCATGACCGTTTATGTTGTGTTTTGATGCCACTTACATGAAGTGGCTTCAATTTGATTTTTATCATAAAATTCAAAGTTTCAAATCAAAAAAAATTTAGAGAGCGTATAGTAAAGAAACAAGAAAAGCTTGAGTGTAGTTGATCATCGCTTATGGCCAAAGATTTAACCAGAGAGAGAAAATGAATTAATAAGCCTAGAAATGTTGATGAAGTATTGCCTAGTGGCACAAACATGAGAAGGTGAGTCCCAATTGTGTGGCACGTCAATTCCACATCAACTAGAATTCAATAAAGTATATGATTGTGTAGCCTTGAGGTGTATTACCGTGCACGTCGTCTAGAATTGAATTAATAAAGAAATTATTATGGAAAGTTAGAAATAACTATGATTAATAAGTCTTAATGCATTTTATGCATTTCCATGACATAGCATGTCAAACAGGAAGATTTTTAAGAAAAGGAATGAAAATGATTTTTATTTTTTTTTACATGTTTTGGAGGTATGGGCAAAATATGCATGTTGTTTTATGAAATTATAAAATGTAATATTCCAAACATCTTTAAAACATCGATTCGAGGGGATCAAATCCCTGTGTTCTATTAGTATAATCAGCATATGAGTTTTTATAATGTTTTATAACAATTTATTATTTATGTTGTGATCTTCAAATCATTATGACAAGTTTTCTTAAAACTATGCTTTTAAGCAAGTTTTAAGAAAGAAAAGCCTTTAGCATAAGTCATAATTTTCAACATGGTTTTAGCATGACATATATGTATTAGCATTCATGAATAAGTTAAAAGAAATTACAATAAAATAAGAATTAAAGTCATTAAGATAAACTATCAGGATTAAATAATTAAAGATATTAAGGAAAGAATTCAAGTTTAAGATAAACTGTAACTACTTAATATACATGTGTCAGTTTTATGTTTTCAAAACAATTATCTTAGTTTACATTGTAAAAAACATTATGTTATACACTTTATGAAAAATTAATAAAGAGATATTATTTAGAAAAGAGTTTGTGTTATGTTATGTTTTGATTAAGAACATAATGTTTATAATTTTTGCATTACAAGTATGAATGTATGTTATAAAATTTTTACAAATGTTTTAAGAAAGACATGTGATACTATTATATTAAATAAGTTAATAATAATAATAAAAATAATAATAATAATATAGTTGTATTACATGGCAGAGTATACCACTAGCCCAAAAGATTTAGTTTTCTAATGATTTAGCACAATGATATACTAGTTATCCGTGATGATGACCCAAAGACTTATGTGAAGGTGTTAAGTAGTTTTATGAACCTAACCTTAATTTACTAGTAAGTAAGCTAGTTCATTTCAAATATGGTAAGGTTAAGAAAAAATATCAATCCAATAGAAAATGTGCTAATTCCTAAACCTCCTAATTCTAATACTATTTGCACAATGATATTTGAATTATTCTTTAATTAAGTGCTTATAAAAACTAACCTTAATTAAACTAATGCAAACAAAAACAAAGCAATAAGGAGTGATAAGACAACTAATCATATAAAAAAAATGCTAAGGCTAAGGCTTCAACTAATTGTTAACTCATTCGTCAATCTTTTAACATCTAGGTTAGTTAATGGTTGAACAAACTAACCTATCAATAACCACTCTCATGCAATATCAACCTATCTTTGTCACTAACCTCTTGTGTCTCTGTCTATGTTGGTGTAACTAAAGATGTATGAAGATCAAGAATTCATAACTAGCCCATATATAATATGTTTGTTTATCCCTCGATTTCACCAAATCTATAAACCGCTACAGCCCTATAATTACATTACTTCTTTTTTTTGTCACTAAATTCATAGTAATTATCAATAGTTATAATTTATAACTCATATCTCAATCTCATTATAAAATTCTAATAATTCAAATGATAGCTAATCATCTAAACAATAACAATATAGACAATTGATAATTAAATAATTCATATGAATAAAAACATAAAATTTCCGTTATGTCACTAGCTGAGTATCACAACGTAGGTTACATCCTTGCCCTAGTGAAATGCAATTTAGCTCAAGATCAAATAAGAATAAACATTATTCAAACCTAATAGATACATATTTTTAGAGTGAAAAGATAACACCCTTTTTAAATACAGCCTTGAATTTATGAAAGCCTTTACTTGATCTTGATTTGATTTGCTTAGATCAAACCTTGATGTAATCTCCCTTGGAAGTTGTTAAAATTCCCTTCTTATTCTCTCAACCTCCAAAACAACCCCTTTAAAACATAAAAAAATGTGGCTTATATAGTTAGGGTTCGTAAGGTATAGTCTTAGTAGGATTAGGAATCATAAATGCCATATTTTCTCCAATTGATATGGTCAAGGAATCCCATCACCTCAACCATAAAGCTCTTTTGCTTATTTCATCAAAGCCATAGAATCTTTCACCACAACCATCACTTTTTGTTTGAAATTGCATCTTTCCATTCTTTTCTCTTCTCAAGACCATGGATTATGCTTTGAATTACTTGTTACAACTATCAATAACTTGTGTACTACATATTGTTTTTGCTCATTTCCACTTCTAACTCCACTCAAATTATTGGATAGTCACTTATAAATGTCCTTTGGTTGCTTCTATCGAACTCACATGAAATTCATTATTTCCTGCAAAACTAAACGTGATCCTAAAATATAAACAAAAATAAGGTAAATGGTCATTTCACTCTAAAAAAAACTTTAATCTACCCATGAAGATATAAGTGTGTTAGACACTTATTAGAACTTTATGACAGATCCAAACTCTAAGAAACGGCTTAAGCCATGAATCTAAGAAAAACTCCATATACCAAAACTAAGTATAGACTCTAGTGGATTTACTTAAAAAGGTAAAACTTATAAGATACAAATGGGTTTTCAAGAGGAAAATTGAAATAAAAGGTTATATGCATGCCTATAAGGCACGGTTGATCACTAAAAGTTTCACTCAGAAGTATAGTATTGACTATGATAAAACATTTTTTTCAATTATGATGTTAAAGTCTATTCATTATAATGATGAAATTTGTTGAAAAGATGTCAAGACTACCTTCCTGAATGATAACCTTACAGAGGTTGTGTATATAGCATAGCCTAGTGGTTTCATTCTTGATGAACAAGCAAATAAAACATGCAAATTGTAAAGGTTCATTTATGGACTGAAGCAAGCTTTGAGGAATTGGAATATTCATTTTGATGAAATTGTTCAAGAGTTTGGATTTATCAAAAATGAAGATAAATCTTGTGTGTACAAGAAGATTAATAGGAGTGTGATTTCATTTTTAGTATTACATGTCAATGAAATCTTCATTATTAGAAATGATATATCTTACATATAAGCCATGAAAGTTTAGTTATCCAAGTGTTTCTTCGTAAAGAGCTTATGAGGATAGGTTTATATTCTACATTCTTGGTATTAAGATCTATCATGATAGATCAAATAGGCTACTTGAACTAAATCAAAATACGTACATTAATAAATGTTGAAGAAATTCAACATTAGTAAGTTTAAGAAAGGGTTGTTGTCCATGGCTCATAGTGTATGTCTCTTTAAGAAAATATGTCCTAGGATACTAAAAGATAGAGAAAAGATGAGTAAGAGTTCATATACATTAATAAATAGATTTATTATGTATGTCATGTTATGTATATGCATTGATGTCTCATACGTGTTTAGTATTTACAATAAATGTCAAACTGATTCAAGTAAAAAACACTAGATTGTTATCAAGAATATTCTTAAGAAATATTTGTTGTTTTTGAAAGAGAAAATAAGCTAACTATTCAAGAATATAGAGATGTTTGTTTCCAAATGGATCATGACAATTTCAAATCTTAATCAGAGTTTATGTATTGTTTGAATGTTGGCATAGTAAGCTAGAATAGCTCCAAGTAAACTATTATGGCTAATTCAACAAACAAGTCTAAGTATATTGCCTAAGTTGAGGTAGCCAAGAAGGCAATTTGGATTAAGAGATTTGCTCTTAAACTTGGTATTATACCTAGCATTATTGATTCCATTGGCCTTTATTATGGCAACAATAGAGTCATAGCACAAGCAAATGAACCATGATCTCACCAAAAATCTAAAGACATTATTAGACAACTCCACTTGGTATGAGAGATAGTTTGAGAATGTTAAGACAAATAATAACCTAGCTGACCCACTAAATAAGCCTTTATCACAATAAAAGCATGAGAGGTATGTAGTTGCATATGAAATTAACCATATACATGTTTAGTTATAGCGCAAATAGGAGATTGTTAGGGTTAGTACCCTACAACCATGCATCTATTAAGTATTTATGTATTTACTTGATGTATTCATTGTAGTTTGTAAATACATTATGATTATTAGTAAGATAAAGTATTTCAGTTATATGTTGTTTGATACATTTAATGTACCTTTAATATGATAGAGTCAAGACAAGGGATTTGGATGATCAATTGTGTTTTTCCTATGCACTCATTGTCAATTGTACTAAAATTGTTCATAATTTTAACATCACTATAAACCTTAAGCACAAGTAATGGTGTAAAGATTATTTTAGTGTTGGGTGATCTTACTAAAAGATAGCAATGGTTTTCAAGTGTTAGGGTTTGTTACTTACTATCTGATCTCTCACATAGGTTACACGATTTGGTAGTTATGTTTATGGGATAGACCCATTAAAGAAGACCTTATGCATATGGCACTTTATGTATTTATGGATACGTCATCTTAATTTTATAAGTACATGTAGTCCTTCAACTTGAAGTTGACAAATTATCTTCTAATTAAAGTGATGTTGTTTGATATCATAACATACACCACTATAAATGGGATGTTACAAAGGTGAATGATTGGTCACATCATGATCAATACAAAGACTATAGTAAATCAACAAAGGATTAGTCACTTGTGAGTACAACAGTAGTGTCTCTATGACAATGTTTATAACCAATAAATCTATGTTCATAATTGGATCAACTTTTATCGTATCTAACATTTTGATTTGGATATATATCTATAGAACGAGGAGCTTGAGATAGACATTAATCTATGTCGTGACGAAAGGATCGAATTTTATGTTAATTATCATGTTGATGAAGCTTAGAAATGTTTATTGATACTCTGATATTTAAGTGATTATGATGTTTTATTAGAAGTTGCTCATGATCCATGTTTGAATTCAACTGTAGTTTAGATATTGTCGAGTTAGTAGGAACTTGTTGGTCAAACACAATAGGAGTTGATTGAGCTATAAAGACATAGGATTATTATCCTGATGTTTTTGCTAATAGGTGTTGTCGTGTGTAACTTAGCGAAGTCGTTTGGATTAAGTGAAAAGTTGAAAGTAGAATTTTGTCTTGACACACGACTATAAGCTTGTCAAACATATGGTCATATGTTTTGACAGGTGAAGAAATTTTGAGTGTTTGGACAAATTAAGGCTGACCAAGTCAAACCTAATTTGAAATTCAAATAATTTGTTGCATGATCATATGCGTCGTTAGTTGAAGATTATGGCGTGATAGGTACATTGTGCAAATTTTATACAACATGTATAAAGTCAAACATTATCTAAACACTTATGAATGATTGTGCGTGTGCCACACATAATCATACATGAGGGTCACACAAGCGTGCTTTTTGCTTCCACATGCTTATGTGCCAACTTCATAAAAAGAGATGTGATGTTTCATTTGTTATGTTTTAGCAAAAAATAAACACACACACTCATGCAGGTAAGTGCTAGCACCTTGAAAGCATGTGTTCTCTGTTTCGTTCATGTTGCATGTGTACTTCCTCGAATGTCATAAGTCTACGAATTGAATAGTAAGTGAACTCTTTGCCACGTAAAGACGAAAGAGCCTCCAAAAGCAGTTACATTTCATATACACAGCTTATGGTTGTTTATGATATTTTAATTTCTATAGAATGCAAAAAACGTGATTCTTGTGACGTTTCCCAAGACTCTAATTGAAAGTTTTGAAATTCTACTATATGACTGCCCTTTTAGTGAACTCGAAAAACCTAACATCACTATTATAGGAAACTCTAATGATACTTAACTTTTTATTTGATAAAAGTGTACCTTTCACTTTAGCAAACAACATCAGAATGACCAGGGGCTTATTCATGGGCATAATGATGAAATGCCACCCACATTGTGTCACAAACCCATTTACCAAATCATGATTCAAAATCTTGTGGTGCGTAGAACTTAACAACCAAACTCTTGTCCTTCGTACTATCCAAGAACGCTTTTGGAAGTATCAAGTCCAAATATAGGTCTAACTGCCGTGGAATGGCCAATATTTTGCTTTTAACATGTGGATTAATCGCCATCCACAAGAACATATACGTCCTTTTCTCTAACCCAATAGCAATTTCCTTCAACTGTTGAATTATCGTAGCAACCAAAAACGTAGAAAAACTACACTTTGGCTAGATTATGAGTCAAGCCACGTCAACCACTAGACTCTATTAAGATTGTCATTTACACCATAGTCACCTCTCGATTCATTTATTGTGTTTCATGGTTTGATGATGTAAACAGGTGTTGTGGAGCCATCCAACAAGTATAGCTTGTCATTCATTGCTTTCATAGTTCTTGACTAAAGATAACCCAAAGTGTTTACCATAATTCTTGTTGACCTTGACCATTTCATCGCCCAATCAATTAGAATTGATTGGCCTTGTTTTCGCATTCAAGCACCGGTTTTGGAATTTATTATTTTTTTTTAAAAGGAATGGGCCATGCGAAAAGGATGTGAAGAAAGTATCGATATCTTGATGGTTTTGGTGATAGTATGTATCGTGGGAAGGTAAAGGAAGACATACAAAGCAGCACAACCAGAAGGAAAGAAGTTGAAAGAAAGTATGTTGAGCTTAGCAATGAAAATAACATACAGACTTATGATATCATATGAAGAATTTGTAACAGAAATGAAATTGAAGTGTTGATCAAAATTTTGATCTTTTATGTAATTTCATTAGAGTAGAATCCTTATTGAAGGGGGAAATGGCTATACTGATAATATAATAAAACGAAGGCTGAAGAATAATTCAACGTTACTAGTTAACTGTTACTTTCAAAGAATGAAAGAAGCTCTTTGAAGTTTACTAACGAAGACATTTGGATGTTTGTCGTTGTCGCTTGCGCTGTATTGCCTCCATTATTAACTTGTAATGTCCAAAATTCCATTCACTCGGTTATACCTATGCTACTCATTTTTCTCTGTCTCCTCTCCTTGAACGTTCTGATTCTCCAAGGAAAAAAATTAATAAAAGAGAAAATGTTTTCTTCTCATTGGCTGAAACGACATTAGTTTTATTGTCGTTGGCTGATAGGAATGGCTCGCCGAATAATTAAAGGTATGTTCTCCGGAGAATTTTCTTTTCTGTGTAATCACCATATATTTCATGAATTTTCTTTAGGAAAGAACTATTTGTTTTTTATTCGAATAAATTAGAATTTGCATGTAGATGTTGTGAAAAACATGGCGTTCTAGAGCGTATACTTATTCGATAAAATTTTAGGAATCTTTTTCCATTGATATATAGAGCATTTGCGCATTAATCTAAATTATCAATCAATAATATAAAAACTTCATTACTTCACTAAATGAGAAAATTTGCAATTCAATACTTGCAGTGATTTCTCCTGTGCCATCTATATTAAACATCAAAGATTCTACAGAAAAAATGAGTTCTGGTCCTCCTGGAGCGTTGTTTTTCTTCCTTGGAGCAGTTGTTTTGTTTGCACTATTGCTGTTTCTGGTAGTAATCTTTTGGAAATATATGGAGCCAAGTGAAATAATGAAGTTTATATTTTCACCCAGTAGAAGGAAAGGTAAGGAAATTTGGTTAAGATTTAGTTTTATATTTATAGACATTGATATCCTGTTGTTTATTTTGTTTGCAGCCTCTAAGGACTTGTTTAGTGGAAACATCCCAACAGTAAGCTATTTTGACTTCCAAACATTGAAGAAGGCAACCAAAAATTTTCATCCATCTAATCTTCTAGGAAGAGGCGGATTTGGGCCAGTCTACCGGGTATTAAAGCTGATCTAAGAAACCAGCTTTGGTGTTTGAATTAAATTTTATTTTCTTGTCAGTATGTGAATCTAATTTTGTATTTGATTAATTGATCAATTATTATGTTCCAAGGACAATTTGAGAAAATTATAGGATGCTTAAGAAATGAGAAAACATATGGGCTTCTGATGATCCTTGCATACGAATTCTGCATATATTTTTGTCTTGATAGTATCTTTCTATGATACAATTTGTTATTGGAACTTCAGATTTTTAAATGTACATTGTCTATTGACAGGGAAAGTTAGCAGATGGGAGGCTGGTTGCTGTGAAAAAATTGTCTCTTGAAAAATCTCAACAAGGAGAATCAGAATTTCTTTCTGAGGTGAGGATGATCACCAGCATCCAACACAAGAATCTGGTTCGCCTGGTCGGATGTTGCTCTGATGGATCCCAACGGCTTCTTGTATATGAGTATCTGAAAAATCGGAGCTTGGACTTCATTATATATGGTCTCACTGTCTTCTCTGGTTTTTTCTTTCCTTATCTTTTATTAATTTAATTAATTTTAATGCTATAGTATTTATAAATAAAACATTAAGAAAGTTGGAAAGAAAGAATAATTTTGCCCTTCCTTGAAGGAATTATTAAAACTTGATGATGAAGAAAATTTCCAGCTCAAATGAACAAATTAATTGGCAATGGGGTTACAGTTACTTTTAAGGTCTCAGATTTGGCATTGATTGATGTCAACGATAACTTAATAATAAATTCAATAATAAAAAAAATTTTTAAGCTCTAAATGCCTTCTGTGGCAGGAAAAGTTGACCAGTTCCTGGACTGGAACACTCGGTATCAAATAATCATTGGCATTGCTCGAGGGCTGCAGTATCTACATGAAGATTCACATTTAAGGATTGTACACAGAGATATCAAAGCAAGCAACGTTCTTCTTGATGAAAAATTTCAACCAAGGATTGGAGATTTTGGGTTGGCTCGGTTCTTCCCGGAAGACCAAGCTTATCTGAGCACTACATTTGCTGGAACTCTGTATGTCTTCCCACAGTGTTAAATCCTTACATTTTTTTAACTTTTCGGTAACTGAGTAATAGGACTGTCGTTTTGTTCAAATACAAAATTTCAAAAGTAAAAGGGTTGGTTTACGTTCTTCTTGATGAAAAATTTCAACCAAGGATTGGAGATTTTGGGTTGGCTCGGTTCTTCCCGGAAGACCAAGCTTATCTGAGCACTACATTTGCTGGAACTCTGTATGTCTTCCCACAGTGTTAAATCCTTACATTTTTTTAACTTTTCGGTAACTGAGTAATAGGACTGTCGTTTTGTTCAAATACAAAATTTCAAAAGTAAAAGGGTTGGTTTTCTTCTAATATTTTTGTTACCAAACTTTCTGTTAACGACTGTAATTTCCTTAAATAAAGTAACTCAGCATGAAGGTCTTATTTATTATAAAGATGATATATCTAAACTCCCTGTTCTTCCCTTTCAACAGTGGTTACACGGCACCTGAATATGCAATTAGAGGAGAATTATCTGAAAAGGCTGATATATATAGTTTTGGAGTTCTGGTACTTGAAATTATTAGCTGCAGGAAAAACACAGATCTTAGTTTACCATCAGAAATGCAGTATCTTCCTGAATATGTAGGCATTTTAGTCTTGAAAGAAATACAACTTAATTCTATCGCACTTTCGAATTTCTCCACTTGACTTGGACCTTTTTGGTTATTTTTCACTCCTGTACAACAGGCATGGAAGTTATACGAGAGATCAAAAGTGAGTGATCTAGTAGATCCAAGAATGCGAGAAGATGGTTTCGAGGAAAAGAATGTTTTGCGAGCAATCAATGTGGCCTTCTTATGCCTTCAGCCACATGCAAACTTGAGGCCGCCAATGTCAGATATTGTTGCAATGTTGACCTACAAAACTGAAATTGCTGGAACTCCAATGAAACCAACATTCTTGGACAGAAGGCGTAAAAAGCATAAGATGCTTTCATGGGATACTATCACAGAGCCTTTTCCTTCTATGCAAAGTGATTCTCCTTGCTTGCCTTCTCAAATACTCAACTGATTTGCAAAGGACAGTAGCAACACAAAGCCAAATGAGATTTATATGTGAACCATTCAAGGTTTATTACAAGTTTGTAGAATAGGAGTTGTAGGTATGCATATTATTTGCTGTCTAAGTTAGAAGATCATGTACCAAACATTACATTCATTATATATCTTCATATAGCTAAGCTTGATACAATATTTGAACTCATGTTTGAATTCACTGTTTTGTACAATATTTTTGAGATTAAAAATATCACTACAAACTATGACTATCTTAATGAAAGTATGAGAGAAACCGGAGCAAGAAAATCAAAGCCAAATTTTAGACGTGGGAAAATGGGCTCTTGAGCCTGCTTTTAAAATGTTGAGCCACTGGCACAGAACTTCGGGCCGAAAATAACCTTTTTTTTTTTTTTTTTGATAATTGGAAGCTCAAACCTGAATTTGACGTGTAGGTCCTTCTAAAACTAAAGTGGTTACACTTACTTCAACTTTGCTGGCTGGATCATTTGCTTGTGGTCCTGGGCTGCTTGGTTGCCATGAATTTTGGCTCTTGAAAGGCTTATTTTGCTTGTGGTTCTTCCAGCAGTAGTATCTTAGGTTTGTAAATTGGATTCAGATCAGGTTTAGTTGTATATAATTTTTTGAATGTAAATAGTAGGTGCGAAAGTTTGGACTATTGTAGTTTATAATTTTCGCTTAAGGATGAATCTCCTCGTCGCACTTAGTTTGTTAAGTCTTGCCTTTTGTTTTTTGTTTTATATTTTTTTTTAATTACCAAAAAAAATAAAGAGAAAAGAAAAAATTGTTCTAATGATTTATAGTGGTTCAAAACTTTTATTTTAAACATCCTACATCCACTTCTTTAAGAGAACCTCTTTGAAGTTTCACTATTATAGTTTTGATTAGATACACTAATGTGCTTTGGTTATTTTGAATTTTTCACCTATACACTAGTTGATTTAGAATTTCATTTTACAATAGTTGTGATGGGTTTTCATCCAAGTTGTTAGAATGTAAAATAATTTCTTATAGAATTGTATCTAGTTATTTGGGATTTCACCCATGTACACTAGTTGATATTGGATTTCACTCTTTACAACAGTTGATATAGGATTTCACCCAAGTTATTAAAGTGTAAAATGATTACAAAGAAATTGCTTCTAATTAGACTGATATACAAGTAGTTACAATTCTCTCAAAGAATATAAGTTCAACAACTAGAAGAAACTAAAACTTTAATGAATTGTGTGCAAATGAATTGGGATTAATATTGATTTTTCTGTAGAGCATTTTTCTCTAGCCTTAAAATTATTAGAGTGCATGCTCTAAAGCCAATCATCTAATTGGTGTGTCTTTATTGTTTTATATATTTGTCATGTTTTATATCAATAAAATGGCAATTCTTTACCATTGTTTTTATATTTATAAACACTTAAATGTCCTAAGGTTGGTAAAACTATAACAAGATAAGTAATGTGTATAATCGATCGTGAAAGCCCTACAAGTACAAATGATGGTCATTCTAGAAACATTTATAGTCCCAATGCTTTTCTAACTAATGGCACAAATAATACAATTAGAACTATCATAACATTGAATGTTGAAGAGGTGAACAATTTGCTAAAAGAGTGACAACAATAGAAATCAATAATTTGAAAATTAGTTAAAGTCTAATCATCCCTAAAACCTAGTTCTCACTTATAGTAGTGTATACAAACATGTTATAGAATAAACATATGGTGTTTTAAGTACCCATACCTATGTTTATAGCTCCATTGGTCTCTATGTGGCAATAAGATGCAACCTCATTTGATAACCAACTTTTGGGAGGCAACACCTGGGTAATCCACATGAAACACAATGCTTCAAAGGTACAAAACACCTTTCATATGCTAGTATCAATAACTGTATAGGCAAAGGGTGTTTGATGCATAGGTATGCAATTAAGTGTTTAAGCAAAAAGTCTCAAACAAATAAATTTTACATGGTTATATAGAAAACACGAGGCACAGGTGTGCATAACACGTGCATGGTTGTGCACCTTGTATTATCAATGTACAAATGTGTATGGCACTTGCATGATTATGCATCATGTGTTTATCCAATCCTACGATACCTATCATTAACCCGATTCTAATGATAAGTGTCAATTGCATATATAATTCTGTGGTAAATTTATAGAGTTTTAGGGGTGATTTGACCATTTTACCCTTATTATGTGCATATTTTGGGATCACGAGTTTTCATGTTTGGTTTTGTAGGAAATGTTGATTTTAATGTGATTTCAATGGAAATCAAGCCAAAAAGACACTTATGAAAGACTAGCCGGAGGTTCGATTTTAGTCTAAAGAAGAATAAGCAGCTAGAGCAAAAACGGGAAATAAGAGTATTGTGCGCCACAGCAGCAAATAAGGATTTTCAATATGTTTGAGTTTTGTAATGACAAAGTATTCTTCACTGAAGTTGTATTAGACATCTCAAGCTTTTCAAAAATCTATTATGGGGAAAAATCCGAGTTCGTTTTGGCCCTTAACTATTGCCACAAAGTCAGGCCTTCTTGGTGAAATTTTGTGTCTGACCACTGAGCACTAAAATGGTCATACCTTGAGATTCCGAAGTCCAAATGAGATGATTCAAAATTAAAATGAAACTAGACATCCATGGCTACAACTTTAATGAAGATCAAAATTTTGGATTCCAGAAGCTACATGCCGTGGCATCATGCTGCAACATAGGGTAGTGCAAGAGACGCATAAAAATTTCAGAATCTTCAGGCCGCGGCTCTAGGCCACAGCATGATCAACAACATGCAGTCCAGAACCTCCAGGCCACAGCATGATGTCGCGGCATGGTCACTTTTCAACAGAATTTCACTTTGACTGAAATTTTCCCTAAACCTAACTATATATATATCTTTGTAATTTTAGAGAGGGGGAGAGCCGCCCTAGGAGAGTTTTTGAGAGATTCTTCACACACTTTTCAAATATTTTAATATTTTATTTTGGGGATTCAATCGAAGGCTTTTCAGATTTCAATTGTGAGAATATTTTTTCATCAACTTCAATAAGAGATTCAACATTTCATCTGGTTTTATTCTTGTTTCTTCATTATGCTTATGATTTGTTTGAATCTCATTATGTATTTGTGTTTAATGATGAACTAAATAATTTTTGCTAAGATTAGGGCTAGCTAATTCATGAATATGTAAGGTTTTCGATTTTAATTTACAAACATGTTATTTCATGTGAGTTTTCATTCTGAACTTAATGTCTATTGAAAACTTGGCCACTTTTAATAGGATTTCTGTTGTGTGATTGAGACCGAGAGGTGATATTGCATAAAATCAGCTAGAATACGAACTGTGGATTAATTAAATATAGAGATATATTTGATAATACATGCAATAGTCATAGGCACAATAGGCTTGTGCTGAAAGCTAGTGGATTCCATAAAACCTAATGTATTTTCATCTAATTAAACTTAGATAGAGATATTTAGGTTATTAGATTGTTAATTAGAATTAATATTGCTTGAGAAAGAATATTGATCAATTTAGGGAATTTCGTTGTCACATGAATAACATGAAATATATAAACATATGAAAAACCTACATTGTAGTGAATTAGTGAACCTGAAATCTTAGCATCATCTCACATTGTGTTATTCGGTTTACCTAGGCATGCTTATTAATTGCTTGATTTTATTTTGGTTTTAGTTTTCATATTTATTTTCGACTCGTAGTTGATAGTTTAGATAAAGTTAGGAGTAGTATCGTCTTGGTACTTGCTTTCGTGATCCCGTGGATACGACACCCTGAATACTTCTCGTATTACTTTGATCTAGTTCACTTGCTAGGAAGTTAGGGTTTAAACTTTTAACGCATCATCTAATTAGATCACGAATAATTATTAACCTAAGATAATCAATAATTATACATTGACCATAAATGACTATGACTAGGCCAAATCATTCAACTTCAATCAAATTTAATTATATCCAAATATGATCCATTAAGCATCGTGGATCTTATCCATCTGGTGACGACTATATGCCAAGTCAAAATTCATTTACGACTTTCAACCTTATTTGTTTAAATATGAAAAGCCTTCATGATATTATTTAAACAAACCTTTCTATTAGGATCAACAAATACTTTGCCTTCAAAATTCAATCAACTTTTATTGTATGTAACCTATAAGCTCTCTACTATGTTGAAAGTATCTAAATTCATGTGGAATCTAGACAAAAACTAGAAGTGGCCTCTAATAAGGCATTACGACCACTTGTCTAGTCGAATGTCAATGAACAACTCTAAGCTTGATCAACTTAATAGTTAATGCATAATACAGTCTCTTTGTTATATTATATCTCTTAAGGCTAAAACATAGATATGTGTTTATGCGAGTGTCTCCTCAGTATGAATTAATGTACATCTAGATTAAACAACTTAGATTGGGCTCTAATTAATCCCATTATAACAATAAGTTTAAAGTAGTCATAGATGTTTATTAGTATTCATACAAAAGATACAACTCCTACGCTTGAGAGTGATGAATTATTTATTGATCTATCATAGCCTTTGTAATCATAACAATTTCTCAAATGATAAGTTAGGTAGTATCAAATCATATTAATCCTTGCACAGGACTGTTTAATAACCTCAAGTCAAAAGACTATATATACCTATTCAGTTAAGAGAATATTTTCAATAATATAAGAGTTATTATCTATATGGAATCATTTTGTTAGGTTAGTCTAATGAACATGCCTAAATAACATACATCTATGTATTGCACCAAGTAGTAAGAAACAACTTTGAAACATCTAAACAGTTGTCACCTTTTGATGAAGTTATTCAACATTATAATAATGTTATCACCATTGTTTGTACCTTGAGTTTGAGTAATGTCTAGATTATAAATGTCTTTAGAATGGCTACATAATATGTACATAGGGATCTCATGATTAGTCATATAATTCCCTAATCTCAATTCTACATTCTAAAGACATATTGGTTTTATTAAACATAATCATAAACTTATAACCTATTGAGATGTTTTTTTATTAATAATGAATGAATAATTACAATTTTAATAAAACTGATTGGCTACAAGGCACCTACTTTAATAATCTTCTACTTGTACTTTAGCTAATCATACATATGTCTAATATCATATGCAGATACATGTCTATTATGCTTTTACTATAACAAAGGCTTGGTTTGAGGGTTAACCAAATTGTCATCTATGTTAACTCTCATAATATGTCCATTTTCACGTCAAACGATCTCTCAAACTACATGAAATCATTTAAGTATATGTGTAAATCTAGTACGGTTATGGTTCCTTTACTTGAGCTATAGCGTAATTGTTATTAAAGTGGAGATTAGTAAGATCAACATTGTTTGGGATCATTCCAAGTTCAAAACTGAACCTTTTCATCCAAATAGCTTTTTTTACTACTTCAATTAGGACAATGTACTCAAACTCTATTGTAGAATCAACCATAATACTTCGCTTGAAGCTCTTCCAACTAACTGTTCCACCATTTAAATAGAACACAAATCCTAACTGGGATTTAAAGTCATCATGATTAGTTTGGAAACTAGTACCATTATATCTTTTCATAATGAGCTTAATGTCTCTTTAATAAACCAAGAGTATATCTTTAGTCCTTTTTAAGTATCTTAGGATGTTCTTGACAACTATCTAGTGTTTTTCACCTAGATCAGATTGATATCTACTACAAGCACTCAAGGCATATAAGACATCAATCTCGTACATAATATGATGTACATGTGAGATCTTATAATAAATACATATTGGATCTAATTTATCTTTTCTCTATTTTCTTATGTCTTAGGACACATATTTTTGGAGAGATATGTACCATGGTTCATGGGCATTAACCCGTTTCTTAGACTCCTTCATGTTAGAACTCTTTAGTACTTTGTTTATATATGTGTTTTGACTTAGTCTAAGTAACCTATGTGATTTATCATAATAGATTATTATACTAAGGATATAGGCCACTTCTTCTAAGTCTTTCATGGAGAAGCATTTGAATAACTAAGTTTTATTGATTGTAAGTTTGGTACATCATTTTCGATGATCAAGATTTGTTGACATACAGTATTAAAAATTATACAACACTCCTACTAACCCTTTTTGTATACACATGGTTTATCTTCAATTTTATGAATCCAAATTCACATACAAATTTATCAAATTGAATGTTTAAGCTTCTCAAAGCTTGCTCAAGTCTATAAATAGACCTTTGTAATTTGTATACCTTATCTGTTTGTCTATTAAGAATAAAATCATCGAGTTGTGTCGTATACACATCCTTTACAAGATTTCATTTTGAAAGGTAGTCTTGATATCCATTTATCGCACTTCATAGTCATGATATATCACTATAGAAAGCATAATTTAGATAGACTTATACATCATAACTAGTGAAAGATTTCATTGTAGTTAATGCCATGCTTTTGAATAAAACATTTGACAACTAGTCATGTTTTATTGGTATGCATGTTACCTTCCTTGTCAATTTTTTTTGTTTAAAAACTCAATTACATCTTATAGGTTTACCCCTTCAAGTAGATTCACTATAGTTTAGACTTAATTCTTGTATATGGAGTCTATCTCAAATTTCATGGCTTCAGACATTTCTCAAAATTTGGATTTGACGTAGTCTTAACATGAGTCATAAGCTTGTCATTATAGATGACATAGGTTTACCCTTTCAAGTAGATTCACTAGAGCTTAGACTTAGTTTCTGTATGTAAAGCCTATCTAAAATTTCATGATTTTGTGAAATTTCTCAAAACTTGGATTTGACATAGTCTCAGCATGAGTCAAAAGCTTTTCATTATGGATGACCATTACGTTACCATCTTGAGTCATCAAATAATAACACCTGTCAAGCTCATGGAATACTCTACTAGATCTATATAATTGTTATGTGTATTGATGTTCAATCACCTCAAAAGGTGCACCTTCTTATCTAACATCTGTGGTATCCTATGTTATTAGAGTCTTATCAAGCTCTACTTTCCTCCCATTAGTCTTTTTGAGAATGAATTCTTTTTCCAATAAAGACTATAGTACAAGAGACAAAGACCTTCTACTCTTACAAAAGGTAAAAGTAGTAACCTTAGTGTTATTAATGTACCACATAATGATAAACTTGTAAAATTTAGAGAAAAGCTTATTAAAAGTAAACTTTTAGACATAAGCCTTACAACCTCAAATCTTTAAGTAAGTAAGACTAGGATTTTCACCAATCCATAACTCATATAGAGTTTTTCCATATATTTTGGATAGAACTCAATTTAGTGTGAAAACGATTATTTTTAAGGCATAACCCAAGAAAGATAAAAGAATATCCAAGAAACTTATCATGGACCTGTTCATATCCATCAACACCTTATTTCACTATTCATATACACCATTATGTTGAGGTGTACTAAGAGAAGTGAGTTAAGATATCATCTCATGCTCCTTCAGGTAATCTCTAAATTCAACTTTTAAGTATTCACCTTTTTCTATTACTTTTGAGGATTTTTATACTTATATTAAGGTGCTTCTCTACTTCATTTTTGAATTCTTTAAACTTATCAAAGCATTCAAACTTATATTTCATAAAAAACACATAGTCATATCTACTAAAGTTATTAGTGAATGTAATAAAGTAAGAGTTCCCCTCTATGTCTTGCGCAATTATAGGCCTACATACATTATTTTGTATAATTCTTAACAATTCAATTACCCTTTCACTATGTTTATTGAACGGTCAATAGGCATAATTCATAATCATCATATGATTGAAAGTTGAATGACTGCAAAACCCTATCATACTAAAGTTTTGATTATGTCTCGGTTTTATACCGTTTAACTTCGAATGTTATAAATATATGGTATTCAAATTGTTTATCATAATTCTTTTCCTTTTTATATTGAGAACATTATTATCTAGACTTAGAATGTATAAAGAATTAATTAGTTGAGTTGTTCCATAGAGTATATTGTTCAAACTAATTGCAATCAAACCATTAGTAATTTAGAAACGAAAGCCCTTTTTTGTCTAGAATTGATATAAAGATAATTTTTTAGAATTAGTAGGAATATAATAATAGATTTTCAATTTTAAAACTAGTCTATTGATCAAACTAAAATAATAAAGTCCTACTCCTAAAGTAATAATCCTTGCTTTATTTTCAATGTATAGGTCTACGTCTTTTTGGTTGAATAATCTGCTCTACTTTAGTCTTTACATATCAAAATGATATGAGAATCGCATCATATGTCATTAACCCAAGATGAATTAAGAGAGTAGTTAATCTTAATGAAAAACATACATGAAGTAAAAGCAATAGGCTTCTTCTTTTTTCCCTCCAGAATGGCCTTATAAAATTTTCTTTAATGGTTAGACTTTCCACAAAAGAAAAAGACAACATTTTCTTTCTAACATTGCCTATGAGCTAGATAATAAGAGTAGATTATGCTCAAGCCTTGGGCTTGGGTTTGGCCCTAGCCTTATCCTCTTTCTTAGCCTTATGTGCTTTGGCTTTAACCATTAATACAATAACACCATTTTTGGTGTCCTTAATATTCTTCATTATGATCAATACCTTAACTAAAGTACTCTTTTTTTTCTCCCAAGCTAAAATTTATGACAAATTTTAACTATAATAGAGGAAGAGAGTTTAACACGAGATCAATGGAAAGCTCATTATATATGATGAATCCTAAGCTCACCAATTACTCATGATAACTAATCATCTTAACTATATGAAGGCTAACTTGGTTATCCTTTATCATCTTATAGTTAACTTTTGTACTCAATACTTGATAACGTTCGAACCTTGTATGAGTTTTGTATATATTACATAAGTAAAGAAGAATGGATTATATATATACTTCTTCATACTACTTTTGCAACTCAGGTGTCATAAAAGGCCAACATTAAGCATTATACCTCTATAGAGCCATTAAGATTCTTGTTGTAAGCATCTCGTTACTTTGGGTGTGTTCCTTTTGAAAATGTATGACTGTTTCTCTTAGTGTAGTATAATCCAAAGATTTTTTTACTGGTCAATAAAGTTAATACCATCCAACCTGTTGTCCTCTTCTAATATCGATTATAGGTTCATGTTGCTTGTCAATGTGGTTTTTGTGATGTATATATGCATAATAGAGTTAAATTAGTAATTATTCAAATCATTAATTTTTATTTAATTATGGCCTTTAAATTAAACTCAACAACCCTTACTATTAGATTTGGGAAATCTTGGTAGACTTTTCATTAATTTACATTCCAACAAACTGACTCTAACCTTTGCTTTAGTGAACAAGTTAAGTTGACCCAATTAGGTAGGCCAATAAACTAATTAACAAAATTCCATAGTCTCAAGCCAAGTATTACCCGGACAAATCATGCAACCTCAGTTGTGATTCTCAATATTAGTAAGGAAAATGCTACAATATTGCCACATACTAACAAATACAGTTATACTCTACCTCTAACATATTATACCTTTACTTTGGCAAATAAGCAAGATATGTTAGTTAAGTCAGAGCCTTGTTGCATTTTTGAGTTTTATTAGAAGGGTAACCATGCAACAAAATTTTAAAACTATTAGAGCCTTTAGAAAGATACAAGATACATATTTTTTGTACTAAGTATAGAAACCAAAACATAACATTCTTATAGTGTTATTCGAGACATACCTATGTTTGGAAACTTTTTTGGGTCTTTACATGGTAAGGAGTTCATTTCTCGTCAATCCATAAACTCATGACACTCATAAATAATCCACATAAAGTAAGAGTAGAAAAGGTTTGTTATATTTTCATGGTACTAATGACAACTCATATGGAAATGTATGTATAAGGCACAAAATGTGTTTTAGAATTTAGAAAATGGTTAAAATAAAATGGTTACATGTCCTTTTTGTAGATTTAGGCACACGGGGAGTGTACATACAAAATGCATGCCTATGTGATCCTCATGCACAACCGTGTGTGGCACACATATAGTCATGCATTAGTGTTTAGATAACATCTGACTTTTACACGTTGAACAAATCTATGCAACATATTATATCATGTCATAATTTTTTACTAATGGCATCCACAATCATGTAAAAGATACATATGGTCATGTATTAGCAGATTATTTGAATTTTGAATTAGGTTTGACCCAATCAACCCTAATTTTTCCAAATAGTCAAATTTTCTCTGCCTGTCAAGATGTACAACTGTGTGATGATTATTTGTCAAGGAAAATTCTCATTTCAACTTTTAACTTAATCCAAACAAATTTGACAAGTACCACGTGACAATGCTTGACATTGTATCTATTAGGACAATAATCTTATACATTCAAAGCTCAATCAACTCTTATTATGTGTGACTCATAAGCTTTTTACTAACTTAATAGTGTCTAGATTTAAGTTAAATCTAAACATAAATCATAAATGGTCTATAGTAAAAACATTATGAACATTTGAATAGCAAAGTATGAATAAACATCTTTGAGCTTGATCAACCTAACAGTTAATGTATAATATAGTTCATTTGTCACATTATAGCTCTCGAGGTTGAGACATAGAATAGGGTTTATCTCATTACCTCTTTATTTTACATATGTATGTTCAAATTGGATCATTGGATTAGACACCAACCAAATTTAGATATGTCTATAGACTAATTAGTTACGGACATTTTCTTAAAAACATTATTCCATGCTTAAAAGTGATAAATTCTTTGTTGATTTATCACAACCTTCGTATTAATCATGATGTAACCAATTGCCACTTTTATAACACCCTATTTAGGATAATATATTTGATGACATCAAATAACAGTATTCCTAACATAAGACGATCTAGCGACCTTAAGCCGAAGGACTACACACACTATTAAGTTAAGAAGATATATTCATAGACACTAAAGGCACTATCTATTGAGATCTTCTTTAATAGGTTTATCTAGTGAATATGACCACTCAATCATGCACCTATAAGTTACACCAAGCTACAAGCAATAGACCTCGATATATGTAAATTGTCATTAACTTTCAATAGGGTAATAAAAACTATAATAATCTTTACACTATCACTCATGCCCAAGGTTTACAATCATGTTAGGATTATGGAAGGTTTTAGTTTAGCCACTAATGAGTGCATAATAAAAGCACAATCAATTATCTAATTCTCTTTTCTTGGTCTTACCATACTAGGGTGATATTATATGTGTTGAACAATATATAACCGAAGTACCACTTTTATTAATAATCAATAATGTATTTACAAATTATAGTAAATATAAATAATACAACAAATACATAGTTAAGAAGATATATTCATAAACATTAGAAGCATCATCTATATGGGATCCTTTTTTATGGTTCTATCTAGTGAAAATGACTACCAAATCATGCACTCATATATTGCACTAGGTTGCAAGCAACAGACCTCAACACATGTAAAATGTTGTCATCCTTTAATAAGGTAATTAGCATTGTAATAATCCTAGCACCATTACTCATACCCAAGGTTCATAATGATATTAAGATTACATATGGTTTTAGTACATCCACCAATAAATGTATAAGGAAAATATGACAAGTCAACTAATTTCCCCATTTTAGCTCTATCATACTAGGGGTACATTATACATATCAAATAACATATAACTGAAATACCTTTTTTATTCATAAAAAAAATAATATATTTACAAATTATAATAAATATATAAATAATAAAATAGATATGAGGTTATAGGGCATCTACCCTCATAGACTTAACATAACCAACACTTGATTTCGATTTAGTAGAAGTGTACCCTTTGTTTTGGTGAACAAGGGTTTGACAAATAGAGGTTCAACTGAGGTGTTATGTTGGAAGACACCAATTTATTATTCGAATTACTAATTTAATTTGGGGGTTTTTAATTGATATGTCTCACAATTCTTAATTTACATGTGAGGTGATAATTTATAATAAATCGAAACCTAGGTTTAAAGTGTTTGAGTGTGAGACTTAGACTTGACTTCCTTTTCCTCCCATTTTTTCAATGTAAGCCCGTATAAACTAATTAGCTCATTTAAGTCCATGTCTTCAATAATTCTATATTCTTCAATTGAGGTTATTTTGAGAAGAAACCTTTTAGGAAAAGGTCCCAACACCTTTCAGACCAATTTAGTATTCAACTACATATCTCCAAGGGCATAAGATTCATTAGAAATGTCACACAACTTTGCTAGAGAATCAAATACAGTTTTCGAGTCAAGTATAGTTAATTTTTCAAAAATCTATTATGAGTCTTCTTAGTCTAGTTTTCTTCACACTTTTAATTCCCTAATTCTTAATTCTCTACTTTTCCTATTTTTCTTTATCAGCCTTGCAACTTGTTATTACCATCATTTATTTACTGAAACTGCAATAAATATTACATGAATATCTTTAGAGTTATAATCAAACATTTTTAGTTCAACATTAGTCCAAAGTTCCATTTTTTTTAAACTAGTTATTCTATCCTTTTCTATTCAAGTAGTTACTATCCATTTACTACGAAAACCCATACTTTCTCATTAATTGATTTCAAGAAAGTTCTTATTCTTGTCTTCCTATATGGATAACTAATCTTATCTAACGTGGGTGGTCTAGTGGTAAATCCATATTCATAAAGCATATCCATTATGAGGAAAAACAAGATTATTGAAAAACAAAACTAAATATTTCTAACCAACCAGTGAGTATATCTATTAAATATAGAGAAATCAAAACTATCAATAATACCAATTGAGATTGATATTAAATATAGAGAATTCAAACTTATTACTAATATCGATTGAAAATGATATAGATTTATTACAGTCACATTATGTGAACATAATTTACATATGTAGTCAATTGAATTACATTTTTAATACCCATACAACTAAAAATATAAACGGACAATAAACATAAAGGAGGCAAATGATTTTTACATAGTTCAACTATAACCATAGTCTACATTCATGGGACCAAGTCCACAAATATGAAATCTACCATGAGAAAATTAATCAATACAACCAGATTTTTCAACAAAGAAATAAATCATAAACTGAAAAATTAAAAATCAATTAACAGAAAGTTACAAAGATTTTAAGAAGAACACGAGCATCCTACTCATTTACCATTAAACCTTTAGCTTAGGTGAGGATGTCCAAACTCCCCTTCAACATCCAAGTAAACTCCATTTTATTTGAGAATGGTTGAAATTTGTTCAACCATTAGTATCATCTATTTACAAAACTTGCAATAGAGTGTTTTTTGTCAAATGATTTTAAAACAAAATCATCAAAAAAAGTTTGACAAAAGGAACCCAAAAATTGCTATGAGCTTGGATATACTAAATAATATTTAGGTTCATTTAAAATGTAAGTGAAAGGTTGTTTATATAGTGATCAATAACCATTGATTTGTACCATTCGTAAAATTAGTTTATAATACACATGTCCACTTGTAATAGAAATATAGAATGTATAATATATTTAAAGTGTAGTACAAAAAAGATTTTGGCTAAGTATCACTTAAATATTTTTTGAATGGATTATAACAAGAAAAATGCATAACATAACAATACTTCACTGCAAACGTTCATAGTTTGCCAATTAAGAATTTTCATAGCAAATACAAATTTGACAACCATTCAAATTCATTGACCAACGACCTGTGAAGAGCAACTTAGAGTTTACATGGTTAAAAAGTCTTAAAGATCACTTCAAAATAGCTAAGTGAACAACCTCTACGTTTACATATTAGTTGTTTTTTATTACAAGGCTCATTTCCTTGTAAATTAACAAACGAACCAACAAAAATGCATTTACTTCTCTTTATGCTTCAAAAACCATTACCTTATCATTATTCTTAATTATTGTATCAATTAAAATGTATTTTCCCTCTTTATAAAAAGTGGATAACCAAAAGGAAAAAAGAACAACTTTCTTGTACTTTTCTTACCACATATTAATAATAACATCATGAACATAGGCCCATATAGTTTTTTTACTAAATCACATAGAAACCAGTTATCTCATCATTTTCTATTTTCAAACTATTCACATTCTTGTACCAATATCTTACTTAGATGAATGAAAAAATGATTGTTAATGAAGACATTATGCTAAGATAGTTTTGATTCCATATTCATATTATTGTGTTTACCGAATTATTTTTATCATTAAACAAATTAAATTCCATAGTTATTGTGATGATTAAGAATAATTAATTACCATTAGACACCTAACTAATAGTCACAACAGTTATATCTAATACCAACATGATGTTCCTATGAATTAGAGATATGCTTGTAATTGTGTTTAAGGAATTTTAAAGTAATGATTATTTTGTTTCGAGGTTACTTTATTATTCAAATCTAACCAAAAAAATAAATAAATAAAAGAAAGACTAGTGGTATCTTGTTTGATAAGAAATTTGCCATAAACAAGAAAAAACTAGTATTGATTAATCATATTGTAAGATAGAAGACAAGAAAGGAGATAAGAATTTGTTGTTAATTTTCCAATAAACAAATAAATAGATTAGATAAATATTAGGGTAATATGCATGCAAAATAATCTTCAAAAGCTACTATCCATATAAGTTCCCTTAAATAAGGCAAAATGCTAAACAATAGCAAAATAGGATTCCTTGTACAACAAATATGTGACCATGGCATTATAAAGATTATCAAAGATCATGTAGTTCCTAATTTTGGGCCAATAACTCATTCAAGGATAGAAACTTCAAACAACACTTGAGTTGCTACTCAAAGAATACAATCCATTTAGAGTCTGAAGATCGAAGTAAAGGAATGCCCACATTTCATATTATCCACTTTCTTGAAACGTTAAGCATGAATAGCCTCCTAGGATTGGAATAGTTTTAATATTTTCTTGTTTAAAGTTTCTTATATTGTTTCAGAGTCCTAGTTAAATTCAATTTCTTGTTTTACTAATCTTAATTAAGCTAGATTTTTTATTTTAAGTGTTTTCCTTATATTAAAATTTATTACAATTAATAGATTTATTGTTTTCCAAGCTACGTAAGAGCAATAATTGTTCAACTAATAGGAGTTATGGTTGTTGTTAGAGAATATAGTAATTATAAAAGTCCATACTATAAGAGGGATCTTTTTCTGCTACTTTTTGACGTTGTACCCTACATTAACAGTGGAAAAATGTTTTGAGCAATAGCTTTTGAGAATAATTTCATAAAATGTAATTTGCATTTACTTTGATATTTATGTAAGAAATTTATTTTTGTTTAGTGGCAAATTAACAACTAATTCTTATCACTTTTTAGTCTTAAAGTGTAGCAAATCAAAACTAGTTCTTCTAGTTTGTGGTAAATTTCTTATCAAACAAAGAGTTGTTAGCCTTCATTTTATTTTGTTACATGAAAGTTATAAAACAACCTCAAAACCAAACAATCATTACTTCAAAAGCCTTTAACAGAATTTTTTATTCTTGGGCACATTAGCAAGAACTCTTAATTATTGCTATTATTGCTAATATTCCGAAATTACATTTAAGGATTTCAATTAGCTGAAACAATTGTTAATCTTAATTAATTAGGAAAGCAATAAACCTATTAATTGAATTAAATTTCATTCTAAAATGAAAAGATTTTAATAATAAATCTAACTTAATTTAGGTTCATAAAAAAATATTGAATTTAACTGGGACTTCAAAACAATATAAGGAACTTTATACAAGAGAATATTCCAAATAGACCCTACTATAGGATTACCAAACAAACTACTTGTCCTACCACAATTTATGCTTTCAAATTTAAACTTAATTCCAAGTTTGGACCACCATAACACGTTTCAAAAGTTATATTACTCTCTAATTACCTTTAGGTTTAGGCAAGTTAGTGATTGCTCTCCAATAGACACATGTTATAGCCCAATTGCCACGTCATCACCACCTTATAAGAGTTTAGATATCAAATTTTCATATTATACATCTCTTACTCAATCTTTCACATAGATTAAAAATGTCTTTTCTTTTTTAGAAAATCCAATTTCTAAAATCTAATATTGAGCTAAATTGACAATTTTACCTATAAGAATTACTTATGGGATTTACCCATACATGAGACGTTTTATGATATGGTTACCACTCGTTTATATTTAGGTCTCACGGGGATTAGATCATAGGTCTTTTCTTTACCATTTCACCATACAAAATTCATGGATAATCTAGGATAATACGCATGTTTTCATCCATGGTGGTTGTTTTAACCTCTATGTAAATACAAAATCAAAAATGCTAAAACATGTAAACTCTAAGTAGCATTTCATAACAAAGTAATTTGTAGTTGGCTACTCTTACCTCAAAATATTGAAGAAAATATGATGAAAGCTTGAACTGATCTAGTATGTTTGTTGGGCACTGGTTCTAATATCTTATTGGAGAAACAAACTATCACTTACAAATTGTCAATTGTATCAATAGTTGTAAAATGCCACATTATCTTGTAAATAGTCATCGACTCTATAACATTGACAAACAAATCCTTTACACGACAAAGTTAATCATCCATATAATACATATGGTTATCAAACTAAGTTTAGAGTGTGGAAATCAAGCTAACGAATCTTTTCTTTTAGGTTGTCAACATATGTTGAAAACAACTATATTCATTATCCATTGTTAAGTTATGAGTGATAGGATCACTTTTTACAAAATTGTGTTTAGTCCTCTCTTCGTATGATAAATAGGTGTAGAGGGCTTTAAGTAGTGATGTTAGAGATCCTTGCTATATAGGATGGAGAATCCCTCATATGATACAACTTTATGGGTGAGAGATCATCTTTATAATGTCTATTATCTAACAATAATGACAATGACACCTCTACCATGACCTTAGTCATAAACATCTATATATTTACAACCAAGAACTCCACAACATCATTATTTGGGCCTAAAGGGTATATCGTATAGATGTCAATATAGTAGAACAGATAATAAAAATTTTCTTCCATGTCTATATGACAAACTAACTCAATCAATATACATAAGCAAACATAAAATATACATACATGAATCAATCCTATCCTAAGATGCCTTAATAACCACAAATTGCATAAGATAAATCATACAAGGTTTATGAAGCATACCTTACGTGCGTTGGTTAGATCAATTTTATATGGCATAGATTATGTTCCTAAACAGACATTTTCCACCTAAAAGTAAGGTTGCACTGATGGTGATCCACACGAAGCAAAACTTAAGAAGCTACCATATAACAAGAACTTTACTAAAATGATGATATATGACTTTGGGTAAGAAAGCAATAAAAGAGTTTAGGCAATAACCTAAGAGAAAAGAAAAATCTCTCCTAAGAGAAAATAAGCTTTGTCAAAATGAAAGAACCAATTTCTTTATGTATGACCAAACATACAACTATATGTTTTCAAGTACACGATCATGTGGCCATCATTTAAGGTATGCACATAAGCATATGTGCATAAAGCACATGATCACATGCTTAATTTTGTATCATATCAAGATCAGAGTACTAATGCATACATACAAGGATTGTGAGATATTTTCCAACCATATAGATACACGTTTATGTGCCACACACATATGATCATGTATAGGCAAATGATTAATATTTCAACCTTATCCAACCTTAATTGAATCATATATGATAAAAAAAAATAAAAAAAACTTAGGCAAACATCAACCTAGACCAATACACGAATGTAATTAGGTTCAAATATCTGTTACACTTTTAACCTCATTGGAACAAATTTCAAGTCCCCAAAAGTTTTTCTAACTTTTTTCCCTCAAGATCCAACTTAATTTAGATTTTAAACTATGTTGAATTTAATCACTACTCGAGACATAAAATCAGTTATCTAAAATAATGACCTAATTCATCTTGATGAATCTAATTGCTTCTCAAATCACTTAACCTTTATATGTGTGTAACCCAAAAGCTCTCTAATAATCCAATAGTATATAGTCTTATGTCATATCAATATATCCAACTCGATATCCCTTTGTAAATAAACCAATAGTGATCTACAGCAAGACATTATGACCATTTGTCCGTTAAAGTCTTAACCTTTATACTCTTAGCTTATTAGCAAATGGTTACTCATAAATGAAATATTTTTGTCCTTTTTATTTTTTGAGGTTAGGGCATAGAAATAATGTATACCTTAGGTGTTCCTTATTAATAGAAAAACTAAAAACTAATTCAACGACCAAATTCTATTGGATTAGGCAATGACACGATTATACTATGATCATAGGTTTAATGGTCATAAGTAAACATCAGTCTAAGCCCATTAGAGATAAGGTTTTTTTTATTATTAGAGGTGATGAATCCTATGTTGAATTATTATGACCTACACATAGATCTCGATAGAGTTAATCACCACCCTTATAGTTAAACAATTCTTAAGTTGATTATTTAATAATTGGCCTCATTATCATAATTAAACAATTCCAGGTTTCAACCTTAATAACTTATTTGATTCACAACTCAACTACATATAGTCAATTTCCTAACTAGTAACTAAACACCCATGGTTAAGTAAGTCACTCAGATTTTAACCTGACATATATTAAGCAAACCACCTTTCATTCATTTCCACCATCTAGAAGATTAATTAAATATAATGCATTGAGATTCAACTTTCATTTCAACATTAGTCTTTGATTCTTTTCTAGCTAATTCTCTTTTAAAGATGGTAGTAACCTTTCTTTCACACCTCATTTAAACTATAGTAGCATCACATATCATCTTTGACAATCCATTGGTGGACTTTCCATTATAATCCTTTAGGAAGTCCTCAACAAACCTTGAATAGAACTCGAGAAGTAATGAGACTATTGCATAAAATACAAAACAATCTGTCAACTATAAACCAAATGATCTAGTATTTTCAAACAACTTATGCATTTTAAGCATGTGAATAACCATATCATCTTCTCTTCTAATTGGCATTCAAGAAGCTTCTTCAATGCCTAATAATATTTAATACAAGTATGAACTTTGAAAACCTTATACAAATGTTTGATTATGCCCTTTCAAGAAAAACCATTTGTTTGTAAGTTAGGTGTCACAAATGATGATATTATTCTTGATACAAGTAATTGAGCATCATTATGGTTTTCAAATGAATTGAATTCTTCCATAATCGAACCAGTTTCAGGCTCAATAGAAAGATCTTACATAATAACATACAAGATTTTCTTTTTTCAAGTATAGCCCAAAGACATTGACATAAGTCTAGGTATCTTATGTTTGTTCCAAATTGATTTTCAAATGCATTGATAAAACTTAGGTCATACATGAGGTCCATATTTATAAATTTACAAAATAAGATAATAAACGTCATATAATTAATAAATTTAAATAACGTGGTTTTCTATTAAATAAATGTTCCCATTATTTTATTCAAGTGCAACAACCCTTGCTATTGTACTCAAAAAGTCCCACTATATCTTCCCCATGGCTTGAGATCCTATTAGAATTAACTTTCAACCTTCACTTTGGCAAACAAGCCAAGCTAATCCAATATCTAGGATAACATTCCAATCGACAAAAGCCCAGGGTATCAAGTTAAGTATAAGCATAACAAACATATATAACGTCAATCATGATTCTAATACTAGAAGGGTAGATAATATCATATCCTCAAACATGAATTGATGTGCCTAACTTAACCTCTAACACTTTCCACGTTCACTTTGGCAAATAAGTGAATTGTGTTATTTAGTAATATCCAGCATAACCAATACTCAATTTTTCACCTAGTAGAAGTATACCTTCATTTTGATAAGCAAGGTTCTAACAAATAGAGGTTAGCCAAGGTTTTCTATTAGAAGGCAACCCAAGATATGATATTTCATAATGAGGGATTTACATTTTTGTCTCACTATTTTTATGTTTACATGTTAAGTGATTAAATAAACAACCTTAAACATGCATTCTAACATAAATAGAATATGTCGATACACAACCTAATCTAATATCGAATCCCTAAGCCAAAGAGATTTATAAGTCAAACTACGTTTTGTCATCATCTTTCGGTCTTTAAGTATGCCTCTCCCTAGCTTCACCTTCAAGTACCCTTCGACAAACATTTTTTAATATTACATTCCATTCTAAAAATAGAAATGCAATACCCTAATCTAGTTTACATCAATAAAACAAAAATTTTAGTCATATTTGAGACGAGGGAGATGAGAGAAAAATGTATATCAAAGTAGAAAGAGGAAGCAGGACATGCAGATCATATTTAAAATTACGTATGTTCCCGAAAAATATAAAACAAAGGTTCATGGTAATGTATCAACACCATCATAGCATATATGGCATACATCAAACAATCAAAATTAATTAATTAATTAATTAATTAATTTTAATTATTTAATAAGTTTCTAAATTCACATAATTACTTTCCAACCCCAAAAGGTTTCGAAATTTATAGTCATATCCTATAACGAGCGTACATTCTTGACACACAGACGTGTCTTATCATATGCAAAGCATACATGAGTGTGTATGTAATGAGCATGGTCGTGTGTTGCATCAACTAAGAAATTCAATGAAATTCTAGAAGCACACATGACTATGGTCACAACCATACGCACGATTAAAATTTGCCTACATATGAGCTGTGTATAAACACACAACTGTGTATAGCATATAGGATGCTTGTCATAGTCATGCAGGTCATGAACAAACAATCTACACACGGTTGTGCATTACAGCCACATGACCGTGTATAGAACATTTTTTGAAATTCCAAAGTGAATTAAAATGTTGAAACATTCTCATTCTCTACAAGTTATCACTAGAAGGCAATAATATAGCACGAAGGCCTTACCACACTCTAATGACACTCCCACTAACTGTGACAACACCTTGTGAAAGTAGACTCGTGCGATAACGTGAAACCAATGGTATCAACAAGACTATTCAATCATATATTCACCAAATTCAACATATCTAAGCAATCCATCAAGTGAAAATGAAAAACACGAAAACCAATACATTCACCACATATTTATGTTATCATTGATCTTTAATTGAATGTAACAATGAACCAATCAATCAATATTTACGTTTATAATGTCACTCAACTCAAAACAAACATATAAAACATGTGTATTCATTCCATAACACAAATAAACATGTAATTCTGATATCAAGTTGGCTCTAACACCATTGTTGAGACCTAAAAGGTGTATCGTATGGGTATAGGTATAACAAAATATATAACAATTTTTTTTCATGCTTATAAAATTCACCAACTCAATCAACACACATAAACAAACATAAAATATACATACATGAATCAATCTCATCCTAAGATACCTTGATAATTAGAAATTACATAAGATAAACCATGCAAGGTTTATAAAGAATACCTTACATGTGATAGCTCCACCGGTCTTTACATAGCATAGATTATACTCTTAAAAATGCTCTTAAGCCAGGTGTTGGGTTACACTGACGGTGATCCACATGAAGTAGAACTTGAGAAGTTACTATATACCAAAAAATCTAGTAAAAAGATTATACATAACTTTGGGTAGGAAAGAATTGAAAGAGTTTAGGCAACAATCAAAAAAGAAAAAAAATCTCTCTTCGGAGAAAAACAAACTATGTCAAAATGAAACTAATTTTTTTTTACATAGCACCATATACACAACTGTGTGTTTTCAATTACATGGTCGTTTGGTCATCATTTAGGGTCAGTACATAGGCATATGTGTATGAAGCACATGCTCTTATGCATGATTATTTATTATATTAAGATATATGTATCGGCATATTTAGACAAGGATTTTGAGATACTTTCCACTTATGTGGACACAAGCTAGTGTGTCTCACACACACGATCGTGTGTAGGTCAAATGATTCATATTTAAACTTTATCTAACCTTAGTCAAATTGCATATGACAAACAACTTAGAGAAACATCAGCTTAGACTAAGACATGAATATAATCAAGCTCAAATATCCATTACACTTTTAACATCACCTGAACGGATTCAATAAGTTTGTAAAAGTTCTTCCAACTTTCTTCCCTTAAAATCTAGCTCAATCTAGATTTCAAACCATATTGAATCCAAATAGTATTCGAGACACAAAATCAACCATCTAAAATAAGAACCTAATTCATTTCAATAAATTTAATTATTTATCAGATCACTCAACCTCTATATGTTTATCACCCAAAAGCTCTTTAATAACTTGATAATGTATAGTATCATATCATGTTTATACATTCATACATAGATGATGTTACTTACTATCCTTTCATACATAAACTAAAAGTAACCTCTAGTAAGATATCATAGCCATACATTTATTAAAGTCTCGACATAAATACTTATAGCTTATTAGCAAGCAATTACCTGTACAATACAAATCTCTTTATCATTTTTTATCTTTTAAGGCTAAAGCATTGAAAGCAATGTTCACCTGAGATATTCCTTATTATTAGAAAAATTAACCACTAACTCAACAACAAAATACCATTAAATTAAGCAATGACTCGATTTTACTATATCACAAGTTTAGTGGTCATAAGTAAACGTCAACATAGGCTCATCAAAAATAAGGTCTTTTATTACTATAAGTGATGAATCCTATATTAAATCGTCATAACCTATTTATAGTTTTGGTATAACTAATCACCACATTTATGATAATCCTTGTTATCATGGCACATTAAATGGTATCAAATCATACCAATCCTTACATGAGACAGTTTAGCATCCTAAGTTTAAGGATCATATATACCTCTTACTTATCTATTAAAAATGACATGTTTCATAGGTACTAGGACAACCATCTATGTAGAGTCTTCTTAATGGGTCACATCTAGTTAACATACCTAGTATGCAGCATACACCTATGTGTTATACTAAGCTGTAACCAATAACTTTGTATGTGTAAAATTTCACCATATTTTGATGGAGTATTCAATACTATGATAGTTCTTTCACTATTACTTGCACCTTAGGTCAAGGTAATGCCGAGCCTACAAATAATTTCTAGAATGACTACTTCAATGAGTATATAAAGAAAGGTTGATCAAACCATCTGATTCTTTAATGTAGTTCAGCCATTCTAATGAAATTTATCTTAATATTTTTGTACTTATGGATAAAGAATACCACTAAAAGATGTTTTTATATGAAGTTATCAATGAATTGATATCATAGGGAGGATTGATTCTAAAGCATCAACCCCAATAATCACAATGCCAAAAATTTTTCTTCTTACTTGGTGTTGTTTTACATTTACATCTTTTTGCAAGTCATAAAAAAAATAATATTTAATCCATTATAACATACAAACCAAAGTCATAATCTAACTTACAATAGTCTTATTGAATATATTATGGACATGATCATAAATTAACTTATAATAGGCTCATTGAATATATTATTAACAATATCATACGATAAAAAGTTTTTGGTCTTACAATGAGCTATCCAAGGGACATTTGTTATTGATTTTAACTTCACCCTTTAATCTAGATTATCAAGCCTCTTATACATCCAAAAACCTATAATGTGCACATCAATGTTAATGTTTTCATGGCAATAATGAATCTAATAATTTGTTATATTAATCTATAAAGGAGAATATTACTTGGATGGCAGGTGGAACACCTATTATAGTGTACTATCTTGTCAGGGGCAATTTTTACAAATTTGGATAATTGTGTGTAATCTCTTCATACCAATAAGGTATTGTCTTCTTCATTGAATCAATGGTCAAATCCCAAACCTAAATACCTGAAATGTATTTGTAAATTTCAAAAGCTAATTTATAAGATGTAATACATTTACATTGATTATCTTCTAATTGCATACCATTTCTAAACCAAATGTAGTGAATATAAAAACACAAACTCAACTACATTGTGGACATTTGCACTCCATCTTAAGACATCAAACATGGACACTACGTGAACATATGTATCAATTACTTATTTGGAAAATATATCTAACATATTCTTCATGTTATTTACTATAGAACATAGATAAAAACGTAAGATAAAAAAGCAAGTACAATGACTAAAGCTCAAACCCTCTATTAATATGAACTTAAACCAACTAAACCTCACATCTACTTTGTTAAGTCAAACTAAACTCTTCAATAATGTTTCCTTACCTGATCTCTAGTCGTAATGCTAAATGGGACAATGCATCTTTGAACCTTGGCTCTTTCAAGTGTATAAAAGACCTTGGAACATGTCATGTGGAAAAGATGTTTTTATGACGGTTAAGCCATAGAGCATTATAAGTTGTCATGTCCTTATATTCTCTTGTATGGCCTTCAATGTAGTAAGAAGACAAGAACTTTGTATCCACTTGATCAAGTGGGCTTACTCAACCTTGGATTTTCCTTTCATAGGTTAATGCTCCTTTCTAAAAAACACCAAAAATTTTGGTTAAAACTTACATAAATTGAATAAAATCAAACACATATAAAAATGAATGCAACATAATTAGGGAAAAATAAAAGTTTTGAGTACATTCAAGATATAATAGATATTACGTATAACTTATATGTAGTAGAAAATTTCAATTGCGCTCTCATCCAAGTTCATATTTCAATCACCTTGCATAGTGAAAAATCAAAACCCCTATTATGTTTAGTTATATTGTACAAAATCCATATACTAAATTTCGGTAAACCCTCAATATGCATAGTTTATATTTCAATATGCATCATAAAATTCCAATTACCTCTTATAATGTATAATGATATAAGAAAACTCCTACAATATGTAATAATAATAAGAAAACTCCCTGTTACTTGTATTGAAATAGAAATGCAAACCACATGCATATAGTAGAATTTAATCCCATTATGGGTAATTTATATTGCACTAAACCCATTCATACATGTAGTAAAATTATAATAAAACCCCAATACTAGTATTTAAATTTCACCTACCCCTAGTATTTGTAATTATATTTCAATAAACCTTGCATGCACTAACATGACACTAAACCCCACCACACATACTCAAGTTACATAAACACCCTTAATTTTACACTACACATGTTACCTAATATGGGTAAGGTACATGTACTAGGTAACATATGTATGCTAACGAAAATTGCTTAGACATTCAATAATGTTCCTCGTTAGCATTAGAATCAATTTAGTTTTATACAAATATGTTTCTACACTTCTCGCTACCATTCCAATTAACGTATCAATCACCAACACAATAACAAATACATCAAATTCAAGGATAAAACTTAAAACAATAGCTTTATTAAAAAAAAAAAAAATTAAACCACACCCAAACATGACATGAAAGATGACAACAATAAAATTTGTATAATGAAGACATGAAAAAGTAACAACTAACTATTTATATCAATTTGTAAAGTAAAAATCGTCTTATATGATGACATTAATAGAAAAGAGCTACAAAGAGTTTGGGATAAAATTTTTGAAATCAACAAAAAAGTATAAATCAAAGTATTATTTTAGAATTATAATATGTAACCACTTGTAAAAATGGTGGGTACATATTTATACCTATATGACTATGTAGGATTATTCATTATGTGACATTGTTTATTGTATGGATTTATTCTTTAAACTGATTATGATAGACAAGTAAAATAGTCACTCATTTAATAATATAAAGATCTATCGTCACGGGGACATAATTCTTGGTTATTGATTATTTTTATTCACCTGCTCAAAGGAGGTTAATTTCGTTAATTACCCCTTTTTTTACCACCTTTGAGAGACGAGAAGTGGTAATTGCCCCATCGTTTTTGAGGTGCGGCATAATAATATCTCGTGGGGGAAAATGATGACCTTTTCAAGGGGTAAATGTGAACAAGGCTTTTGAAAAGTCTTTAGCTTTCATCTTTATCTCCAAGGTAGCCGAGCCAGAACTTATCCACCCTCGCTTTAAATCTGAAGCTCTATTGTGCAGCAAATCTGAAAAAATGGCGTACGTAGACCATGCGTTTTCGATATCAGACGAGGACATAATGATGGAGAGTTCGTACGCGGTGAATAATCGACCCCCCATCAAAGAAATCGCCTTGGCCGTTTCTCTTCTCGTTTTCGGAACTTTCGGGATCGTTTGTGGAATTCTTATGTCTTACAACCGAATTGGCGGTGACAGAGCCCATGGTACCTATTCATTTATTTCAATTTTATTTACTGTATTTGGGTTTGGGTTTTCTGATTTATTATTATTATATGGATTTATCAGGGCTTTTCTTTGCAATTCTTGGATCGATCTTGTTTATTCCGGGATTTTATTACACAAGAATTGCATATTATGCTTACAAGGGATACAAAGGATTTTCTTTTGCCAATATACCGTCTGTGTAGCCTCATCCCTCAGCTACTGTTGTACAAATCTTCATATAATCCAACTTGTACTATTTCTTCTCATCCACTTTATGAACAATGGACTCTTTTTTCCGTTTCTGATGAGTTACAACCTTTTTTTGGCAATATGGTGTTTTTTTTTTTTTTTTTTTTTGGTCTATGCAACCTTTTATGGGTTTCTGATTGTGTTGCAAAAGATATTATTGTTTTGAATAAAATAATACGTATGTTAATTGGTAAGTAATGAACAAGAACTTTCTCTATTTAGTTTTGGATATTGTGTTTTCTCTATGCACGGTATTGTGGGTATGTGATTGAGTTACTAGAAATATTAGTTCACCTTCCAATGTACTGTTTGTTGAGCGTTCTTTTAATGTGGCATATAAATTTCTTTATCATGTCAAACTCTTATTAAACTCAAAGGCAGGCTGTGACACATTAAAATGAATTAATAATTTTTATGATTTAGGAGTCTTGTAAGAGAGATATTTCTATGCTTAGTATTTTGTGGAGGTACATGGAATTAGAGTTCATGAAGTGGCTAGGTGTTAGAATCTTCCGTTTCAAATTTATATTTATAAATTGTAGTAATTCTATGGAAAAAAGGGATTTGGAATATATGGGAAAGAGGTTGAGTGGTTCAGTTTGAGATGGTCTGTATTGATTTTTTAGCCGATCGATACTCTGAAATTTTTGTTGATGCTAGAAGGAGGCAGGACTGCAGTAAATTGGTATGATTGATACCTTTTGTAAATCAGTTATTTCTCTTTCTTTGATTAGCGTTTGGTGTTCTTTAGAACTCTTTGAGAGGGTCAGTGATCATTGTAATTAGTTTTCTATTAATACTCTTTGTTGTTGTAAGTAGTTCCTCGGGTCATTCAGACTTTGTTGCCCTTTGCTGTGAAAATAACTGTGGGACTAGGCATTTTTCGTTTGATGGTTCAGCAAGGTTGTTGCTCCTGAAGCAAGCTTGGTTACAACAGGGGAATATGATAGGACAATTAAATACTAAAAACATGTTTGTTGTGGCTCTTTTTATGAAGCCACCTGTTCCAGGCCTTTTGAGATGTCTTCGTGTAACATAATAAAAGTTTTATTGTTATTGAGGTGACTTAGAAAGACCTGATATTCATGTGAGAGTGCGTGAGGAATTTGATGCAAGATAATTGGTAGAAAGTTGAAATGCAGGCGCGTGCCCTGGATCGCTGTTGCTAGTCACTTATTGAGTTTGCCTAGTTTTGTACGAGTTTACCTGTAGGTAGTTATTGGGAGTCTATCAAGACTATGTTGTTATTAATGGAAGGTATTGAGGCGAACTTACTATCCTTGGCTCATGTTTAACCCTTCGTTTTGGGCCACAGTTGTTAAAGGCGGGTGGACTTAATGTCCTTGGCACATGTTTAAGCCTTGGGATAATCATTTTGGGCTATGGTTGTTGAAGGCCGAAAGTAATTAAAAAAAAAAAAGAGGTGAAAGCATCGCTTTCGGACCAAACTAAAAGCAAATCATCATTCTGAAAATTAAACGTAATATCATAGATCAAGACTTGGAACCACCAATAGATGTTTATCATCAAACTTAAAATAATAATATTAATAAAATTGTATATACTCTGCAGCCTACATAAGCATGAACCAAACATATATTCAAATCCAAATTCAAGTCTTCATCATCAAAGTCCACATCTTCCTCATTATCAAATTTCTTATCTTCAGTTTCATCCATTACTTTATCAAGGTATTCTTCTTTATTAGAAGACTTGCATTCTAAGACTTCCTTAAGACTTTGACTTAAAGTTAAATCTTGGCCTTTTTGGTTTGCTCGCTCAGCTTCACTAATACTAGAACTTGCAGTGGTTCTAATTGCATGAATAGTTTCATCAACCTCATTAGTTCTAACAACATCTCCCTAAAATAAAAACTAGAACTTCTTGTAGTTCTAGTAGCATAAATAGCGGCATCAACACTACTAGCCATAACATCATCCCGCGTTAAAAATCATCTTCAAGCACCAATTTCTCATTATCAATAATATGATCAAATATTACTTATACCCTTCATTTTCCATTGACAATTCATCGCTATCATCAATTGTATTAAGCAAAATTGGGTTGGTGTTATCAATAATTGAATAGCGACGTTGTAATTTTCAATTGTACGTCACAATAACAAAATCATTCAATTTTTTTATGCTAGTTTATTTCTCTTATTATGAACAAATATAAGTGTTAAAAAAGTAAATGTGAGTGTGTGATAAATTATATGATGATATAAGTGTTACTAGATAAAACTTACATGGTCAAACTTGCTCCAATTCCTTCAACAACTAGAAGCATTACATGTGAAGTTAAGAATTTTGACAACAAACTTGTGCAAATGTGCGCAACTTGCTCCATAAGCACTTTCTCTCTATCCAATAATGATGTCTATCCCAAATAGACTTTCAAATCTCTTATAAAAAGATAAACTCTCATCGATTTTTTCTTACTCAACACAGACTGAAACCAATATCTATAAGCAATCATACATGACCTTGGTCTCTTCTTCCAACCTATTAGGGTTTGCATAATAGAATTTAAAGTTCAAATAATACCTTGTTGCGTGGAATGAGTGATAAAGCTACCAATCTCATCTGCAATCAACCATTTTAACTGTATATTCATATTTGGTTTTTCGCCTTCTTTGAAATCTTTCACAATTAGTTCTTTAACCATTATGTAGATTGTATAATGTATACATTTTTTTAAATGTTTTATAATAGATAATTATGTGTGGATTTAAGATTTTATCTATGATATTATTTTTTTTTAAGAGTGATATTTTAATGCTTATTTATTGCCTTTGGGCTAAAGGCGACACCTGTTCTTTGCCTTAACGATGGTCTACCTCTCGTCCCTTTTATATATTTTTGCCTTTAACAACTATGATTATTTATTTAGCACTTTGATTGTTTGCTTAAAAAAATCCTTATTTGAAAACGTTGGAGTTTCAATTAGTATGTAGGAATCCATTTTCATAAGATTTCAAGTGAATCCTAAAAGAATATTTTTTTTCATTTGAAATTTGTTTAACTTGTGGCACAATATAAGGTTTCTTGTAGAATTAAATAAATTATGATAATTTTCTTTTGAATCTTGTTTTGCTAGAAATCTGAATATGAAGTTTCTCCTCTAAGAATTGAAAATCAATCATATGATTTATGGTAAAATTTTTGTCCTAACATAGGTGTTCAAGTTTATTGTTAGTTCATGTCTAGTGAGACCCTTATTTCGTTTCTTGAAACATTGACTTGATGATGCCGTGGATTTGCTTATCAAGTTGCTCACTTTTGTATTTCTACATGCATTATAAAATTTAAACATATGTTTTTTTTTTCCTCTAATTTATTTAATGGTGCAAATAGAGGTGTCAAAAGATTTTTGTATTGGGTTAAGCCTACAAACCTTAGGGTTAGAATGATGGGCCAACTTGATTCATGGCAATCCGATTCAACTTTTTTGTTTTTAGAGTTAGGCTCACAGGCTAGACCAACTTGGAAGAATCCTTTTTAGTTTTTAATTATTATTTTTTAAATTTTCTATTATTTTAAATTTAAAAATATATAAATTATGATATATTATACTTAAAAACATATAAGACACTATATAATGTAAACCAACTGTGTGCAGCTTTGCATTATATACATAATTGATGAATTATCAGCTTTTTAATTTTATTTATTTCATCCATAATATGTATATAGGTGTTTGGTAACTTTCAAGGGGATATTTCATTTTTTAGAAATATGACAATCTTGATTAGGAATAAATTTAAATCAAATTAAGTTCAAGTTTAAACTCAAGCTCAACAATTCTAGTAGGTACAAGCTCAAGGTTTGACAAATCAAGCTAAGCTTTTCAATACAAATTATTAACGAATTTCTTAACAAGCTTTTTAATATATGTCACTAACATGATTTTTTTTTATGCATATTGATCATAATTATGTTATTTTTGTCAATTTAAATCAATATTTTTCAAACTTGTGACTTTGGCAAGCCAAACTGATATGTTTGCAAGTCATAAAATACTTGCAAACAATGATTGTTGCAATGAAAATCATGGAATTGTAATTCCTAAAACACTTGCACATTCTACTGCCTTATGAACTAGCTCTTCCAAGTTATCAAACATTTTGTTTAAGGTTAAACTCAAAAAAGAGCAAGGAATCAAGAGCATATCCCAAGGTTGCAATATCATGCATGTTTCAACAATGAAAATGAACTTGGAAGCATAATCATTAATCACCATTATGGTTCCTTCAAATTATCTTTCAAGCAATTCAAAGCTCAAGAATTCCCTCCAATTCTACCTAAGAAGTCCAAGCAAACTCTTGCAAACCAAAATTCAAGAAAAGCACATCAAATCAAAAGCCTATAAAACAAACAAGATAAGTATATGTCATTCCAATCAATGCAATTGAATAATGATCAAGACTTTCATCCTCATCCATGCCAACCCAAGAAGTCTAAATGCAATTAAATGGTTACACAGCAAGTATAAGAAAAGAAGTAAAATCAACCTATGCAACCCAAGAGAGAAAAGGCAAGAAGAAGAAGACATAATGTAATCACCACAATTGCATTTTAGTAGGTTCATACTTACAACCTTATCGTAGTGCTCATGCTCAACCTTCCTCCTTTGATCTAGTTTCAAGCATTTATTTGTTCCAATGCTTCCTCTTATCCAACTATAATGAGGCCTTATGATTCCTTTAAGTCTATTAACATAATTTGTTACAATAATCTTCAAAATCAAGGTCCTGTAATCAAGTTCAAAGATCAAATACAAAGGCATTTTTAAACAAGAAAAGTTAGCGTGGATAAAGCAAAGCATGCAACTTCATTTAATTTTATTTGTGTAAACACTAGGCCATCTCAATCATTTTTTAGTATTTCATTCAAACAAATTGTAATGTAGTTTAAGTGAAATAAGGTTTAAAAGTTTTAACTATAATTTGTAACTTGCCCATAAAAAGACAACTTGAATACTTTGTAAAGGAGCTTTTGATGAATTGAAATTGGAGAGACTTTATCTTTGTTCTTGGAGCTTATTAGCTCTTGCAAACTCTTTAAATCCTTTATCCAATCCTTTACTAAGATGAGGTTAATGGTGGAAGAATCATGGTCGTGAATTCAAGAATAAAATTGGTGGATCTTCCTTCAAACTTTTTTCAAGAATTCGTTAGGCTTAGTTCAACATTCAAGTTGGTGGATCTTGATCTTTTATGCTTGAATTTCATTTCTTGCACTTTTTATTTCAAGTAAGTTATTAATATTTGTTTTGTGATCTTGAACTCCATTATCCTACCTTTCTTTGATTAAATTTATGTTGGTATTGGTTTGAATTTGTGTTGAGATTGCATTATGTTGGAGTTAAGATTGACTAAAGTTTAAGTTGAATGTTGCATGAAATTACATAGTTTTGGAACTTGTTGTAGGCTGAATTTTGGAGTAGTTTTTGTGAATGATTAATGACCAATTTGTGAAAATTAGGATTGTCATTCATATCATAAACACCCTTAAATTTGAGCTAAAAAATATTGAAATAGCAAGCTTGAGCTTAACTTCACATGTGTTGAGATCATTTCTAGCTCATTCAGTTAATCTCAAACTTAAGCTCAAACAAACTCAACTTGAATTCAACATTAATCTTGAACATTAGAATTGATCAATGCATGAAGGTTTCATTAATGGTTGGTTTCCAATAGTTTGAATTCGTAAGTATATTAGGCTTCATTTAACTAGTTACGAAAGGACATCAGATTTATACTTGTTAGAAAGATCCTTATATTGGCTCTCATAAAATTTATCAATGATAGAGACAAAGACTTTCAACTAGTAGGGAAAACAAGACTATGATATGAAGAGAAAGAAATTAAAAAAAAAAAAAAACTACCTAAGTAGGAGAGTGGTTACATGAAAAAAATAAAAAAATAAAAAGAAAAAAGAAACAAGGTAATAAAGAGGTTAGTGGTAAGATGACTAAAAAGAAGAATAAGTTTTCTAGGCAAAAATTCCCATGTTAAAGTACACTCTTGTCCAAGTCTGTTTTGTGAGAAAGTATCATATTCCACAAGAAATTGAGAGTCCTTACCCATATAAGATAGCCTAATTCATGTAGTAACTACATTTTATATTTTAATGATTTTAGAATTATGTTTCATTTTAGGGAAGTGTTTTGAAGTTTAATTTTGAGTCTATGGCCTAATAAAGTTAGGTTCTTAGTTTACCAAAAGTCATAATTTGTAATTATGTAGAAATGTGTGAAGAATCTCAAGAATAAAACAACCACACTTAGATATCTAATGTGTATAGTAAAAAAGAAAAAAAGAAATAATAAAACATAAATTTTAAAATACATAAAAACATAAAATGCCTAAAATGTCTTCATGTTATCTTTATGTCCTCTGACCTCCCTCGTATCACAACCATCTTGATCATCTATACCTATAATCATGAAAAGCAAAGGAATGAGTGATAACACACTCAATAAGTAAAAGACTCTACTTAAACTTTTACTTAATCCATATTTTATCCTTGGTCTAATATATTGTAAATTAGTCATCAAAAGTACACTATTGAGGATGATGTGGATTATATTTTACTCATAACTTATTTATGAAAGATATAAAGTCCTATATAATATTCTTGGGAAGTTTTATGGTCCTTCACTTTTATCTTAAGAAGTATTATAGTCTCATAGTTTCATCTTAGAAAGCATTATAGTCCCAATTGGTCATCTAGGATTTATTAATAGACCTTATACTGGGATGTCCCTTTATAACTAATATGTTCATAAGTCCTAGTCCACTTATAAAAAATATTGGTAGTCATTCAATTGATGAAAATATTGGAATGACAAGTCATAATCTACTTGATCATTTGATTGACAAGGCAAAAACTCACCCAAGTCATAAAACGCTTGGCTTGAGTAATTGAAGTCCAAGAAAGATCAATAAAGTTCAAGCTGAGTCTATGCATACAAGAAAGGTCAAGTCTTAGCAATGCCAACTCTAAAGGAATCAACTTCATCTAACCATGCATTGGCACCTTCAAGGAATCATTTGAGTTAGTCAAGCAATGCCAAACTAATAAAGGATGCCAAGGAAACATCAAGAATTTCCATGCCAAAAAAATCAAATCCAATATTTAAGAGCAACCCAAAAGAAAAAAAAAAAAAAAGAATTTTACCGCATTGTATTATGTCACAACACCATGTTTAGGTGTTGTGACGCTCACTGTCTATCCAAATTGATTAAACACGATGCTAGAGCACTTTTTGTACCATTGTAATGTTAAGCCTGGTTTTATGTATGTACTTCTTATTCTTCGGTTTATCCACTCTATCTTGCAAGGCCTTTCATGCAACCCAATTCTATCAATTTAACATGCTTAAATACAAGGTAAAACATGAAGGTTTTTAAGATTCATTATCAAAGTATAGGGGTAGTTTAAATAAATTATAGTTAGCCTAATTAAAGTTACATGCATACAAGTTGCCAAGGCTAATTAGTAGTTTAGCTATAATATTGAAATTTTAATATGATTAATTGTAATTTGAATTAGGTCCCCTTTGGTAATTTCATGTCATGTATTACTACTTATATAAAGGCAAACTTTTCACTTGTAAAGATTAGACTTTGATATTGAAAAGTTAAAACTTTGCTTGAACCTAAGGCTTGGGTGTTCTTATGATCATTTATCTTTCATTTATCAAATTTCTTGCAAGAATGAGATTAGTGATGGAAGAATCAAAATGGTGAATTCAAGATTCAAGTGGTTGGTGGGTGGAAAAACTCCTTTAAGCTTGATTCTTAGTTTCTTTTAGTCTTGGTTCAACCTCAAGATAGTAAAATAATCCTTTAGGCTTGAGTGACCTTTTTTTTTACAATTTTATTTCAAGTTATTCCTTATTTGTGTTATGCATAGGACTCTATTACCTACCTTTCTTTGTGTTGGATGTATGATGAATATTAGTTAGATATTAGAGTGTTGATAGTTGTTTGAAGTTATGTTGAAGAATTATTGATGTTGGAGCTTGATTTAGTAGGTCTAAAGTGAATATTACATGAATTTGCGTGGTTTTGTGCTTGAATCTTAACATAAACTTTGAAGTAGAGTTTATGCATGTTTTAAAAATAAATTTGAGAGGATTAGGTTTGTCGTATATTTGATCATATTGCTATTAGAGCTAACCAAGTTAAAAAGGTGCTATCAGTGTGAAAATTATGTTGAAAGGTGTTATATAAATGTGTCGATAAAGAGTGATCAAAATTTTTATAAACATTTTAAACAATTAACCTAAAATTTTCCTTAACTTACTGAAAGTTATTATAGGTGTAAGAGAGAAGAAGTTATGTAACATCAACTAGGTTTAGAGATGGAGATAGAAACCATTATGTAAACCTTACAAAAATAAGAGTTGTACCTAACCTACAAAGGGCAATTTCCATACTCCCTTAATAGATGCAACCATGAAGGCAAAAGGTTCTTTCATAACTTGAACTTGAATTTGAAGAAAAAATTTTCTTTTGAAAGAACCAATTGTAGAAAAAAAATTAGTATGAGATAGCAAAAGAAAAAGTACTCAAACTTGTGCTATTGGAAGAGTGAATTTCTTAATATCACTTCAAACTTTGTACACTACCTCACTTTCAAGAAGAAACTAAAGAAGTTAAGGTGGGAAAAGAAGTAAAACTTGCAACTAATGAAAAAACTGAATAATTAGAGGAAAATTTAGCTCAAAAAGACGTTATCTTCAACTAAGAGAGTCAGGAAATCAAAAACATTATTAGGAAGATAATCTCTACATTGATCAAGATAAATACATGATAATTCCTACAAATAATTACAAAGTTGTCAATCAATATAGCAAGGCTACTATGGAATAAACACATATTTAGAAACAAAATTTTAATCCTCAAATGATTAAAACCTTGGTATGATTGTTCTATATGTTTAAAGAGTACATTGTTTGATAACTCAAAGGCTAGTCTTTGCTTTTTGTGGAGGGACTAAGACCTTTAACTCATAGAGGGTAAACAAAACTATAGTAAGGAGAAAAATTGGTTAAAAGAAGATTTAAGGTAATAGAGAGGTTGGGTGGAAAAGGGAAATAAAGAGAAGAAAGATCTAAGATAAGAGGGAAGATAGATGGAAGAGACAAATGAAAAGAAGAATCAATTTTTTGGAAAGAAATTCCCATGCTATAGAGCAATCCTATCCAAGAATAACTTGTTGAAAAACATTATGTTCCTTAAGGAATTGAGAGTCCTGACTTGGAACTATATTTTATATTTTTAATTATATTAGAGTTAGCAATTTTATTTAAGAAGTACTTTGGTGTTTAATTTTAAGTCTATGTCCTATTAGTGTTATTTTTTTAGTTCGTCAAAGAGTCCTGATATGTTAAGGAGTATATTAGGAAATATAAATTTCAATAAAATTTTGTATTAAAGTCCAAGTCTCTTATGAATGGAAAAATTAAGTTTAATTAAATTTAATGTCTTAGAGTTATAGTTTTATTAAAAGTTGTTTTCTTAAAGGATAAGTTTCATAAAGTATTATGATGGACCATGAAGGTCCAATAGGATTCCTAGGATGAATCCTAGGTACAAGGATGTTGTGGTAAGAAATGAGACATGGGCATGCATGTAAACCAATTCATTTAAAGGATGCAATTTGTTTCATCCAAAGAGAAAGTGCAACAACTATAATTATCTTTCTATTAGAACTTAAGTTGTTTTATGTACTTACCATTGATTTCTTTACCATTGTATCATCAACCTTAAGGTTCAACATTCTATTGCCACTCAAACTATTTAACTAGTATTTAACTAGAATAAAATCATAAACCACATTTAGTCAACTCTTGTAGTAAAATTCTCACCCAAAAAGAATTATTTTATACAAAGTTTTATCTATCTTTGACTAGGTCCAATGTCAAATGGTATTAGAGCAGGGTTATATCTTTTTTTTTTTTTTTTTTGCTAAATAACGACCAATAAAGAGATGATTGAAAGCTTAGAGGCTCGACTTAGTGGCATTCAGGAAGGAATGAATCATATGAAATTAGGTGTAGTTGATAAGATCCATTATTTGGAGGAGAGCTTTAACCACATGTCTTATATGTTATGTTCACTCACAAAAGAGTTTAATAACACCATCAACAACAATAAACAAATGAAGCATTCATAGAATTTCTTGAATGACCATTATAATGACATTGATGGACAACAATTGGTTTTTTCATAAAAAATGGCAAAATAAGAGTTTCCCCGATACTTTGGGAAGATCCTACAAAATTTTTCAACCATATTAACTAGTTCTTTGAATTTTAAGATATTCTTGAAGCCCATAAGGGATGCCTCTTATCTTTTCACTTAGAGGGCAAAGAAAACTAATAATGGTAATGTCTTAAGAGAATATGCTAGAATAAAGGATAAGTAATGTCACAGGAAAACATTAAAGACAATCTATGGGCTTAGTTTAGACTATTAGACTGTAAGGACTTCAATAAGGCTTTTTCACAAGTTAGAAAATTCAGGTCATTAAGGGAGTGCTAGCTTGAATTTAAAAGGCTAAGGAACTGAGTCAAAGGTGGATTCAAAAAGCTCATGGAAATGTTCATGGAAAGACTAAGGGTAAAAATTACAAATAAGATTTAGATGTTTAAACCCTAAACACTGAAGGATGCCATTAGCTTGGCTAAGATAAAAGATGATCAGCTCATATGACAACAAAGGTTTTTATGTCCACCACTACCAACATAGCCTGTTAAGTATTTTCACCACTAGCTCAAGCCATACTTGTGACAACTATAGCTCTCATTTGATGACTAACTTGGGATAAGATGCAACAAAGGCATGTTTAAGGATTATGTTTCCATCGTAATAAACACTTTACAATATACCATCGATGCTAAAGACCAAGACTATTTTTTTTAGAAGTTCATGTTATAGCAAACAATATTATTTGTAAGGATGTAATTGATAAGTAGCTAATCAAGAATGATCAAAAGGTAGTGCTAGAACTTAAGATCACTTTGCACACATTAGCCAATTGGATAATGCCCAAGACCATAAAAGTCAAAGCCAAGATTAGGCCTTAAAAAGTTAACGTGTTAATTGATAGTAGGTCAACCTATAACTTTATGAATCATCATATCATCAAGCTACCCAGACTACCTATAATTCTAATTTAATCGATCACCATCTATGTGGCTAATGGTGATAAATTAACATGCCAATGCAAAGAGGTGTCTGTAGACCTATAAGGCATTCTATTAATGCTAACACTTTATGTCATCCTCATTATTGGTCTTGATGTGGTACTCCACGTATAATGGTTAAATATGTTAGGCACGATTATGTATAACTATAAGAAATTAATAATGAATTTTTGATATGGCAATAAAGTTAGAAGTCTACAAAGGATTGACCAGTCACTAATTCAAACCACTTCACTTAAAGAAATAACTAAAGAACTACGCCAAGGACATTCCTTTTTTATGGTATCTTTACAATCTGTGACCAATGTAGATAACAAAAACATGTATTCGGACATGCTAAAGTTATTAAATCAATATGCAATTGTGTTTGAAGAGCTTACCAAATTGCCACCTATAGGAAAGGTAGATCATTTAAGAGACTGAGCCTATTAATGTTTGACTATTATTATGTTTATTTTCAGAGAGGAAACCTTGTTAATGATTCAATGTTAATAAAGCTTAATTATTATCATCAAAACACTTCAATAACACATAGAAACTAGCCCTCCAATCAGTTAGATTTCAATAATTTGCTCAATATAAGGATTAAACACTTAATAAATTAATAAGAATTTAACATTTTTTTCATAAATAAAATTCAGAGATTTAGGCAAACTCACTAGTTTTAGCGAAAATATGACTCTTAGATAACAAAGGCAACAAGATTTAGGCACCAGATGAAGAAGAAACGGGAAAAATTCATGAAAAAAAAGGAAAAAAATGCAAGCAGACAGCGACACCCAAGAAAAGAAACCAACTGGAGCGACGACGAGAGAAAAATGAAAAAAAGGAAGAAAGCGCGCTCTTGAGGTTAATGTTGGGAGTTATATCGGCATTTTTAGGTTATTTTTATCGACATTTTTTAAATGCTAGTAAAAATAACTCTACAGTAGCATAATTGGTGACGTTTCAAAAAAATGTTACTAAAAATTGTTCTTTAGCGATGTTTTAATAAAACATCGCTAAAGGGTTTTCTTTAACAGTATTATCGTCACTCGATGTGTTAAATGCGAATTTAAATTGTTAATAGTGATATTTGCGCAAACACATTTAATTTCCGCATATGTTTTAGTACTTCTTGAACTCATTATCTTTTCACTTCTCAATTTGGTATCTGGGTTCTCTAATACTCATAATGAATCCTGAATTTTATCTTATTTCTATTTATATTTCTACTTATGATATATATATATATATATAGTGTAATAGTACTTGTGAGTTGTCACAAATTCTTATCTGATTTTGAATTTGTTTCATCTGATTCTTAGTTACTTTGTTTCTTATCAGTTGCATTATTTATGACTTATTCTGTAAAATTTTTTATTTTGTCTCATAATTAATATTATATATGTACTTATATCTTGAATACTGTATATTCTAACTTTTCTATTACTTATTAGTGTGTTTGATAAGTTTTACTTTGTTTTACTATTATTTTTCATAGTTTCTTTGCTCTACTTAGTTTCGTGGGGCATATGATATGATATGAGTATGCTAAAATTATGTTGAAAATCATGTCTAGGCCTTTGAGCTCATTTTCTGAAACCCTCTTTATAAAAATATTGTTAAGATTTGAAGATCCTAAAATACTAAAATCAATTAATTTGAAAATCTCTCTATATTTAAGATATCTATTATACTGTACAGACTGGTAAATACAGAGATTTGACACCCTGGTCAATGAAGTTTTTACTATACTAATACTTGATCAGTATCTACTATAAAAATCAACTATTGAAATTGAATACTAAGTTGAAACCAAAATCTGATACTATTATGCATGACCAAGATATAAAATGTTTTCCATCATCACAGATGTTGGCTTCCTAATTTCTAACAGGAGTGCAAACTCACAAGTGCCATTTCGTATTCACCCCTAAAAATGATGTTCAAAGCATCATCTTTCTACTTTAAAAACATATGCATATGGATCACTTGATCCCTTTCTAAAAATACTATTTTGGCATGTCATGTCGTGAAATGTTTATCATGCATGAAATTTTATTATTTCCTTCCTTCTAATTACATTTTGTTTAACTAAATTATTGTTGGATTCTATTATATATATGTTTTGCTAAAATTCTTGACTTTGTAACTTTCAAGCTTGTTAATAAATTCTATATAAGTTGTTTTATGTGTTATTGTGTATTTGCTAGTTTTTTGTTCTGTATGTTTCAATTACATGGATACCTATTCATTATATCTTTGTATTAAGTAATTATCACTTAAGTGATGCGTTAGTTTTTGTTTCTGCACGTTTTTTATAACTATTTCTATTTCTATTTCTATTTCTATTTTTAGATTGTATCTTATCACTTATTTATACTGTTTTTAGACTGTTGTTGGGCTTTCTCTTACTTATGTGAGTTTGGTCTAATGATTCTAGAAAAATATAACTTTCTGTTGTTTGTTCTTCTATTAATTCTATTGTTTCTTCTATTATTCTACCTATTTTGCTTAATATGTTCTTATTTTGGAAATTCTACTAATTCTAACTGACACACAATCGTGTGCACGATACACACGGTTGTGACCTTATAGCACAAGCCTATATACTTAACACATTTACAACCGTGACTCTATCAAGGTATAGCGATACCAAATTAGGAAAGAAAATTAATAGTGACCCTAAGGCACATGTTCGTGTGCCCTAAGGTATTGCTACTTTAGCCTCAGTTGTGCATGCACATACATAACCATGACCATGTATAAAAACATGAGAACATGGTCATGCACCCTCAGATACACAATCGTGTGTCACATTTTGCTTCTATAACTCTACTTGTGGAGTTTGTAGAAACTACTCCAAATCTTATTCAATCTTCAATTAAGTTTAATTTATCATACATACATACAAAAATATGCTACTTATATTGATCTTCATTATCTCATAACATCTAATCCCAACCAAACATGTTTTCAAATCTCTTAACTATATATACACATACACATGGGCACATACATATACACTAAGCATGTTTTTGCCTCTAAATATCTTATTTGTTATCATTTTATCATACAAACATACAACTTAAGCATAAAACATGCTTCTTATCTTATCTCACACTCAGAATAAGGAAAAAACATACTAAAGAAATAAGGAAATAGCAGAAAAGGTAAGGAAATACTTACTTGGAGTTGCTAAGGACTGGTTCGACTCCTAGCTAGATTGGCTAATTAAAAAATTAATCTCTCTCTTTGATCTTTAGTTAGGGTTAGCTAAAGTAAGAAGAAGAGAAACTAGTGAATTAGCTAAAAAATATGAAGACTCTATTTTATATAGCTACATGATATAGAAGGGACGTATGTCATATGCCTCTGAGTTGTACAGTTGTAGGACCCGCCGTCACGAGTACCCCTGCTGCTGAAAACTATGGGGAGCTTTTATTAATAATCTAAAAATTCAGGTACCCGCGACAGGAATCCTACGAAAAGAGATAAACTTCTTGGAACTATACAATTCTGCACATGCGGAAGCTGAAATATATACATCGACTGAATTATACATATTGTTCTGTACAACGGGCCCATTGGCATTTTTCATACATACATACTGTCTTTGTACATCTGGATACAAAAGTATTTACAAATTGACCACACAGGTCCAAAACTGAAAACTGTACAACTGCGATCGGGGTGTGTGTGCGTGCCCTCTCTGCCAGCCTCGATCCACCCGCTCCTCGAACCAAGCACGAACCACCTGAAAAGAATGGAAGAATGAGGGGGGATGAGTGATAAAGATCACCCAGAAAGCGCTCCTTACTTCCCTCAATACCCAAGCAAGCACAAACAATCATATAAATCAAACATACCTGGGCCTCGGCCCTAATCATACATCTATGCGCTTGCTGGAATCTGGAAACTGTTATCTGAATCTCATTCTCATTATATACTGATATCATTATTATTCATGTCATGATGTGTATGTCATGTCATGCTAACTGAATATACTGGATGCATGCATCTGAATACCTCTCTGTACCCTCGGGTACCTGTTGTGCTGATCAGACTTGGTGAAATACAGGGATTCGGCATCCTGGCCATGTGGGCTGAACAGTCTAACTACTTGCTAGAAAGCTGAATCTGAATACTGCTACCCAATCTAACTAGTGTCAGATGGTAATATCTGAATGCTACTGAATAGTCTGACTGGTGTCAGAAACTGAATCTGAAATACTGCTGAGCGTCCTGACTGGTGTCAGAAGGCTGAATCCCACAGATGCCCCCTCGTATTCACCTTATACTCTTTCCCGTACATCGGGTTCTGAATACTGAATACTGTTGAATTCAGATCCCTTGATCCTATCTGAAACTACATGTCATGTCATGATATGCACATGCAGTTTATTATCTGAATACAGACTCATCTGATGCTTATCTGAAGCCATTTAACCATTTATCTGAATTCTCATGCTTAATAAATCAATAATTAATCATTTTTCTGAAAATCTGCTGATGCACGGGCGTGCATCAAAGTGCACGGGCGTGAGCCAGGACGCACGGGGTCGTGCTCTGGTCGTACGCCTGACCGTGCACACTATTAGAATTTTCTGGAATTTCTCACTGAAAGCGCATGCACGGGCGTGCGTATGCGAACACACGGGCGTGCATGGGCATTTTCTGGGGGCGTGCATCCGGAAAAACAAAGACTCACGGTCGTACCATGCTGGCGCACGGTCGTGCCATGCTGGCGCACGGTCGTGCGTCTGGTTCTTCAACAAAGCACCGCCTAGAAACTTGCCTTAAACGCATACCAATTCACATTCAATTGCAATAACACTTTAATAGCACATTCCCAACATCACAAACAACACAATTCAAGCCTCACTTCTCACATGCATCAAACCACATGAATTCTACCATGGAAACTTCTTCTTTCTCTCACTAAAGCCATACACACACACATGCATGCTTCAAGGGTGGGAATCCATCAACCAAATCAACATGCAAAGCCATATAAACATTTCCAACATTCATCAACATGCAAAGAATTCATCCATGGCATTAAAACTCACAAAGCAAGCTGGGAAACGCAAGGAAAAGGTAAGAGAACACTTACCTCGCGCCATGCTTCTGGAAACAAGCTTTCCGGGCTAATCTCTATGCTCTCTAACCGGATTGGGGGCAACCGGCTGCTGAATTTCCTCTCTAGGAATAGGAGGAGCTGCTGAAATGAAGAGAGAATTGGTTCAAGTGAAATTTGGGTGAGAAAAAAAACTAAGTCTCACGGCTCCCACTTATATACTATGCCACGCACGGTCGTGCATCAATGATGCACGGGCGTGCACAAGGGAAAATGAACTTAATTTATTTCCCACGCATTCGTACGATCAGATCCTTCCGAAAGGATTCGTACGAAGGCCACACAACTCTGAAAACTTACCAACTCACCCCTGAACTCTACTAGACTCCCAATTTCTCACTGAATCTCATTTCTAACCCCGAAACTCTTCCCCTAAGGGCTTTCTAACCTGGGATGCTACATTTTCTCCCCCCTTATAAAAATTCTGACCCTGAAATTTACCTGAATAACTCTGGGAACCTATCCCTGATCTTAGACTCTACCTCCCAAGTGGCTTCCTCCACTCTCTGGCTGCACCATAAGACCTTCACTAGAGGAATCTGCTTGTTCCTGAGAACCTTGACTTTATAGTCCAGAATCTGCACTAGCAGCTCTTGATAACTCAAATCCTCTGCCAACTCAATCTCTGAAAACTGAAGCACATGAGAAGGATCCCCCACATACTTCCTCAATTGCGATACATGGAAGACATTATGAATCTTGTCCATGCTAGCTGGCAACTCCAATTTGTAGGCAACTGTCCCCAGTCTCTCGAGTATCTCATAGGGACCAATGAATCTAAGGGCCAACTTCCCTTTTCTGCCAAATCTGAGAACATGCCTGTACGGAGCAACTCTCAGAAATACTCTGTCGCCTACTGCAAACTCAATCTCTCTGCGTCTCAGGTCTGCATAGCTCTTCTGTCGATCCTGGGCCTGTTTCATTCTCTGTCTGATAGTCTTGATCTGCTCAATCATTCCCTGAACTATCTCTGGACCCACAACTGTCTCCAGAGAATCTCTCTCTCCAATCTCATCCCAATGAAGAAAAGATCTACACTTCCGACCGTACACCGCCTCAAATGGAGCCATCTGAATAGTCGCCTGATAACTGTTATTATAAGCAAACTCCATGAAGGGAATCAACTCTGCCCAATCGGTCTGAAAATCCATACAACAAGCTCGGAGCATATCCTCCAGAATCTTGTTAACTCTCTCAGTCTACCCATCTGTCTGAGGATGATAAGCTGAACTGAACTACAATCTAGTCCCCAAGGCTCTCTGCAATGATCTCCTGAATGTTGATAGGAATCTGGAGTCTCTATCTGACACTATAGTCCTGGGAACACCATGGAGTCTGACCACCTCTCTGATATACAATATGCCCAACTGATCTGTAGACATGCCCTGTCTGACTGGCAGAAAGTGAGCTAACTTACTCAGTCTGTCCACAATCACCCATATACCATCAAATCCTCTCTGAACTCTGGGAAGACCAGAAATGAAATCCATGAAAATATCTTCCTACTTCCACTCAGGAATACTCAAACGATGAAGTAAACCTGAGGGTCTCTGATGCTCTGCCTTAACCTGCTGACATACCAGACATCTGGAAACAAAGTCTGCTATGTCATTTTTCATGCCTGACCACCAGAAACTCTTCTTGATATCCTGATACATCTTTGTACTGCCTGGGTGTGCTGTATACACCGTACTGTGCGCTTCTGACAAAATCATCTGTCTCAACTCTGAACTCTGTGGCACACATACTCTGTCTCTGAATCTCAAGATCCCATCTCTGAACTCAAAGTCTGGCACTGCTCTCTCTGACATCCTCTGAAGCATACTCTAAGTCCACTCATCTGACATCTGACACTCTCGGATCTCATCATACAGAGAAGATCTGATCTGAAGTCTGGAGAATCATACAGTCACAATCTCAATCTGCTCTCTGGCAATCTCATACTGCAACTCTCTCTGAACTGAAAGACTAGATAAGGCCACGCGTCTACTCAACGCATCTGCCACCACATTGGCTCTCCCTGGATGATATCTGATATCAACATCATAGTCTTTCACCAACTCTAACCATCTCCTCTGTCTCATATTAAGCTCTCTCTGGGTGAAGAAATATTTCAGACTCTTATGGTCTGAATAAATATTGCACCTGACCCCATAAAGATAATGTCTCCAAATCTTCAAAGCAAACACAACTGCAGCTAACTCCAAATCATGAGTGGGATATCTCATCTCATGATCTCTCAACTGTCTGGAGGCATAGGCAATGACCCTACCACTCTGCATCAAAAACTGCCCCGATCCCCTGATGGAATGCATCGGTATAGATATCAAACTCTACTCCCTCCTGAGGTAGTGCCAACACTGGAGCACTAGTCAATCTCTGCTTAAGCTCTTGGAATCGTGCCTCACAATCATCTGACCAAACAAATGGAACCTCTTTCCTAGTCAAGGCAGTGAGAGGCCTTACTAGGCTAGAGAATCCCTCGATGAATCGCCTGTAATAACCTGCCAACCCAAGGAAACTCCTAATCTCCTTTACTGTCTTCAGCCTTGGCCAACTCAATATAGCCTCTACTTTACTAGGATCCACTGAAATACCGTCTGCTGTCACTACATATCCCAGAAATGCCACTCTGTCAAGCCAAAACTCACACTTGGAGAACTTGGCATACAGCTGTCTGTCTCTCAGTCTCTGAAGCACATATCTGAGATGCTCCTCATGCTCTGTCACACTCTTGGAATACACCAGAATGTCATTAATGAAAACCACCACGAACCGGTCTAAGCAATCATGGAACACCCGGTTCATCAGATCCATAAAGATCGTTGGGGCATTAGTCAATCCAAATGGCATCACCACGAACTCATAATACCCGTATCTGGTCCTGAAAGTTGTCTTGGGAATATCTCTGTCTGCCACTCTGACCTGATAGTAGCCTGATCTCAAGTCAATTTTAGAAAATACAGCTGCACCTCTCAATTGATCAAATAAGTCATCTATCCTCAGCAGAGGATACTTGTTCTTCACTGTTACTCTGTTAAGCTCTCTGTAGTCGATACACATCCTCATCGACCCATCTTTCTTTTTAACAAACAGAATCAGAGCTCCCCAATGTGAACAACTAGGCCTGATAAACCTCTTATCTGTCAACTCCTGAAGCTGCTTCTTTAACTCCTGAAGCTCAGCTGGAGCCATCCGGTACAGAGCCTTAGAAATTGGAGTCATACCTGGAAGAAGCTCAACACTAAACTCCAACTCTCTATCTGGAGGTAACCCTGACAACTCATCTAGAAAAACATCTGGGAACTCTCTGACTACTGGCACTTCCTCGATACTCGGATCCACTGAACTGCTGCATACAACATTGGCCAAGTATCCAACACAACCTTGTCTCAACAATCTGCCCGCCTGAATACTGGAGATCATCAAACTGTCAACTCTGCCCTCACCAAACACAAACTGATCAGGGCCTATGTGGAATCTCACTTTCTTCCTTCCACAATCTATCTCTGCACCATATCTACCCAAGAAATCCATCCCTAAAATCATATCAAAATCTGCTAACTCCAGCAGAATCAAATCTATCCTCATCTGTCTACCCATAATCTCTACCTCCTGATCTAGGAGGACTTTATCACTCAACACGAATCCCCACATCTACCATCTCTACATGTATACTCCTATTGGCCCCACTAGGGTCAACCCCTAGTCTCTCCACTACACTCCAAGCTACAAAGCTGTATGTGGCTCCACAATCAACAAGCACAAATAAAGGAGTACCAAAATAAGTAACTGACCGGTAACTGCATGGGGAATGGCCTCTGTCTGCTCCTGGCGGACTGTATAAACTCTGGCTCTGCCTCCGCCAACTCCTGAAGGACCGACACCTCCCTCAGGTGCTCTATCACCGACTCGGGGAACATTTGCTCCACCTCTCTCTGCTCTGACTCCGCCTCTGGGAGGACCACCTCGGCCTCTGAACTGACTGACTCCACCTCGGTTCGACCCACTACCAGCTCCAAGTCTAGCTGGACACGCTGCCATCATGTGCCCTGGCTGATAGCACCAATAACAAACAATCTGGCCGACTAGACACTCTCCTGAATGGCACCTGCCACACTTGGTACACTGTGGCAGCTGGGGTGTAACTCTCTGCCTCTGACTCTGAAAACCTCTGGCAGATCTCTTGGCTGACATCGGCCTCTTACCCTTGTCTCTATCCTCCATCCTCTGATCTCTCTCGGATGCTTTGCTCATAGCACCCATCTTCTGCAAACTGGCCTCTGATCTGAGTGCTCTCCCTAAGGTATCACTGAATCTCTAGGGAGGATTTGCTCCTATCATGACATCCTTATAGATTGCAGGGTGCAACCCATAGATGAATTTCTGAACTCGGCCCATCTCTGTCCCTGCCAAACTCGAGAAGAATCTCGCCAAAGCATTAAACCTGGTAGCATACTCCTTAACTGAACTGGACCCCTGAGCCAAATCAATAAACTCTTGGGCCTTGGCATACAATACCTCTGTACCACTGTACTCAGCATCAAACAACTGTCTGAATCTGGTCCATGTCATATGCTCCTCGTTGATGGAAGCCTTGGCTAGACCCCACCAAACCTTGGCATCACCCCTGAGATGAAACACTACATATCTAACTTTCTCTCTCTCTGAAAGAGTGAAGAGCCCCATGACACTCTCCACTGACTCCACCCATTCTTCTGCCACTACTAGATCCCTAGACCCACTGAATCTTGCTGGCTGATACGGCCCTGGCAGGTGATAAATCGGATGAAGTCTGCCTGAAGAACTAGTACCAGCTGTCTCTATAGTCATACTCTGACTGGAATCTGCATAACCCGCTGGAAACTGATGCCTCTCTCTGACTGATTGAGGCTGAGACTGATACTGATGCTGATGCTGATACTGTGGCTGTGACTGATACTGAGACAAGGAATGTCGTCTCCTCGAAATCCGATGACTCTCATGCTGGAGAGGAGTTACTCTATCTGGCTCCCGAATACTACCCACTCCAGCTTGCTGGAGGCTCTCTCTCACAACATCCCCAATCATCTCTCTCAACTGCTCTGGTCTCATCGACACATGGGAGGTACTCTGAGATCGCCGCCTATCACTAACACTCATAGGATAGGCGGGTGAACTACTGTATGTCTTATCTAGACATCTAAGGACATACTTTTCTTTATCTATAGCATCACAACAAATTGGGGTTAGAATCACATATCACAATCAAAGCTGGAAAAATAAATACCTGACTGTGTTGTGAGGAAGGTCTGGATGATGGCTGCGAAGGAGAGAAAATGCACCACACACTTACAACTTTGCTCTGATACCAACAATATAGGACCCGCCGCCACGGGTACCCCTGCTGCTGAAAACTATAAGGAGCTTTTATTAATAATCTGAACATCTGGGTACCCGCAAGGAATCCTACAAAAAGAGATAAACTTCCTTGAATTATACAATTCTGCACATGCGGAAGCTGAAATATATACATCGACTGAATTATACATATTGTTCTGTACAATGGGCCCATTGGCCTTTTCCATACATACATATTGTCTTTGTACATCTGGATACAAAAGTATTTACAAATTGACCACACAGGTCCAAAACTGAAAACTGTACAACTGTGATCGGGGTGTGTGTACGTGCCCTCTCCGTCAGCCTCGATCCACCAGCTCCTCGAACCCAGCACGAACCACCTGAAAAGAATGGAAGAATGAAGGGGGATGAGTGATAAAGATCACACAGTAAGCGCTCCTTACTTCCCTCAATACCCAAGCAAGCACAAACAATCATATAAATCAAACATACCTGGGCCTCGGCCCTAATCATATATCTATGCGCTTGCTGGAATCTGGAAACTGTTATCTGAATCTCATTCTCATTATATACTGATACATTATTATTCATGTCATGATGTGTATGTCATGTCATGCTAACTGAATATACTGGATGCATGTATCTGAATACCTCTCTGTACCCTCGGGTACCTACTATGCTAATCAGACTTGGTGGAATACAGGGATTCGGTATCCTGGCCATGTGGGCTGAACAGTCTAGCTACTGGCCAGAAAGCTGAATCTGAATACTGCTACCCAATCTGACTGGTGTCAGATGGTAATATCTGAATGCTACTGAATAGTCTGACTGGTGTTAGAAACTGAATCTGAAATACTACTAAGCGTCCTGACTGGTGTCAGAAGGCTGAATCCCACAGATGCCCCCTCGTATTCACCCTATACTCTTCCCCGTACATCGGGTTCTGAATACTGAATACTGTTGAATTCGGATCCCTTGATCCTATCTGAAACTACATGTCATGTCATGATATGCACATGCAGTTTATTATCTGAATACAGGCTCATCTGATGCTTATCTGAAGCCATTTAACCATTTATCTGAATTTACATGCTTAATAAATCAATAATTAATCATTTTTCTGAAAATCTGCTGATGCACGGGCATGCATCAAAGTGCACGGGCATGAGCCAGGACGCACGGGGCCGTGCTCTGGTCGTGCGCCTGACCGTGCACGCTATTGGAATTTTCTAGAATTTCTCACTGAAAGCACATGCACGGGCATGCGTATGCGAACACACGGGCGTGCATGGGCATTTTCTGGCCGTGCATACAGGCGTGCATCCGGAAAAACAAAGACTCACGGCCGTGCCATACTGGCGCACGGTCGTGCGTCTGGTTCTTCAACAAAGCACCGCCTAGAAACTTGCCTTAAACGCATACCAATTCACATTCAATTGCAATAACACTTCAATAGCACATTCCCAACATCACAAACAACACAATTCAAGCCTCACTTCTCACATGCATCAAACCACATGAATTCTACCATGGAAACTTCTTCTTTCTCTCACTAAAGCCATACACACACACATGCATGCTTCAAGGGTGGGAATCCATCAACCAAATCAACATGCAAAGCCATATAAACATTTCCAACATTCATCAACATGCAAAGAATTCATCCATGGCATTAAAACTCACAAAGCAAGCTGGGAAACGCAAGGAAAAGGTAAGAGAACACTTACCTCGCGCCATGCTTCTGGAAACAAGCTTTCCGGGCTAATCTCTATGCTCTCTAACCGGATTGGGGGCAACCGGCTGCTGAATTTCCTCTCTAGGAATAGGAGGAGTTACTGAAATGAAGAGAGAATTGGTTCAAGTGAAATTTGGGTGAGAAAAAAAACTAAGTCTCACGGCTCCCACTTATATACTATGCCACGCACGGTCGTGCATCAATGATGCACGGGCGTGCACAAGGAAAAATGAACTTAATTCATTTCCCACGCATTCGTACGATCGGATCCTTCCGAAAGGATTCGTACGAAGGCCACACAACTCTGAAAACTTACCAACTCACTCTTGAACTCTACTAGACTCCCAATTTCTCACTGAATCTCATTTCTAACCCCGAAACTCTTCCCCTAAGGGTTTTCTAACCTGGGATGCTACAACAGCCATGCTCTACAGCTTAAAGGATGCACAATCATGTGCTTGAAAAATGCACAATTGTGCTCTAAGAAAATCATAGATTTTCATCTGTCAGTGTTGTAAATGGGAAAAGCCTCCCAAAGGAACTCATGCACAAGCCATATAATACCCTCTAAAAGACTATTATACTCTCTCAATCCTTTTGAATCTATTTTGACTACAAAATCTCTCTTTTGATCTTGATCCACAGCCTAAAAAAAGTATTCTAACCTCGGGACGTTACAATTTCTCCTTCTAATAAAAATTTTTTCCCCATATTTCTTCTTAAACAACTTTAAGGGAATCTTTCTCTAAACTCAAATTCTACTCTCCCAAGAAATCCCCACGAGTCTCTTTGACTCCTCGCTATTGTACCTTATCCAAAGTTATCGTCTCATATGAAATCTTATCTTTCTCTAAAGAAAATCATAATAACTTTTCTAAAATACCTCTGAATGCTCTCTCTCTCAATAAAGGAAATCTTGAAAAATCTTCTAAAAACTTATTTGTAGACTCTTTCTCCCTCACTACTAACATCTTCCTCGCTTTTACTGTGCACTTTGATCTATCTGTTCTTAACTTTATCCTCTCACAAATAAAGATAACATTGCTTAGTTAGAATCTAACTTTTTTCTCTCTTTGACCTTAAACCTCTGTTTTATGCTTACTCAAGAAATCATTACCTATGATCATATCAATCATTGCCTATCTCTACTCTATGAGTTGGTTATGTTAATATGATCAATCTAACATCAATTATCCTTTTAACCTCGGTCTCATAATCTATTAACATCTGGTTAGTTTTCATTATTTCATCATCTATCAACTCAACGTTAATACTATTATTTGTCATGTTAGGGACTAACCTAAGTCTCTCTACTACTCTTTTAGAAATCAAACTGAATGGCATCTTTAACAATCAACAATAATAAGCATCAAGAAAGAAACACTGACCAAACTTATCAAGGGAAAATGTCTTCAGTCATCCTTTATTGTCTTTACATCTTTTCTACTAAGATCTACTCTATTTGTGCTAAGTTTGACTCTAATCAGGCACTCAAAAATCTTATATCTTGGTTGGTGACATCTAAAGCAAATATTTTATCTGACTAAACACTCTCTTAGATATCTCTTACCATATTAAGCACATACTAGATACAAAGTATGATCTCTATTACTCTTATCTTCTCTTGATGACTTATTCTTCTTAATCTTCTTCTTATCTTGAATAAGTTTCTTACCACTATCCTCATTTCTCGACAAGCCTTAAAAATACATTCATTCTCTCCAAGCTCACCTCAAATCTTAGTGTTCTCTCTACAGCCTCCCTATATCTCTATAAAGGAACATCTCTAGCCATCACCCCCTAGTTATGGCAGGATGCTAATTATGAACAAATCTCTACATCCACCTAACAGTGACATAGTCAAACTAGACATAAATCTTGCTAGAGCATTAAACTAAGTCACGTACTTTTTCATTGTACCTGACTCTTAGTCAACTTAATGAATTATTGCTTTGGCATACACCATATCTATATTTTTTTATTTACCATTAAACATCTATCTGAATTTTACACAGACCAATCTCTCCTTATCCACTACAGTCTTTGTAAGGTTTCCATTAATCTCTCATATCACATTTAAGCAAATAAACTACATATCTGATTCTTTCTCTGTTAATCACACTAAAAAGACTCATGGTACTTTCTACTATCTTTACCCAATCCTCTATTACAATTGGATATTGAGATCCATTAAATCTAAGGGGCTGATACATTTCTAGTAGGGAGCTTATTCATTCTTGGTAGAGGATAAAATCTCTTTGAATCTCTGGCACTCTTTATCTCTATTCCTGATGTCTATCTCTGATAGTACCCTATCTTAGATAACTAATAACTATTTTATATAACTGAATGACACATAAAAGACATACGGTCGTGTACCTTTAAGGTATACAATCATGCTTCATAGCTCAAGGGATGCATGGTTATGTATATAAAGGCTACACAGTTATGCTTCATGAAAATCATAGATTTCCAGCTACCCTATGTTGCACATGGGAAAAGCCTCCCAAAGGAACCCATGCACAAGCTATATAAAGCCCTTTAAAGATTATTCAACCATTTCAATCCTCCTAAATCTATTCTAACTATAAATTCTTTCTCTTAACCTTAATCTAAGGCCTAAAATGACCATTTTAACCTTGAGATATTACATCACTTGTAGCCTAATGCCACATATGGGTGTATGATTTATTTGTCATGTTTATTAGACAGACTCAATAATAAGGATCTCATATAAATAGTGCTACATGTGTCTATGGATTAATCCTCATGACTATATATATATATATATATATATGTATGATATATATATATATATATATATATATGTATGTATGTATGTATGTATGTATATGTATGTATTGTATATATACACACACACACACACACATATATATATATATGTGTGTGTGTGTGTGTGTGTGTGTGTGTGTGTGTGTGTGTAGTCATTTGACTTGAGATCTATTTGATTGTCTCATACTATGAGTGGTACCATTTGAAGTCATCAAATGCACCATCATAACTAAGGTATTATAAAGGTGAGCGATTGACCATATCATGATTAATATATATGATATGATAAATCGATATAGGATTCATCAATCCCAAGCACGAGATGAGAATCTTAGTTGATTTGTCCAAAACCATGAGTTTGTGGCCCTAGTTAGATTGGTTAGTGTCATATCAAATCTAGGTTTGGACATATACATATATGAAGATACCTTAGCTAACATGTATCTATATCTCAGCCTCGTGAGACATGATGATAAAAGAATCATATTATATGTTAACTATCTAGTTAATCCAACCCTGAGTTGTTTGTTGATACTCTACTATTTGGTTAGACATGATGTCTTACTAGAGGTTGTTTAGAGTTCATTTTTAGATTTAACTTAAATATAGAAGCTATCAAGATAGTAGGTGGCTTACGAATTATACACTATAGATTAATAGACTAAGTTATAGGATTGTTATCTTAGTGAGTGTATCACGATATGATATTGCATTGAACATGTCAAGGTTAAAGATTTGTTTTGATGTATGACCATGCATGTTTATGGGTATCTTGATAGTTGATAGAGTTCTAACATGTTTAAACAGAATTAGCATGTTTAATTCAAAATTTGAATAATGTGATGACTTATGGGTGTACATGTCTGATGTACTAGCATACATGAAGTTATTTAATGGTTATCGATAGTGTGAATAGCATCGATAATGTGTAACATGCATAAAACTATAGTGATTACCAAACATGTATGCACAGACCATGACACTTTATGTACAGGCATACATGATTGTCATGGACATACATGTTTCATGATCATGCCTATGACTAGCTTTCCATATAAGCAAACATGATGAATTTTTCAAAAAGTTCTTGCATATTTATACCCTCATGACTGTGACACATATACTCACTCCTATGACAAGTAATGTGCTAGCATAGATCAACCTCTTACTTGCTCCATATGGATGATTACAAGTGTCATTGGCTATTCTAACAAAGTAGAGCTTGTTTTTTAGGTATCTTTGCCATGTAAAGCTTATTGAAAAGCATTAAAATAGGTAAATGTTTCTAAAACACCCTATACATGTTCATATTCTTGTTTTATTTTATAAGTCTTTTGAAAAATCAAAAAATTTGTATCTTAAAATTATTCTCTCAATATTGTGTTTGATTTTTAATAATTTCATTACTTAGCAGATGACTTTAGGGAAAATCCAACAAGAATGCAACAATTTTGTTTGTTCTTTTGTTAGAACTTAAATTGTTTGAGTTGTTATTTACTTACTATTAATTTCTTTGCTACTATGTTGTGGACCTTAGGGTTCGACATTCAGTTGTTGCTTAGGCTATTTAACTAGTATTTAGTTGGAATAAAATCATGAAACACATTTAGTTAACTCTTGTGGTACAATTCCCACTCGAAGAGAATTATTTTATACACAATTTTATCTGTCTTTGACTAGGACCACAATCATTTTACTTTTAATCCAATTAGTGTTTTTTATTTTAGTAAACTTAGATTTTATTTTAATTAGTAGAGTTACTAGCATAATTCATTCATCAATAAAACAATTATTAAATAGAATTTCATATTTGTTTTCTTATGAATTCAGTTCAACTCTAATTTTCTTATTTAACATTTTTGTCTAGTTGAACCATACAACAATATTCTTTGTGAACAAGATCACAGTCTATCTTATACTGTGTCATTCATTGTATACGAAATGCAATATGAGCTCTATAAGGGTTGGTCATTAAGATTTTAGGAGAACAAATTGTTTTATAGTTACAATAAACTATAAGAAAAAAAGATTAAATCAATCCTTGCCACTTTTTATGATGGCTTTGTTTTTACTTATTTCTCCTTTAAGTGTTGCTAAAATTGAATTGTTGCTTAGACTTTATATTAGTCATTCTTTTGACGCATTGTTTTATATCATGATTTTCAATCGTTAAAGTCTGCTACTTATAATCTCTTTGTCAATAAAAGACAAATTTTGAGATCCTCTCCTTTTTAGTTTACCACGTCAAGAATCTTTGGTGATAAATTAATGATGCTAGAGTTTATGCTTACTCAGCTAGCATAGTTATCTTTGTGTTTGCTTGAGCTTTACATTTTACTATATTTTTTATAAAATTATAATCCTTTCGATAGGAGCTCTCTTTTAGTCTTGAGAAAGGTATACTTTAATTGTAGCATCCCAGGTTAGAAAACCCCTTAGGGGTAGAGTTTTGGGGTTAGAAATAGAATTCAGAAATAGTTTGAGAGTCTATAAGAGTTCAGGGGTGAGTTGGAAGTTTTTCAGATCTGTGTGGCCTTCGTATGATTCTTTAAGGGAGGTTTCAATCATACGAAGCGCGAGAAATGAATTATATTCATTTTCCCTTGGTGCACTCCTATGCATCATGCCTGCATGCCTGTGCAGGTAGGATTAAAGTGAGAGAGACGGGAGATTTAGCTTAATTTCTCACCCATTTCAGTTTTTCCTTCTTCATTTCAGCAGCTCCCAGCCCTAGACGCGAGATCCAGCTTTCAGTGGCTCCCAATCCAGCTAGAGAGCAGAGAGAATAGCTTGAGTTAGAAATCTTCAGCTGCCATGTCAAGAGGTAAGTGTTTCTTACTTCTTTCGTATGTTCCCAGCTTGCTTTGATGATTGATGATTGTTTGGATATGTGTGTTTCCATTTCCAGCATGCCATTTGTGTTTGGTTGTTTCCAGAATGATGATATGAGGCCTTGTATGTTTGTCTTTCCACCCAAAGAATATGCATGCTTGTTTGTGTGTGTATAGTGAGAGAAACATTGGATTTTCATGGTGGAATCAGTAGTTCTAGATGAATGATGAAATTGATTATGAGTATGTGTTTATTAGAGTGCCATTTAAGTGTGTTTAAGTTTAATTTCAGATTGGTTGTGGATTTGCATGGTTTCCTGCAGTTTCAGGCGAGCCATGTCTTAGCAGGACAAGGCGCACAGCCGTGTGCCCACAAGAGCACGCCCGTGTGCCCACAAGAGCACGCCCGTGTGCCCTTGTCTCTGCGAAGACACGACCGTGTGCACTTCGTGCACACGGCCTGAAAAGTAGAGGACACAACCGTGTGTCCTGAGGGACACGGTCGTGTGTCTTCTTTATGCGTGAAATGGCCAGATTTTCTAGTAGTTTGCACAGCCAGGCACACGACCGGGGCACGGTCCCATGTGTCTGGGCATACGCCCGTGTGCCCATGCTCAGCACAGCCGTGTGTGCGCAGGCATGCCCGTGCGTCTTCCCAGTAGCCCGTGCGTCTAGTGAATTTTCCCATAATTTCAGAAATTGAATGGTTAAAGGTTTGGTAATCCATCCAAGGGCTAATAATCATCAGATAACCCAGTATTTAGATAAGAAATGTAGCATATGCATATCATGACACAGCATGTAGTCTGGAAGAGGATCCAGGGATCTGAATTCAATAGTTTTCAGTATTCAGAACCCAATGTATGGGTTACAGTTTTGGGTGAACTCGAGGGGGTATCTGTGGGACCCAGCTTTCTGACACCAGTCAAACTGCTCAGCACAGTACTCAGCTTTCTAGTCTGTAGCTAGAATGTTCAGCCCACTTGGCCAGGATGCCGAATCCCTGTGTTCATCAGCCTGATCAGCACAGCAGGTACTTTTGGGTACATATAGAGATTCGCATGCATGCATATTCAGATTTCAGTTATCATGTCATGACATTTATTTCAAAATTTGATTAATAATAAGAACAGCTAATCCAGTAATCAGTTTCAGCGCCAGCAAGCGATTAGATGCATGAATAGGGTCGAGGCCACGTATGTTATTTGCATGTTTGCTTGCTTGGGTTTGAGGGAAGTAAGGAATGCTTATTGGGTGATCTTTATCACTCATCCCTTTCCTTCTTCCTTCCTTTTCAGGTCAGTTTGCTGCTGGCGAGGAGCGGGTGGATTGAGGCTCGCGAGAGAGGACCCACACACACCCTTTTCAGCATGTATATGTATTTTTTTTCAGTTTTTGGACCTATGAGGTCTTGTACATTAATGTAAATGTAATCAGATGTACAGAAACCTTGTATACATATATATAAAAGCCAGTTTGGGCTCATTGTACATTTCAATTTCAATTTCAGTTTAAGCTTCCGCATGCAATGTAATTAGCAGTAGGTTTTCTTTTTCGTAGGATTCCCGTCGCGGGTACCCAATTTCCAGTTTAATAAATAAAAGAAACAGTATCATTCAGTAGTAGGGGTACTCGTGGCAGCAGGTCCTGCATTAATGATCATAGGAATACCCACAATCTTTGATTTTCTTTCTTATTTACTATTGATTGTAACATTTTATTGTTATACTAGTCGTGCTTTACTTACTATTAGTAAATTATGCTGGAAATTTTGTTATTGAAATACCTCACAGGCTTATTACTATAGGACTGGCCTCTATTATCTGTATTATTTTTAGAATAGAGTATTTTATTTTTTATTGCCTATGATAACATCAATGTCTTGACCTACCTATGATATGGCATTCTTTAAGGTGTGTTTAAAGTGTGAGTGACATACTTCAAAGAAATTGGACTCTTTTACCTTCTTTGCTCAAACACACCATTTGCATGTATTATTAATACATCTCACCACTAGCAGTGATGTTGTTAACTTCTTTGTTTTGAATAGGTACCTATTCTCAATTGCATGCTTACTAAAAACATTTATCAAAATTTGCCTACTTGGGAATATGTCTAAACTTTTAAGTTTAAACCATTACTTTTAGGTCTTATGACATTGGATGTAAAAGGAAGGTCCAAATGTTTAGTAACCAATGAAATATCTTACTAAGACATTATGCTTCTCATGGCCTAAATTACAATGCATAGATCGATATATTGGAAACTGCTATACCTTTAGTGTTATACTAACCATATGGTTTGTCTTTGAAATCACTAAAATAATCATAACAAATTCCTATTTTGAATCCATTTCTAATATGGGAACCTTTAGTTTATAGTCATTGTCATTATCACCATCATCTTCATTAGTAGTAACATCATCAAATTCTTAACTTGGATGCTTGACATCATCATCATCCTCATCCTCATCTTTATCTGGACTATCTTCATCATATGTAGGAACCCCTTCAAACCATTCTATCACATATGGTTGTTGAAACTCATATTTACTAGCTTTTTTTTAGATAAACAGATTGGGGGGTGTATTTCATATAAAATGGAATATGTTGTCCCATGTGAATAAACAACCCAATAAGACATTTAACATGTAGATCAAAGGTGATATTCTACACTCGCCTTTTATTTTAATAGTTATTTGGTCTTACTGATAAAGTAATTGTGTTTTTCCTTCAATCTATTTGTAAAACTTCACTCAATACTTATATCAATTCTTTTAAAGTTATGCTTTTCAAGATTTTAATCACATAATTTTTCCCTCCAACATATTCATTGTCCCATTATCTTTGATCCACCTTTCGTCATAACATATCACAACATGACCTGCCATTTCAATCTAAGCCCACAATGGAAAAAGGTTTACAATCAATTGCATGTGTTAAACATATAAATTTGTATTTTCCAATTACATGGTTTAGCATTTATAGTTCAATGTTTACGTTTTATGGTTTACAATTTAGCTTTAATAAGGCTTAAGATTTAGCATTTATTTTTAAAGGTTATGGTTTACAGTGTATGCTATAATATTTATGCATTATAGTTCAAGGCTTTTAGTTTACAATTTATAAATTGTAGTTAATGGATTATAGTTTATGGTTAAGTAGTGTTGCATTTATAGTTTAATGTTTATGATGAAACAATTATGGTTTCCAATTTGGTAATTATGATTTAGCTTTTTATGGTTCAAGGTTTAGTGTTTACAGTGCAATAATTACGATTTTTGATTTGGCAACTACAATTTTGAGTTTGGGATTTACCAATTATAGTTTACGATTCATAGTTTACCAATCACTATCTATAATTTATAAATAACCATTTAAAGTTTTAGAATTATGTTTGACCAATTACATTATAAGGTTGCCAATAAATATCAATTTTATGATTTAGGGTTTAGAGTTTAAGATCTAAGGTTTATTAATTACCAATTATGATTTTAAGATTATGTTCAACCAATTACAGTTTAGGGTTTTTAGTAAATATCAACTTTAACGTTTAGAGTGTAGAGTCTACAATTTATTGATTACTTATTACAGTTTTGAGATTATGTTCAACCAATTATGGTTTAAGATTTCCGATAAATATCAACTAAACCATTATGGTGAATTAACGATTTCCTCTCCAATTTTGTACTAATTTCAGTGACGTCCTTTTAAAGTTTTACTATGTTTCCTAACTACTACTGTAAAAATTTATTTCAACTAACCCTTATAAATTAACCTCTAAATTTAAAATAAAGTAAATTGTCATTAAGAGTTTGCATAAATACCTAAAGAAAGGAACTTTGGACACGAACTTCTTATCATGCTATCGAACAACGATGAAATGAAATTTTTTAATAGAGAGAAAAAATTTCAAACATTGGTGCGACCAAAAATGTTGATATTGGTGGCTATATATAGGAAGGGGAAGAATATTTAAGGGTACAATATGTATTACATTTGATATTTTGCTTAATTTCATCTAACCATCGTGCTACTTCTCCCCCCATACTGACAACTGATAAAAACTCTCTAAAAATTGCATTCTACACCTTTCTCTCACCCCTCTAATTCTAAAAACTTACCATAACACCCTCATCCCTTACTTCAACACCAATGCATGACTCATGTGTTACCTACAAATCACACATGGCTATTGTAAAACTGTGTACTATTTGATCCACCATATTTCCACCTATTTCTTACTCCTAGCCATTCTAACATCATTCTATTAAGAAAAAAGATCAAAATCAATATAAATTCATACTTCTAATCAAAATTTTCATATCGAGATTCTAAATATTTACACACTAGAATCAAGAAAACATAGTTAAAAAAAAAAAAAACATGTTTTCAACATTTTTTTTTTCCATTTTCTAGGCTAGAAATCACGAAATTTGATAGAACGCACGACAATAGTGAAGTTACATGCCACCACACGCGATAACTCTATGTGGTGCCAATGTATCTTTGTTGCCAACAATGGTTTGCATGGACAATATGTGGATTTACAAGTACACGCAATCAATACTTGTAAATATGAAGTCATATTCATTCAACACTAAAAATCTATGTCAAATTTGTTTGAAATGATTAAAAAAAATCTATGTCAAATTTGTCTAAAAGGATTAAAATCAAGTCATTTTAATTATTTTCCCATGTTTTTTTTTTTTTAAATGATATGAATTAAAGAAATGTATTAATTTGAGAGTTTACTTACTTATCAGGGTAATTTTGGTCAGGTAAATTACATTTTTAACTCAAGGGTCAACCTAAATCATTTTTCCACTTTTAGATAACATAAACAATATTTTCTCACTAACATCAATTTCTATTAAAAAAAAGTAACACTATAAAGGTAAAATTATAACTTTATCATATATTAATTTTGAATAAAATTAAAAAATATCTTACTCACAAATTAAACACAAACTTTTTAAACAATACAATTAAACCCTTAAAAAAGTTTCAGACTCACAAATTAATACCTAAAATATTTTGGAAACTCTAACCATGGCTTTACACCTTCTGAAATTATCATATTTATTTCATATATTTTATAAACATTATTATATCTCTAATAGTTTAAATATAACATTTACACCGTCAAGTTATTTGGGGATGCAACTATCATTTTTGAAACAACCAAAAGATACACTGAAAATCTAAAAATTTTAAATACACTACAACTTTTTTTTTTTTTGAAGTTCCAAAAACCCCCTATAACTTTTATTAATACCTTTAATATTTTTAAAAATTATAGTTTAACTCTAAAAATATAATTATACATCATTAACATCTCTATTTATAAAAAGAGAAAGAATGCAGTAAAAGTGAGAAAAAAAAAAAAAAGAAACATAAGTAAATTCTTATATAATTTGAATATTTAGAGGTTTATTTTTTATTTTTGATTAACATATGGTTATATGATAATTTGAAAAAATAAATCGTATAAAAAATGTTAGTTTCACTTCATTATTATTATTTTTTATTAACAAAATTAGATTTTAGGTGGAAAAATGTTATACATGCAAGGGTGAGAAAATATAATTTACTCTAATTTTGTCATTGATGAGTTAAGAGACTAATTGTAGAAATTACTTGCTTAATTTTTTGAGTAACACCCCCTTCTAAAGTGTTATCCTCGAAAGGAAGATGCTAGAAAAATTGATACTATGAGCATGTATACAACAGTCATTTGTGAAATTTCAAAATGTATTAAATAAATAGTTAAAATATTCTTCTTATTTAAATTGATGCAAAAACAAATAGAAATGTTTAATGAATAATTCAAATGAAAATAAACTCAACAGTCATGAATAATGTATGTAATTAGCATTTATTAACTAACAAAGTCTTAAACAAAACATAAAAATATAATGTGCCAAATGATGATAATGTCTTTCTCGTGCACTCTATACACTCATTGACGACCTCACATACTACAGTCCTTACCTGTACCTACAAAACCAAGGAAAGGAAAAAGCAAGTGATAAACACTAATAAGTAAGAAATCTTAACTTTAATTGCCATTTTGCCTTTGGTTTAGTCCACTTTTACTAGGCCACTTAGAGTGCTTCTGGCCACTCTTTTGTGATGATATGGACTTATCTGGCTAACTAGAGAAACCTATGGTCCCTTTTGATCAACTAAAATTCTCTATAGATCTTATGGCTTTTACTTTTCTTAAACACTCGAGTGAAGGATTTACTAAACTTAACTGAATGACTATGTCGAACTAAGTCAAGACAAGGATTAAACACCTTGTTCATATGAGTTATTTCTACTTTTATATCACTGAAGCTGAAACTAGATTCTATTATGAGTCATGTATCCTACTACGAGTCATATACATTACTACTAATGCAACATCCTATTATGGTATACTATTCTATTGTGAACGATGTCCTATAACTAGAAAGTGGGAGACAAGGTCTCATAGGTGCCTCCTTGTAACGACCCTTATATCTAAGTCAAGCCTAAACTGTACTTAGGATTCTAATTATTTATCTCTTTTCCGTAGATATATGACTATTTAGCATGTATTCAAGTTTATTAATGTTTTTACTATCTTTTAAGATTGGCTACTATGTTTTTTAGGGTGTTTGAAAACACTTAAGTAACATGAGAGGTTAAACAGGTGGTTGTATGATTCCTTCGTACAATCATCCAACAATTACAACTGAAGTTTTCTAGATTTTCGTCACACATGGGCATGTAAGATACCTGTATGGGCATGTAAGATACATATATAGGCATGTGTGATGTTTTGGTACTAGCGCTCTTTAGACATCACATGCACAGGTGTATAAGATCTACGTACGAGCATGTGTGATGCTTGGTCGTTGAAGTTCTTAAAGCATGCATGATTTCTTTTCTAGAAACATTTAGGCATTGCATAGTTATGTCCAACATAACTTGCCCGTACTTGGCCATTTGGATGGCTAAATTCATACTTAACTTTCTTGAACAACTTGCACCCACATTCTAAGAATCAACTAGGTTATTAGCTTTTGCATTATTTTTAGATGTCATATCTCATCCAAATCAGTGCCACAAAAATTCTTTCCTTAAAATTAATAATCAAACACTAAATGTTAAGAAAAACCCACCATATAGCCTACTTAATCATTTAGGTCATATGTCATCAACCTTTTGATCTTAAACATGCTCAACTTTCATATACTCAAGTCATTCTCACTACAACTGCATAATAGAATGTACACACATAATTCTCATTACACCACATGCTCAAATTCAAACTAAAACCTGAATTGCAGTTCAGATTGCTCCTTTATTTCAATACACTCATCTAAAACAATTGGCATATCAATCTTGTATAAAATGGTCCCATAAAAATGATCATAGTTACCATAACATAGATTTCAGCTGGCCATTAAACCTTTAGGCTTTCTTAAATCCAAAAAAAGCATAACCAACATGTAAAAATTCAATCCATTATATTCTCAAACTCAAATACATGTATTAATATCCAACAACAAGCATCCATTGCATTAGAAAAGCAAACACCTAAATATCCTGCTTGGGTTATTTGGGCAAACTTGCTGCTAAGCCTTATTCCTTCCTTCATCCTTCATTTATCCAACCTCCAAAAATCACCAAAAAAATGCTTAAAGTGATTCTTAGACATTCCTTCTATGCTCTAAAATCAAGGGTGTGCTAGTTAGGGTTTTAGGTTTTCATAAGTTTTATTCTAAAAGTTGCAACTCACAACTGATTTGTAATTTTGGAAAAATTGTCATGTCGCACATCCTTTTTTTTTTTGTCCATTGAAAATTTTGACTCATGAAATACTCAATGTTGAACAACTAGATTCTAAATACTCAATGGTGAGCATGAGTACACCAAACTTTTCAAGTTTGTTGTTTGCACACATGAATCCAAGTAATTAACCACTCACCAATATAAAAGGACTATAATGTCATTAAGATATACCTATAGGTGTTACATTTTCACTAGACTATTCACTAATTTCCCAAAATTTTTTTTCCTGCAATTAAGGTTGGATCCAAACTAATTCAAGCTCGAATATCTTTTGGTTAAGTTCATCTCGAGTTTAATAAGTCAAAGTTAAAGTTATTTGGGTTTGGTTCGAATAAAAATAATTCAATTTGAATTTGATTTGATTTTAGCTTATGACTTGAAATTATGGTTTAAATTGTAGTTTGAATTCATTGTTTGAAGCCACAACTCATTGATAAAACGATGTTACATATAAATATTAGGTAAAATAATATCATTTTAACACTTATTTTTCATAATTTGAATCAACATTATGATTTAAATTTGAAAATTATCCATTTTGATCATGTATCAAACCAAATTAAATTCTTTCTAACTCAAATTTGATTTGGTTTTAAAATCAAACGGAATCTTCTAATTCAAACTCAATTCACATTCGCATTAAACAAATTTGAACCAGACCAAGTTGACCTTAATCGGTTTTTGAATCCAATTTAATTCTGATTGAATCCAACCTAGAATGCAATTGTCCATACAATAAAACCCAGGCGTTGCATAAAATAGCAACCGTATTGAGAATATCCATGCGTGTGACGAGACGTTTACTTCCGAAGGCTTTATAATCATGTTCCTGAGAGCATGACGGGGAAAAAAATGGAAAGCAAGAAGAGAAAGGCGACAAGGTCTGAAACTGAAATTAGGAAGAGAAAGGCTGAAACTGAGATCAACTCTCACACTCTCTTCCCAATCTTAGTGGCAGCTCTATCTAATAACTCTAAACCCCTAATTAAGAAATGCTTACACAATCTTCTTCGTTTCTCCCAACGAACTCTTCCCATTCCCATTATCTCTTTGCTGCCCATTCTCCTCAAGTCCAAGTAATCAAAATATAAAGGCTAACCCGTTTTTAATCTTTATTTTTTGTCAATTTCATTTTAATTTTGAATTGTTATTGTTGCAGATATGGTACGATTTTGCGTCTTACTGCAGAGGTTGTGGGAAAGGCTTCACTTTTATCTCTAGAAAGTAACGAGCAATTTGCTTTGGACGATGAGATTGTGAAGGCTTTAATTTCATTGTTAGGGGATTCAAACAGGAAAGTTTGGATTGCTGCTTGTAATGCTGTTTTGGATTTATCCACTACTTCACTTGCAAGACAACGATTGTTGAAATTCTCTGCTCTCCGTCACCTTCTGTGAGCATTATTATAAGCTATGCTTTCTATTCATTAGTTATGCATTGAGTCTCATCACTGCTTGATATGTGTTTAATTCATATGCGAAGCTTTGGTAATATCCTTAATTGAAAGTTTTCATTCATAAAGTTTTGCCGGCATGAGAATAATGTGCAATCACCATTTAAGTCATGCATGTCTTCTATTGCTAATTACAACCTATATCTCTTAAAGGAATTGCCTTCAACCCATTTCGGACAAACAACAGCTTACCTTTGGTCCAAGAGATTGAATGGTGTATCTGAATTAACTATATGCCATAGGACATCCTTGAGGGTTTTTTTTTTTTCCTTTTTTTCTGTTTAATCTCACATATATCAATGTCTGTTTTGCTGGGTCTGTGAAACAAGCTTAACATTAATCTTTCCTTCTTTTTCCTGAAGATCTTTGTTTTCTTATACCAATTGAATTAACTTGATTAATGGAAATTTGAGAATGAAATTGACACAAAATCATGGATTTTTAAACAAATTAGATGCTTTGACTGACAATGATGTTTTAAAAATGTTTATTTGAATGTTAAATTGTCTTCCATTTTGCTTTAGGAATTATGTAAATGGTTTTTGATATAACGTTATCTTAGATTTGTTGCACTTTGTAAACTGTGATAAAGTTGTGGATTATATACAGGCTGGCTTAATATCCATCAGATTTAAATTTCTTCAGGTTCATAAATCATCAACTATGGTTTCTTTACACACTGGAGAAAACAGCAGTATCACATGTCTCAGGATCGGGTTTAAAGAAGATGCTGTTCCAGTAGTGCATCTTGATGCCACTATAATTCTCATTAATGCATGCAATATTGAACAATTGGAAAAGATCCCAAGGCGGCTATCCAAATGCTTTTTAGTCTTTTTAAAAGAGCTCTGGTTAAAAGTTCGCTCTCAAATGTTATTTTCCAATATTATTAGGCCCGCTGAAGATAGAGATTTTTGTTTAAGCAATATTACCATCAACAATCTAGCAGAAAGCACTTTTAGGCTTGCCCTGAATTCTGATGGTTACACAAAACTTTCAGGGCCTCAGATGGGCAAAAGAAGTGTCTTTGGTTCCAGAGAGGCTACTTTTGAAAATTTCATGTTAAATTACTGGGAGGTCTCACCCTTTCTTATAAGAAGGGTCCCAGATACTTCGATTGAGGAGAACGACCTTTTCAGCTCATTTGCACAATCTATAAATTTCAATAAATCATTTCTTTTGTCTACCATTCAGCGTCTAATTTCTTGTCTGCCTATTGCGTCAGATGAACCAAACATCCTTAGTTTCTTGAAGGAGGTGAGGAATAGATTGGGTTGCCCTCTCATCTATGACCAGGACATACGAGTTCTAAAAACAGAGAAGCACTCAACAAGTGAAGTGCATTTTTTTTCAGGATGTTTAGACAGTTGCAGCATCAAAGCTCCTTATTTTATATATGGTGATGATTTTTCAAAATGCGAAGAAGCATTTAAAGAGGGTTATACAATTGCTGTGCGAGGCATAGAGTTCCGCTTTGAGAGTGTAGCTGCAATCTCAGACAGTTTTGCTTCATTGTTTGGTCAACCATCAGTAGGTGCCAATATGTACTTGACACCTCCTAATTCTCAGGGTTTGGCATGTCATTATGATGATCACTGCGTATTTGTATGTCAACTTTTTGGATCTAAACAATGGAAGGTTTTTTCTCGGCATTGTGTGCAGTTACCTCATTTGTATTATCCCCGTGCTAATGTAAATAGTGTTGAGGTTGAGAGTTCAAAGAATGAATACATGCAATTTTCGCTGAAGAAAGGGGACATCTTATACATTCCAAGAGGTTTTCTTCATGAGGCATGTACAGATAATGGTGAACCCTCTGAGTCTGCTGGGTATTCCTTGCACCTAACGCTTGGTATTGAGGTTGAACCTCCATTTGAGTAAGTAATTGTTAACTCAATTAATTTTTAGTCTGAAAGGGGAAAATATTTCATTATTTAAATGATTAGATTTTTTATTTTCAGCTATGCCTGTCTTACATCATAAAAAGCTTATGTTCTGCCATGAATTTTTAGTTTCATATGAAGTGTACTTTTACTAGGTACAGTATGGTTAATTGAGGTTGGCAATTGCCTTTGAGATTTCTCATACCTACATACATACATACACACACACACACACACACACACACACGTGTGTGTGTGTGTGTGTGGGTGTGTGTGTATATATATATATATATATATATATTCATTCTTGTGCAACTACATATGGAAAACATTACGAGATATTTAAGTGTTTAAACACTGACATTATGAAATATAAGGTATTATATACCTCATTCAGGCCCTAATGTTCACATTAATAGAATTTTGCATATAAACATTAACCTTCTTTATTGATGTATTTTATTTTTTTGATATATTACACCATTAATTCATCATAACTTAAGTATATCTTGTGGTAGATTGTCTGATATTATATTTACACCTAACTTTTTGAGAGGAATGTGAATGGTTTGTCAAACAAAAATGAGTGAGATCGAGGAGTGTCTATAGATCTATTTCTTAGTGACATTTCACTCTCAATTCTTGTGTAACCTTAAATGCACCCTTTTTTATTTTTATTTTTATATTTATTATATAGGATGTTTGAAAAATCCATAGAAAGTAGTTTTATATGGAGTGAATTCAAAGTTCTTGGAATAAGCGTAAAGGGTATTGTGATGAAATTTGAGTTAGATATTGTAGGTTTTGATGAAAGAAAACAGTTAGAAGCTTGTTACCTTATATAATGGAGAACAACCAAGATAAAAAGGGGTTTTTTGGCATTGGTGTTCGACCATTCGGTGGCTATAATAGTGGAGAAAGAATGAATCCAGGAATGGTTAGAATTTAAAGGTATAATGATGGAAGGGTTTTCGTTTTTATTGTAAAACAAAGCTCAGAGACGGGAAATATGAGATATTCTATGTGAAGTTTAAACTGGTTGGGAAGGATATCTCATATTTAGCATTGAAATAAGCATTGAAATTTTGATATTTAGCATTGAAAAACAACGACCTTCCTTTATCACATTTTCTATGTTTAAACAATATCCTTCCCAAATTGTTTAATATCAACCTTCCTTTAGCATTGAAAGGTCGTTTTTCAATGCTAAATATCAAAATTTCAATGCTAAATATTGTTTAAACAAAACTGCAACTTATCAAAATTTAGCATAAGTTTCATAAATCTTTTTAAGGTTGTTGGGTCTGGAAGGAAGCCTAGATTAGAACTAACATGTACAAAAAGATCAAGGGATTTTTGGTATAAAAATGAGAAGTATCATAAAGTGGTAAGTTTTAGCATTAGGAACCTTGACAACTAAATAATAACTCAACTTACAGCAAGAATTAGTTTGTGTTTTCGACAGGATACATACCAGTGAAAACTTGTTTCTTTTTATTTTATTTTAAATGGAAAAAAAGTTCCTTATATTTTGTTATCATTTGGTTGTGATTGTACCAGAGAATTTGAAAGATTAGTATATTTTTTTTGTGTATTGGGAGAAGTAAAAAATTTAGGCTTTTAACAATATGCTCTTTCTTAGCTGTAGTAATGTTGTGAGATGTTAAACATATCCCATGGCATTTTAGAATTTTACCTTATTCTTTTTTTTTTTTTCAATTATAAAACGTTTTTGGTAATTTTCGTAGCCTTTGTTTTTCTACTTGAAATTTAAATAAATCTAAATCAGTTAGTATATTGAATAGACCTAAATGTCTAAATCTGAATAATTTTTTAGTGTTTTATTATAATTGTAGATTGTTTTGTGAATTTTGAATATAAATCTATCTAAATTCAATAGTGTTCTACCCACTAAAAATATAAATATGTGGAAACCGCTACTTTGAAATATAATTTTGTTCTCCAAAGTTGTTTGAAATCACACTAAAGCATGGGTTCAACTATTGTCTAAATAATTTTTAGAAAAAAAAAAAAAAAAAGAGATAGGTGATGGAGGAGCAAAAGTACAACAAAGTACATAAGATAGATAAACTAGGGAGAACAAGAAGAAAGGGGAGAAAATTAGAAGAATTAAGGGGGAAAGAACCAATCACTATGGAGAGAACCTATATCTATATGTAATAAAAAAGCATTGAAATAATAATGAACTAAGCCTATGTTAATTGGCTTAAAAAAACTAAATCCTAATTAATAGATAATCATCAATATGTTAATATGAATATCATTTGATTGAAATAATATATTAAAATCTTCATTTTATACTTGTAGGGATGTTATATATTGAATTGTAGCATTACATTATTACATGAAAACTAAATTATAAATGTGCACCTATGCTCTTGACAGAATAATAGATGTAGACGACTGGGTTTGAGGGACACACAGACAAGGTCTTGGACGGTCTTGGTGAAAATTGTCGCATAGGCGTATCTTTCATATGTTTCATCTTCCTGAAGATATTGATTATTAACACCCAATTCTGATGAATTTGGATACATATATAGTGTAAAAATTGTATAATTATTGAATATGTTGTAATACATCTTCACTTAAGCATGTCTTCTGTTTACACATTTGCTTTTGGTGCCAATTTAAACACAGTTCAAATAAAAACAAAATCTTGGATGCATCTAAACATTTATTTTAATGATATTATTGAATGTGCTTAAAAAATTAATTATTGTATTGTTTTAAAGTTAGTTAAGATGGCAACGATGGAACGATAAAATTTAGAAATCTGAGTGAAATTGTCTTCTTAAAGATTTTCTGTTTCTAATATCCTTGTTTCTGCATTTTACTTTAAACACAGGTGGGAGGGATTCGCCCATGTTGCACTTCATTGTTGGAGCCAAGTCCAAAAACATAATGATTCTCTTGAATCTTTATCTGAAATTCTGAAAGTCATGTCTGTGAATCTATTGCATCTTGTCATTTTAAAGATTGGAGATTCTGATCCTACTTTTCGGAAGGCATGCTTGGTTGCAGCTGTTTCTTCACCATTGGAAACTGATGACTGGCTTTATCTGAACCAGAAAAAATTTTTCACCCAAATGCTTGATAAAATTAGCGCAGAATCAAGGTTCTTGGAAGTACTCAGTAGTGTTGAAATGGATATACAAGAAAATGTAGATCCCTTTCAACAGCTTAGGTGGCTACAGTTTCTTGACTGGAAGAAAAATCTGTGTGCTGGAGTTGATGAGAATTTTTCTTTCATGAGAGTTGAAAACATGCTACCTTCATATGTTCAAAATAGGTGTGTGGCAGAAGCAGCATTCATGCAGGTAAAATCTAAATTTTGTACGGAGATTTCATTTGAGAATGTTGTTGGGATCTATTTGATGCTACGTGATAAGTACAGGAAAACCAGAAAGCAATACATGAATGGAATGCTAGCACTACATTGTAATTAACTTTAATCATAACCCTTACCTTTTAACTAATATAAAAGAAATGAAAGCATATGAATTATTGATAATTTCCTTCGTTTGCTTTTTCCTTTTACATGTATTTGTATAGCTACATCTTTCATAATTATGTATTTTGTCAGGCAGCTGAGTGATTTAGGAAATATAGTAATCTAGAAATATTAAGTAGTTGGTAAAAATTAGAATTATCGATTTATTGTTAATACCAATTAGGAATATTAGTTTATTATAAATTAGTATTAGAATTCCGATTATGATTTAAATTATGTAAATAATATTACTACTTAGGATTATGAGTTCAATTAAGGTTGAGATTTTAATTCAATAAAACATAAGGCTTTCTGAAGGATTAGATCAACTTTTAAGAATCTAATTACAGAGTAGCTTTGTATTCCAAGAGGTGGAGCATTATCGGACATTAGGTTCTTGATTGTAATCTTTATTCTTTCCATCAATAAAATTAGGATTAATATATTAGGAGTCCAATTAGATTTAAATAATCTTACCAATAAGGATTAAGAGTCCAATTAGGGTTAGATTTTTAATTCAATAAATAGTAGGATTTTAGGAAAGATTAGTTCAACTTTGAAGACTAATCTCGAAGTAGTTTTGTATTCCACAAGACTAAAGCCTCAATATCCACATGGAACATGAATAATAGGGGGCAAATCACACAGCTATTTGCTAGAATGTCTGTGCACAACTCTGGGTAGATACGGGTGTGATTTTATTTAGTTGCACAAGAGTTCTGAAATTACGAAATCACGTCTTTTTACGTATAGAAGACAATACACGGCCATTCATATGTAATTTATGACTATATATCCAACTCTATTTAAACACTCAAAACACATTAGAAAAGTCCCTGTGTCATACTGAGACACAGGTCATATCGATCTAATCGTATTGAGCTCAAGGTCAAATCTCTCTTTCAAGTCTGGTCTTTGGTTCTTCAATAGTGATGTATTCAGTCTCTGTGGTTTTCATCTAAGTTGTGGTGGACCTGTTAGAAGCTTAATTATTTGCTTTGACTGAGCCGTACAAACACGATGGACATTAAGCCAAGTAGACTGATTGAGCAGCTGAGACACTAGAAATTCCTTATGTCTGATACAACTAATCTACGTTGTTAAGCCAGCAATGAAAAATGTTTGGACTCGAGACTGAAAACCATTTCCAACTATTTCAGCACTGATTCCCTGTGACATATTAAACAAAATTAATTACTCCCACGCACATTGAAATCAACATGATGTACTCGCTGGAGCTACCTTTTTTCTTCTACTTTAATGTCAGTAAAGCACTCGTCTGAACAAACATCTCTCAATAAACCTTAAAACAAACAAAAACTAATTACAATGCTTTTGTATATGTCGAAATTTTTATGTCCAACCGGAGTGGCAAATGAGAAAGGTTTCAGCAGTGCCAGTAGCATTAAGGATATATATTCACTTTCAGTTGATTGTTGCTGCAGTTGAGGCAAAGGAAGAACAAATTAGACCAATTAATCCGTACATCAATCAAAGCGACATGTAGTCTTTACAAGGCAAGATTCTTACATTGAGGATTTCTTCGTCCATGTTGTCTTCTTTTGAACAATTTACTGATAGGCGTATCTGGTACAGGAATAAATTTCCCAATAAACGCAAGGGGCCAACTGTTACAAATAAATAAGAAGAGCAGTTACCCTTAGTCAGAAAACTAATCCTACTTCACCAAAGAGGCTGATTTTAATTTGCAGCATTTAAAAGAAATAAGCAAAAAACTGTTACGAAGGATGGTCTAATAACAACCTGATAAGACCGATAATAATTGAGATGATCCAGTGTTTCCAGTTCAGCCTGACAGTTGATGTAAACTTCCCCAGAAACTCAATGATGATTATCTGCATGCAACAAACAAATTATCGAGTTAAAGGCAAATTGAATGACTATAAAGCCCAAACAGAAAACAAAGAAGGGTAAATAAGTCTCACCTGAAGTACGATGGTCAGTGTCACTATACCCATGAATATATGGTTTTTAGTAATACCTTTGAAAATATTCTTTTCATCTGGCTTCCGAGCATTAAATTCATTAAAGATCTGCATTTGAATCCATTATCCCCTTGTCATGCCTTCCGGCAGTATCACTTAATCACAAGAAGTACTGACCAGTAGCCAGACCATTTTTCCCACTAAATTGTAGGACTGTATCACTTTATAAACTAAGGCAAAACAGTAGTCTAGCAGCGTCTCACAGTAAGAATTAGGAGATTTTATTTATTCTCCTTTAATTCTGGCAGAACAGAGGTTGCACTCTTGCTACTAGACTGAAGAAACCACACACTGGTGGTTTAGATCATTGTAAAGCATGACAGCAAATCTAATTTTCTCAGAGTAATTAACAGCTTAGTCCTGTCTAAACGAAGTGAAAAATCATATGATAGCAATCCTGAGAGAAGAAATTACTGAAAATCAAAAAAGATAAAAGCTCTTCCTTTTAATGCCACCCAAAAGTCACAAGTTCATTGGGTTCTATACTGCCAGACCTAAGGAACCTTTGACCAAGTAGGCCCAAGTTTCAAACCCTTGACCTCCAGGTGAGATACAAAATGTTATAACCATCCAACCTCAATCAGAACATTTAGGTTACAAAAAGAGACTCAAATTAAAAAAATTAAATAAAAATTCCTACTGATTGGAATTGTGACTTACCTGACAAAGGACAAAAGAATTGAATATCAGTGTATTTTTCACTTTGTTAGCATAATTGCTATCATCATCCTCCAGATTAAGTAAATTCTTTCCTTTGAAGTTTAATACAAGCAGAACACTCAATTGATAGACAGCCTGAAAGTTACAAAATACCATTCAGAATATTGGTTATATAAGGAAGCACATATTCGGCATTAACTACCACAAAAAATTTTTCTTTGCAACAAGAATAAAATAATTTTACTTCCATAAATAAGTATACATACCTGTATTATGAGGTTCCTCCACATTATGTTAGTAATAAGTGGTTCTCTGGAAAATATGCAGGATGCCATTAGTACACAAAATGATTAAACGGCACAAAGGAAATATCACCCAAACCAATTAAAGATGAAATGCAAAATAAATTTTAAAATGCATTTAATTTGCTTAGCCATGTCGGTCTAATCCAAACTAAACCTTCATTGATTAAGATTAATAATATATTGACTACCACAGAGACCCTCAGGACACGACAAAAGTCAACAAACAGCTCAGATATGTAGAGATGAAGACTGGACTGTCATTTATGATAGGCTTGTCATTAATGCATAAATTCTGCCCTTTCTTCCCATTGTTCTTTCCCCTTCTCTGTCTCCTCCCTTTTCCCCTTCCTCTCCTACACCATATATTACACTGAATTTTCACACATACCAAAAACAAGCAAACATAATAAAGCTAGCAACTAAACTAGTTTCTGTGAATTTGAAGATGGGTTCCTGTCTATTTAAGTTTATGCTAAATTCATGACGTATTCTTTCCTTAAACAAACATGAATTCACTTTTACCAGAAAATTGGTTCTACAACACTCCTCAGATTTCCTACCTTCGACCAACTGGGGGCCTGTGCATCAGGTGGTCTGTTGGTGGTTCAGTAGCCAATGCTAAGGCTCCAAGTGTATCCATGATAAGATTTACCCAAAGAAGCTGAATAAATAAAATAACAAGGAGAATCAATCAGCTCACCAGACACTTGTTTTGTGAGAGAGAGAGAGTGTGTCTTAGAAAAGAGAAACAAACCTGTACTGCATTTAGGGGAACATCACCAGAGGAAACTGCAGCCACGAAATTAATAACAAGAGCTGCAACATTTACAGTAAGCTGAAACTGGATGAACTTCTGGATATTTGCATAGACAGATCGTCCCCACCTCACAACCTAAATTCAGCAAAAAGGGAAGTTTATTAGAGGATTAAAAAACAGTTAATCTTGAGCAGTTAAATTCTAATTATTTGTGTCAAATAAGATATAGTGCACTGTAAAACAAAACAACACAAACCTGGCATAATGAAAACAATAAATGCAATATCCCTAAATGTATTCTCTTTCCAAACATGATTCCCATCAAAAAATTATTGCTAAAAGCTTAGTAAGCATGTCATAGTGTTCCATGTAACTATAATCTTTATCTTCTAATATGATATTCATTTTGCTCAGAATAGAAAACAAAGTGAGGTAATTTAGGTTCATCATCAATGAAAAAAACAATTTGGTCAATATCACACTGCTTTTGCCTGAAAATATTCAGCCATACATGAAAAACTAATTCAGTACAGAAGCAATTCAAGAATGCCTCACATCAATAACAATAATAAATTTATGCAGGACAAGACTAGCCTTAACAACTGAGGCAAAATTATCATCCAAGATAATGATATCTGAGCTCTCCTTGGCGACTTCTGTCCCTTGAATACCCATTGCAAGACCAACATCAGCCTGAACACCAAAACAGTAGAATCTTTAACTGATAAGTGAAATGATATGGAATTATGAAGCGAAGTAATCATAGATAAACAAAATAACAATAGTTACAATGTTTATCAGCCCAACTACTCTTGTCTCAGCACAGGACCATTAGGATCCCTAATTGTACAACTACTTGTTAAACATAATTATCAACATTAGAAATCTTTACCGAACAGATTCATTTTACAAACAACACTGAATAAAATCAGAGATAATCAGGACATTTGTAACCCCTAGACATGTCGAGGGTCAGGCACACATATTTTGGCCCAACCGCAAAATTGCTTGAAGCCCAGCCTGGGAAAATACTATAAAAAAATAAAAAATTTAAACTTAATAAATATTAAACTTAAAAATTTATGTTTTCTAATAAAAGAAAACATAAAAAGTTGTATAATGAGGAAAGAAGAAATATAGATTTATTTATAATAGATAAATTAAGTTGTTAAAATCAATCCCACCAATGTAGGAGACTTGATAATTTGAAATTCGATGGAGACTTAAACCCAAATTTATAATGAAAAAAATTATTGAAGCGTATATTTCAAATGTAGATTCTTAAGCTTCACATGAAAAAATACACTCCATGTTAAATGCAAGAATCTCGTATCTAAAAGATACAGCCCAACAATTTTTACACCTATTATAAATAAAAGCTTAAGTATCAACTAAATTTCAAGTTTTTAACTCTCCTACATAAGTGAAATTGATTTTTTAACAATTTACTTTATTCATTATAAATAATATTACTTTGTTTCTAGTCATAATTTAATTTTTTAAGATATTTTCTTATATGAGGAAACATAATTTAAAAAAAAAAATAGTTAAAGAAGTTTAAAAAAATTAAATTGGTAGGTCAACCCACTAAAGCATGCGGACCAGCTCATTAAAAGCCCGCTAAGGGCTTGCAAGGCCCTGGGCTTCGCCCTTCGACCATGCAGGCATGGCCCGCCTTGCAAGACCCCCTAATTAGGAGGGCTAGGCACAACTCAACACAAAGGCATAGTGGGTCGGGCTGGTGCTACCTCAACACGGCATGGCCCATCGTCGTGTCTAGTAACACCAATCTAGCTGGTAAAAATGCATCTAGCCATAACCCATCCCCCAAGACATACAACTAAATACCTTACCCAGGCTAAAAGACATATAAAAGAATAAATAAGATCAGCATATCCCCCATCAATGTTGACCAGTTGACATTAGACTCCAGATAATTAGAAAGCAATGATATTACTAGAGCTGTGTTAAATTTCTTCAAAGGTTATATTTTTTAATAATGAATACAGTGGGATAACAATGTCACACCTCATGTAGTGCAGGAGCATCATTAGTACCATCTCCAGTTACAGCAACAACATGTCCCCTCTTTCTCAATGCTTGTACAAGTAGTAGTTTATCATTGGGAGAAGAACGTCCCATTACCTAACAAAAAATGAAAAAATTATTTTTTTAGAAGTCAGAAACCATAAATTTCAACATATAAAAAGTTTACACAAACGATTAAGAAAAAGAAGGAAAAGAAAAAGATGGATACTGAAATCTTCTCAGCAGTTTCTTCTCTTTGTGCATCTGACAAGGCACGGAAATTTTTTCCCTCAATAATATTAGGTTCAGTAGCATCTGTCTCTGATGTTAGTATTCCACATTCCAAAGCAATTGCTCTAGCAGTTTGAATATTATCACCTGTCACCATGCGCACCTGTTGTTCATAATGAAAGTCTATTCAACTATTTTATCAGATAACAACAAAAAATACATAATAAAAAAAATCTCACTCAAACAGACAAAAAGAATATGCAAAACTATTATCCATGTATTCAGATGGAAAAATTAAACTAAATAAGAATATAAGGTTAGTCACAACATTTCATCATTTTGCACATTCTAAATAAATAGCATTCAGCAAACCAGAAGGGTTGCAAAAGCCTTGGACTTATAATGAAAAGGTCAAGAAATTAGAACCTTTATGTCATCTATTTGTAATATTATATCTTACAAGTTTATTGAATACCAAGGTTGTAAAGTCTGGAAGTAGCCCTAATTAGGGTGTTGCTTAGTGGTAATGTCTTTGACTTTTAACAAAAAGGTCAAGAACTTAAGACCTTTAAGTCATCTATTTGCAATATTTTATCGTACAAGTTTCTTGAATACGAAGATGTGAAATCTGGAAGTAGCCCTAGTTAGAGGACATTAAAACCCCAAAAATAAAAAATAAGAAATAAGAGAACCCTCCTACTAAAGAGAAGTGGACATTGAATCAATGCTATAATGATATACATATGTGCAAATGAGATTCGAATTTATCTGTTTACAGCTTCAAGAACCCATGCATTCAACGAAAAGCTCAATTTTGCCAACTAAGAAAACTTGAAGAGCTAAAAATCATCAGTAGAAACATAATTTCATAACTTTTCAAATTATAACATATTCAACTTAGTAGCATAACATTTTTTTCTGGGCAAAGAAACCTAGCTTAAAACATATGGTTTAAGAGAAAGGGGAAGTTCAGAACAAAATAAAAATTTTGCGAATCACTTCTCAGCACAGAATAAATGGGAAGGTTGAAAAAAACGTTGGTTCCACATAATCAGAGTTTCAAGTGTAGAGTATATGCACCAAGGAAATAAAAATTTTTGCCACTCATATATCAATTGCCTAAGAATGTAGCGATCACAGAAAACCAACTCAGCTTCAACTTTTTATATGCAGAACATGGCACTATTTACCCAAGACAAATTTAAACATATTTAGTGGCAAATTCAGAAGAAAACACAGACTGTCAAATGATACAATTGCCAACCAAAAAGTGGTAATCTGCCAAAGAAGCCACTGCACAGATTAGTGCCAATTATGCAGCTCTGAGGATTAGTCCAACACAGTATAAAAACGAATGAAAATCAAAATCAAATGTTTTGATCAGCTAGAACTGGAAATATCAGATTATATTAAGCTAAACTTGAAAATATAAAAATACCTTGACACCAGCAATCTGACATAGTTGCACTGCATCTTTGACACTGGGACGACATGGATCCTGCATATAAATCACTGTATACGCTAAGAAATCACACAAAATTTGCTTAATGAGTTTAAAGTTGTAAATTAATATCTGATATCATTTTTGTGTTCAGTTTTTTTTTTGGGGCGGTGGTTGTGTATGGAGGCCAACCCCACTCAGTTGAAAATAAAGCAGTATATAAGCTAACCATAATATCTATAAATGTATGGGTCATAAAAATAGAAAAAGAGACCCTTTACTAAGGATGTCAGTTAAGGCTTTAACAGGTAAGTTGAATACTGCCTTTCCTGTCATAGGAGATGCCGACTAGTCATCAATAACATTCAGAAAAACAGGTGATGTGAAATCTCAAAGAGACACCCACAACTTATAGCTTTGTCCCAATAAAAATCCATTTAAACTCATAAATATCATGATTGCTTGTGATATGCTCATTCTTTACAAATCACGGTAGAAAAGTGATGTCCACTAAATAACAATATTAAAGAGAGAAAGAAAAGATGCTTAAAGACAATAGAAAAAATATCATGACACTTTTAACAGTCTCCCAAGGCATTGATCAGTGTACAAATTTGCAGAGTAAAGGGCATGATAGCAATGTAGAATCTTTTAATTGCAGCCAATAATGCCATCTAATGCAAAAAAAAAAAAAAAAGTTCAAAAAAATAATAATTTATAACACGTTAGGTACTAAAAGATGCCAGGGAGGTACAAAAAGGGTCAACAGATTGAAATCTATAAAGGAGAAAGTCATCAAACAGATGCAGAATAGCTCTTTACTCAAATAAGAGATTGAAACAAGCAAATTTGTCCCCAGAATTCACTCAGATGCAAGGTCTTTTAGTCTTTTGTTTCATGAACACAATCATGCATACCTTTAAACCCACAATAGCCAGCAAAACAAGGTCATCATCGGGCAATACCCATTCAGAAAGCTGCTCCTCATTTTCTGGAACACTTTCTCTATCATATTTTGTATAAGCAATTGCAACACAACGTAAACTACGAGAAGCCATATCTTCAATAGCATTGTTAAAAAAGTTCACCTGCAGATCAATACTAGGGTTATGAAACACATTGCGAAGGAAACAAAAAGCCCAAAAACAAAAACCAATATTATATGGATTATACATTCTGGTTTAAACCTTTTGAGACTCTATAATATCTACAACAACAGATCCAAGCATATGTATATGTCGAAGTTTAATCCGTAAATAAAAACTTCCCCAACCTAACCAATCTTCCCGCCGAAAACAAGAGGAAAAGAATAATTATAAATAAATAAATGAAAAAAAAAAACTACAAAGAAAGGCATGCAGAAAGTAAAAAACATAAACTTTTCCTCAAAAGGAAGCTATTTCAAACCTTTTCTTCATCCATGGCTACCAAACGATCATTTGAGTCAATGTACTTAGTGCATGAAGCCAAAACTATTTCGGCAGCTCCTTTCCAGTGTATGTGAACTTCAGAATTAGGCTGTATGTTGAAGGGCAAGAGGATCAGAAAAGCAGAATAAAAGTTCACTATATATGTGTACCCCCAGAATTCCAGATCATCCCTGACTCATAATGATTTATTTTGAACCCAAAATGAAATAATACTATAGTTTGAGATTCAATTATTCAGCAGATGCTATAAATACTATCTGAAGAACAAGTAAAATCCATTATTAATCAGTGTACTTCCTAATACTTGTGCATTGCAAAACTTATAACAGTGAAAAAGACAGGTGTTATGTAAAATAATAACCAAACACAAACTTGTATACTAGGTTACTTGAAGACCTCTGTCCACAAGAAGATTAATGAATTTAGCATATTATTTATTTTTAGCAACCAATTTGCTTGAAACTGAATAAAAATCTAACCTCAGATGTTTCTTCTAAGAATATATATAAGTATATTTTGCACCATGAAATAAAATCTAAACATTAGATCACTTCATCTTAACATTAGTGAATATATCAAAATTTTCTACTTGATGTGCCCTGGGAATGGCATTGTTACCTTGGGAATGTTCCATAATCACACTTAAAATTATTGTGTTAACAAAAAAAAAGAAATAAAGAAATAAAGAAAAGAGATCCTGCTTGGAGCACAACTTGACTTCCTAGTGGTCACACATTCTAGTACTACACTGTTTGAACTTATATATATATCCACATTGTTAATACTCAGGACCACCTATGAACAGAAAAAAACATTATTGAAAAAGTGAAAAAGGAACTTTGTTGAATGCTTTAGATTCTGATACAAAACATTATCAAATGCATGGATGTATCATTTGAAGCCAAAATGAGAATTTGGTATCATTTCCAATAATGAATGAGGTATGCATGCAATAATCAGCTGACTCCTGGATAATAATTATGTAGTCAAATTACCAATTGCAACGCAACGCCGCCACGTTTTTTCTCGGAGTTGAATGGGAAAAATTTAATAACAGAGGACTCAGATCTAACAGCTTCAAAGTTCATCTGAAGCTGCAATGTTATCAATGAATAAGATTTTTTTAAATTCGAAATTCAAAATGGAATAGCAATGAGAATAACACAAAATAAACCTTGATTCCCCAATAAAGAATTGCCCTTTCTGTTGGTGATCCAGAAACCTCTACATCTGCATCACCCTGCTGAAAAAGCAAAAGCATATTATTATTGCGGCTGTAGAAAAGTGATTATTTTAGTCAATGCTGTCAATTAAACTATATTAGGATAGCATAATCCTAATTAGCTTACAGCAGACACATAGATACTGCCAGTTGTATTTTGTGCAATGCCTTCAACAAGTAATGAGGTCAGCATAGGAGACAACTGATTGCTATCTGGGGAATCAATTTTCTTCTCACCAACATAAGCTTCAACAACTGTCATCTGCAAAATAGATATATTTCAAATTAAAGCCAACTAGCCCATCCACACTCTTATACTTTGATATGATGTCACAAAATTCACCAAACAAGCATTAATTGGGAATTGACATGACATGGACTAATAAAAGGTGATATCAATGCCCTCCACAGAACAGACATATCTCTACATCCAATAATCTGCAACTTCTGTAAGCATTGCTTTAGACAATGAATCACTACTGTATCCTCAGTCACCTATAAGTCACTCTAATACAATATGATCACAGATGCATAGTCTTGACATCTTATCATACAAATGATAAGCATTATAATCAACCTGATTCAAAGTTAGGGTTCCAGTCTTATCACTGCAAATAGTTGTGGCTGAGCCCATTGTCTCACATGCAGAGAGCCTTCTCACCTGCATTTTCAAATGAATTAAGCTACGTAGAATGTACTTAGTAGAGTTCCCACTGAAGACCAAGGATAAAAGAATTCATAATACCAGCGCTTTGTCTGACATCATTTTCCTCATTGAATAGGCAAGTCTACATCATATTCAGAGAAAATAAGAACTAAAAGAAAGGGAAACAAGGGGAAGAATAAATATACATGCACATCAAAACTAAGTGCAGATTGTGACATTAAACAGTGAAATATTGTCAAGACCAGGCAACTTCAACTATGTACATGAACAGATTGACAATGTAAAAGAATTTTGAACAGATGGACATACGTCAAGGTTACAGCTAGGGGAAGCCCTTCAGGAACTGCAACTACAACAATGGTTACCTGCAGGATTTCAGATATCAGTCATAAAGAAAGGCAAGCATAGACAAGCACATGAGAACCTATGACATATGATATAATAGAACATACGGCAATAGTCAAAATTTTAACGGCTCCATCTACAGCATCACCAACACTGGTCCTGCCTGCTTGAAACTTATCATTTTTGGTGTGTCCAGAAAAGTATCTGCATAAATTCAAACACTCGTGTCATACATAAGACTTTATTAAATAGATGTATGGTTACATAGATAAATAGCTTCAGGAAGAGAAAATGCATAGACTAACTCTGAGTTACCTAGCTAAAAGGACAACCAAGACTATGAAAGCCACTGTGAGCCCAACAATCCCAATAAAAGTCGCAACACCATTTAGGCGTACCTTTATAGAAGTCAAAAATAGATCTAGTAATCATAACATATAAAACGTGAAAGTGCCATAAAAAATAATCACTGAAAAACTAACCTGCAGAGGTGTTTCTTCACCAGTGTCCTCCGAAATGCTAGCCATAAGCATTCCCCATTCAGTATTAGTCCCAACACTGGTTACCTGACAGGAGGACAGATATGTAAGCCAGTTGACAAAAGCCAAGAGAAACCACAGACAACGATCATCATTTTCAATGTGTACAATAAAATAGAAAGATTCTCGCAATCTCCAATCCAGACATCGTTGCAATTTACATCAATGAAAGTATTTTCATGAATGTTCCTGTATCTGAAAGAAAAGTGTCCTACATTATGAAGGCATAGTCTTGCTATAACCACAACCCAGTCCATCTCAAAAGGAATCTGAGCTCACACTAATCCCAGCACAGTCCATGCAAAAGGCAGCTAAATATTATTTATACTGTTCCAGATACTTCGTAACCACCAGCACACAACTAGAGTACATCAAGTAAGAGAAACCACATCTGGTTAAAGAATCAAAAGCATAAAAGAAATATAGCAAGATGGAAGAGAGGCACAAGGTTCCCATCCCATGCACACAAATACTGATTCGACAAAAAGAAAAATGAGTATAAGAAGGAAAGGGGCATTTCCAAAGCTAATATCTTAAAAAGGGCAACAAAGTAAATCCAAAGTAGAGTGTCAAAAAAGAAACATGGTTCAAACTTAATTTAAACATCATAAACTACATAAAAGTATGCCCCTGCAGAATAAAATTGTTGTTTTTTTCCTTTTTATAAGAGGAAAAATGAAATCCTATTTAGAGCCTATCAATGATTCTTGTATCAGACCCTTGCTATTATATCACAAGAGAATTTTCCATTTATTATTTTGTTGTTTAGATTTTCCATTTCTGAACTCAGAATGATACTCATTTGGCTTGGATTGGCTTCACTTTGTGGTGGTGAATTATAGTCCACTATAATACTGTTGAATGAGCACGATTCTAAGTTTATGCTAAGAAGGAGAGGCAAGCAAATGTTTGGTGTTTAGGGGAAAAAAAATAGATAGAGAATATTGCTCCATTACCAATAATTTTTTTTATGCTTGATCACTTCCTATCCAATTAAATATAAGAATAATGCTACGAATTCTAATTTATATATTAAATTTCCCATAACATGTTTTTTCAAGGGCATCCATATAATATGCCTCTACCACAAAATACATATTAAAATGACTTCCAAAAATTTTTCGAATTGAATAAAAAAAAGGAAAACTATCTGGAAATGACTTTTACTATTATATTTTAAACAAATTTAAAAATCACATCTAGAAAATATTTCAAAAAATATCTCAGCCACGCACATTTGGAAAAAATTTCTTACATCATCACTTTCAAACACAGTTTTTTAATTCCAAATCCCAGATCAAATGTACCCTAACTTTCCCCCTCCTTTTGTCTTTTCTTTATCTATTTTGGGAGAAGAGCTCTGGCCCGCTCCTGTAACCTCAACTTTCTTAAATATTATTACAATTTCATGATTTTATATATTATTAATATATATAGATATAGATAATATCTCATAAAATATTTGCCAAAACCTCTACTATAATACTCTAATTCATACTGTCTGTTGTACATACTTGTTCTTGTCTCATTTGTATACCACAAACAAAAAGAACCTAATATATGATTGAAGTGTTAGTTTTATCTGTCCCCTTCACAGATTACAAAGTCTTAAGAAACCTGGTGATTTTTGAAAACTATAATAAATACCTCCTTGAAAATATTAAAAACCCCTAGAAAAGATCAACAAATAAAAGTCTAAATTAAGGTGTATTTAATAGTTTCAAAAGATCGCAAGGGTAATTCTGGCTTGGTAGACTTCCAGAGGCATATAAAATTAGCTCATAATTAAAAGCAAAGAACACTTCATAACATTGCTCCACTCTTTATCTCCTCAAAAACAATATTAAATCATATTGGGTTCATAAAAAACACCTATTCAATTCAATTTTACTAACTAATCACCTTAATCCTCAACAATGCATGTTTACCTTTCAATAATTCAAGAGCACACCATCAAAACCCAATGAACAAAAACTCAAGGAGACGCCAAAACTGAGAAAGAAATACAACAACAGAATAATGCTCTAGAAAACTTCTATTGGCTCCACGCCCAAAGAAGAAAAAGTAGCTGAAGACTCTCCTTATTGAGTTATATATTTGATAACTTAGGATTGTAATATATGTAAAATAGGAAAGTAGATTTTCATATTTCCTAGATTAGAATTATGAGACTGTATATATTGTTGTATTTGATTAACATAAAAAAATAAGAAGAAATAATTCACAAAATACTTTCATGGTATCAAAGACCCCTCTAAAACACTAATATAGCTTTTCCAGCCAAATCCCTTTGAAACCCTAATTCCGGCGTTAACGCATTGTTCCGACGAAGTCAGAGTCACGCTTTCCGGTTGTCAGAACAGTAATCAGACACCAACGGTCAACTCATCTCCTACTCGTTGGCTCGTCCTCCGCAGCTCCCTTGTCATCGACGTTTCACGTGCCTCCACGCGTTGACGCCAAATCGTCAACTCGTTTTTTCCCATCTCCCTTTTCTGCGCACGTGAATACACGCAGCTGGCACCACTCTGTTCCTTTTACTAAATTCATGTCTTTCCAGGGAATCCTTCATCAGACATCTTGTGCATACACTCCCCAACAAAATGGGATTGCTGAGCGTAAAAATAGACATCTCATTGAGACCGCTCGCACCCTACTTTTGCATAGTCAGGTTCCTTCTCAATTTTGGGTAGATGTTGTTGTTACCACATGTTTTTTAATTAACAAAATGTCTTCATCAGTCCTCCAATATAAGGTACCTCATTCCATTTTATTTCCTAATCCATCTCTATTTCCTCTCCCTCCACGTGTTTTTGGTTGTACTTGTTTTGTTCATATCCTCTCCCCTAGTCAAGATAAGTTGTCTGCTTGGGCTACCAAGTGTGTTTTCTTGGGTTACTCACGTCTTCAAAAAGGGTATAAATGTTACTCATCATCCACCCATCAATACTTTATATCTGTTGATGTTACATTTTTTGAGTCATCCCCTTTCTTCTCTTCCAAGTCATTAGATACTAAGTCTATCACCACAATTCTCACGGTGCCTCATCTTCCTTCTCCTACCGACCAATTTTCTAAGCCTATTCCTACCATTGAATCAGTGTCTCCTCCATCCACTAAAGGATCTCCTCCTTCTAAGACTACCACACTTGTTCCTGTTACAAGTACTGACATTGTTCTTAGTGATGCTTCTGCTAACGCGCCTCCTACTCCAAAAGTCTCCCCTGTTGCAGCCTTGCCTCCTAATGACCAATTTCCTATAGTCATTTATAAAGGTATGCATTTCACTCGCAATCTTCACTCCATTTATAATTTTCTTAGTTATCATCATTTATCTTCACCCTTTTTATGGTCTTGTGTCCACAATTTCATCTGTCTCTATTCCTTCCACCATCCATGAGGCCCTTTCTGACCCTAGCTGGTGACAAGCAATGGTCGAAGAGATGACTGCTCTCCATAATAATCATACTTGGGATTTAGTGTCACTACCTCCTAATCATTCAACTGTTAGATGTCGTTGGGTTTATACAGTTAAGACAGATCTTGATCTTAAGGTTGAACATCTTAAAGCTCGGTTAGTTGCTAAAGATTACACTCAAGTTTATGGTTTGGATTATAGTAATACATTTTCTCCGGTAGCCAAAATGTCTTCTGTATGACTACTCTTATCTATGGCTGCTATTCGTCACTGATCTTTATTTCAGTTAGATATTAAAAATGTCTTCCTACATGATGAGCTTCAAGAAAATATTTATATGAAACAACCACCTGGTTTTGTGGATTAAGGGGAGACTGGTTTGGTTTGTAAACTCCATCGCTCATTGTATGGCTTGAAAGAGTCCCCACGGGCTTGGTTCGAACGTTTTAGTAATGTTATTCAAGAGTTTGGTATGATTCACAGTGAATCGGATCATTATGTATTTTATAGGCATACAACACAACAGACATGTATCTATCTTGTGGTTTATATTGATAATATTGTTATCAATGGTGATGATCACAATGGTATCAATCGACTTAAGAAACATCTATTTGATTATTTTCAAACTAAAGACTTAGGACTACTTCGATACTTTTTTGGGATAGAAATTGCTCAATCTAAGTCTGGTATAGTTATCTCTTAAAGAAAGTATGCCTTAGATATCTTAGAAGAAGCAAGAATGTTGAATTATAAATATATTGACTCTCCCATGGACCCTAATAGCCACTTGCAGATCCTAAGAGATATCGGAGATTAGTAGGGAAACTCAACTACCTTACTATCATAAGACCAGATATCTCTTTCTCAGTCAGTGTAGTTAGTTAGTTTCTACAGTCTCCATATAATTCTCATTAGGATGCAAATATTACAATTCAAAGATATATTAAGGCAGCACCAGGCAAAGGCTTATTGTATGAAGACCGAGGTCACACACAAATTGTTGGATATTCTAATGCAGATTGGGCAGGATCCCCAACTGATAAATAGTCAACTTCAGGATATTGTGTTTTTATTGGTGGCAATTTAGTTTCATGGAAAAATAAAAAGCAGGATCTTGTTATTAGGTGCTGAAATTTATAGATGTGTTACAAATGAAGTTACTCTACGATAATCAAGCAACTCTTCACATAGCCTCCAATCCAGTGTTTCATAAGAGGAGTAAACACATAGAGATCGATTATCATTTTATTCGTAAAAAAATTATGTCTGGTTGTATAATCACTAGCCATGTTAGCTCAACTGACCAGCTAGTAGATATTCTCACTAAATCTCTTAAAGGTCTTCGTATTGATTTTATTTGTAACAAGCTCGATACATATGATTTATATGCTCTAGCTTAAAAGGGAGTATTAAATTATATATTTGATAACTTAGGATTGTAATCTATGTAAAATAGGAAAGTAGATTTTCATATTTCCTAGATTAGAACTATGAGACTATATATATTGTTGTATTTGATTAATATAAAAAAATAAGAAGAAATAATTCACAAAATACTTTCACTCCTATTAAGTTGTCAAGCTTGGAAACAACAACAAAATAGTATTGCTTTAGAATGAAGATGAATGGTAGGGCATTAAATAACACTAGTTCATGGTAAGCCAAAAATTTGTTGTTAATACAACTGACATTCAAGCCTTTTTTTATACATGAGATACCATTGCAAAGTGATACAAAAAAGTGATAACATGATGACGGTAGTGAGAGTAGTAGTAGCTAACTGTGATTAACACAAAATAATGGCAGTTAACTTTTAGATACAGGGTTCAGGTTTATTTCCTATCAAATCTATTTTTATTGACTATAATAACATTCTCTTGATAAAATTAGCAAAAAACATTAACATGTTAATGCTTCAACAAACTTGAGAATAGGGCTCTGGATAACAGTCATGATCCGAGTGCAATAAGAAACAAAATTTACTTATATCTTTACTAGAAGAATAAATACTAAACATCTCATTTTAAGAACTCGTGACTATTGCAATATATATAACAAACCGAAAAAACCAGTGTTTCATATATGATACCACTAACATGCATTATACCAAAAAAACAAATTGAGAATTATCTGATTCTTACAAGCATTACACCATTGCCATCTGCAACCTTACAGCCGGACATTAGAAATGGGTCCTTTGAGTCCTTGCGAACCTGCAAGTAATCATTAGAAGTTATAAAGGATACAGATAGAAGAAAGACAAACATGTAAGAAATTGAATAAAAGTCTTACAATCTTGCTCTCTCCAGTCATGCTAGATTCATCGATGGAAAGAGAGTGAGCAGAAATTACAATTCCATCAGCAGGGATCTAGGGACAAAAGAAAATTGTAGTATAAGTAGTGCATATTTAAGATTCATTACAATTAAAGATTGAAAGCCACTACCTGGTCAGCAATGTTCAGAAGGCATATGATAGAGCTCTTAAGGTATATAGAAGAAAGAGGGAAGAAGCACATGAAAGAGTAGAAGAACTGAAGGAAAAAACTGTTATAAAGAAAAGCTACACAACGTCAGGATAAAGAAAGGGAAGAGTGTGATGAATTGGAAGGAATGTATGCAAGGAGTAAGGTTTGTTAGAGGAATATGATATTAAAAAACTTTGTATGGAGGAGAAACTTTGTTACCAGCAACCTACAACATAAACAATATTTGATTTCCTTATACAATTATTTGTGCTTGTAAATTTGGTTGTGGATTGGCTCGTCTATTATGCAATTTGGCTAGTTTTGGAGGATTATTCAACAATGATCAATCGGAGTAGTATCAGATCAAGCTTATGGCTGAAACCAGAATGGAATCAAGAGTTGAGAAAGTGGAGAAAGATATCTTGGAGATGAGAGATTCCATTGAATTGTTGAGATCATTCATAGAAGATGTAAAATCTCTTTGGATGAAAAAAACTATGGTAAGACGATAGGCATGGAAGGATCAACTCAGGCAGTAGACAAACAAGTTGCGAATCCAAATCATTGACTATGAGCGGAGAGTTGGGTCAAACTAGAGACCAAGTCAGTCGAACAAAAGTCTGGCTAACGGAGTTACCATTAAGTGGTGAACATCCTGTAAGGTGGGTGTACAAAAGTAGAGAGATTTTCGAGTGAACTGTATTCAGGAGTAAGGGAAAACCTCTACAACAGCAATGTATATGGAAGGTACGCCTTTGAACTAGTTCCAATGGATGGAAATGCAATCTCCAATGACTATGTGGGAAGAGTTTAAGATGGCTTTGCTAAGCAAGATGGAAGTCCACAAGAACAACTAATGAAGTTGAAACAAACAAGAGTGGTCGAGGAATACATAGCTCAGTTTGAAACTTTGGTTGCATCGTTGAAGGACATATCAATGGAGTTGTTCCAAAGAGCCTTTATCAATCGATAGCGGACAACCTAGACCAAGGCATAGCCATGGCCCAAAGAAAGAATTGAGGACCAAACCTTAGACCGAATAAGAGATGAAATATCCAAGACTTATTACAAGAATCCCACTACCACCTAAGACACAAGCTGAGATAGAGCACTTTATTATATAAGAACGATCGGTACCCTAGAAACATTCAACTTTTATAACTCTATTAAATTTACAGGTTGTTCCCTTTGGTTGTCATGTCAACTTCTGCCGACTTATTATAGAATTTCCAGAGTCTTGTTTTGGAATGATTTGAAAACCTATATGAAAATTTGTGGCACAATGTGAAATTTTTCAACGTAATACATACCAAGTGATGAGCTAGGATGGATTGATGCAACCATTACCAATTTCTTCACAATTATGGGTTGATACCTCGATTAACTTTGTGGGTGGATAACTGGAATCACAAGGGTTTAATACTATCTTGGTAGTGGTTGATAGGTTGATCAAATATGTTCATTTATTACCACTGTGTCATCCATTCATGGGTAAGAAAATAGTTGACCTGTTTGCTAAAGAAGTTATAAGATTACATGGCTATCCTACATCCATTGTCTCATATCGCAACAAGACTTTTATGAGCCATTTTTTATTGGAACTTTTTAGGGCTTCACATACTAAGTTAAAGTTTAACCTATCATCTTAAAACCGATGGCCAAACAGCAGTGGTGAATCATAGTTTGGAAACTTAATTAAACTATTTTGTAGGTGCACAATCGAGAAATGGATTGAATGGCTACCATGAGCTGAAGACTAGTTTAACATGACCTTCCAAGGAGCTGCTAATATGACTCTGATTAAGGCTTTATCTGATCATGATCCTCCAAAACTTTTTGAAATTTATGAGAGAACACTCTTTTGATGAAGAAAGTTCTAAACAACCTTGGGAATGCAATTTGATTTTAAATGAGTACTAACTTGCTTAAAGCTCAACAAATGCAAATACCAATTGAAGAGAAGCGAAATTGCAAGTTGATGATTGGTTTTTATTAAGCTACAGCGATAGAGCCTACACTCCTTAGCTTGACACTCTAACAAAAAAATAAGCCCATGGTCTTATGGCCCTTATAACCTTATAAGGTGTTGGTGTGCACTGGAGAAGTAGCTTACAAACTAGCCCCACCACTAGATGCAAAGATTCTTCTTGTTTTCCACATTTCTTAACAAAAGAATCCATTGAGGACAAGATTAACAGTCAACCTCTACCTCCCTACTTGTCTATAGATCTCAAATTGCAACTTTAGCCTGCAACACTGAAAAATGTACAAAAATTGGACGATGAGGGTGTGCAGGTCCTTATAAAGTGGCAAGTGCTTATTGGATTTTAAAAGGTCTTGGGAGATTTTGATTTTAGGCACAATTTCAAAATTTTCACCTTAACGACAAGTTGAAACAGGTTAACGGGTACTAACAGACCTCTCAAAGTATATACAAAAAGAAGAAAAGGAAAAACAGGAGGAGAAAAAGAATTGAAGGGTAAATAGTTATAAAGGAAGGCTACGTGGCATCAGGAGAGAAAAAAGAAAGAGAGTGATGAATCAAAAGGAACTTCTGTACCGAGTAGGATTTGTTTGAGTTATATAATTACTATCAAAAAACTTTGTATTGAGAAGGATATCAGCACATCAAATAAACAAAATTGAATGTGGATTGGTTGTTGCCAACAACTTACAACATAAATAATATTTGATTTCCTTATACAATTCTCTATGCTTGGGAATTTGGTTATGGATTAGCTTGTGTGTAGTGTGTTTGGTTGAGTTTTGCAGGATTATTCAACAGTGATCTATCAGCACGCAAATAGAATGTCCAATATATAATGCTAAAGGCTTAAAACCACTTACTTGATCACCAATGTGGAGGGGCACAACATCACCAACAACAATATCATATATTGAGGCTTCTATTCTTCTACCGCCTCTAATGACCTAGAACAACAATACACCTATGAAAATAAGAACTGAAGAAAAACAATATCCACCATCAAGAAGTATATTTGTAATGTAGAAATTTACCTCCATATGTATGTTTTTCTTCTCCTCATTAAGGTTTTGGAATTGAAGAGATTGTCGATAATCACTTATAGCTGATAAGGAACACAATAGTAAAGTTAAATGATGTGGCCTACAAAAACTTAAATTTACAAATGATGAACAACCTTGAACTGAGTAAAGTACACAATTCAGGCAGGGCAAATTTATCCCTTACCTATCCACATAGACAACAAACTTGACTAGAAATATGCACTTACTCATATCTAGTATACAGTTTATTCAAAAGTAATAATCATATAAATACCCACCATCAAAAATTGTTATTCCCTATGTCACCTATCTTAGTTAGAACTTATTCAGAACTAAATATGTTTCCATTTACATACTAATGCACAAAAGACACATTACATGAAAATACCTATAAAGATGTACAAGTAGCTATAGGGGCATATGCAAAATGAAAGGTCAACATAAATCAATCAAATGGAGTTGAAGACCCAAAAAAAGACTCAAGAGCAGTTGGATGATACAATTTTCATGCAGTAATGCATCACAAAATCCCTAGAGATATTTATATGTCAACAAAGGGAGATTTTTCCTTTCAAAATATAAATAAACTTACCAACTTAAGACAATGTGTTCAATATAATTTTGCACTCTTTTATGACTCCAAAATCACTAGATGGTTAGGATGATAATCATCTAAACGACCAAAGCATTTCATTCCAGGGTCATTTAACACAAGATTTTGAGCAAAATAAAAAGTGGTGTCAAATGTATAAACCATAATTACTTACAGAAGCTTAACACCTTCCAGGCTTATGTTTACCACAACATAAACAACTAAATGAAAACATAATAGATTGTTTTACACCTTATTCCCTAAAATACAATTGTACACATTTAGCTTCATACCTGTCACAACAATAACTAGAATAACTGCAAAGGCAATGCTCCCTCCATCATACCATCCTTCCTTAATACCCTGTATAATTTATTGAATCAATAAAGTAAAAAAGATGAAACCACATATAAGATATGCAGTGCTCAAATCTAAGATTCTCAACAACCCAAAATTGAGTTCCACAAATTGCTCTCAGCAACAAACACTAGGACAGAGGACTTAATGCTCTTATGATAATTGTTGACTTGTCGGTGCTTCCCAGTAATTGTCAACTATTAAATCATAGAAACGGCAGCAATGGTACCAATTTAAGATATAAAATTCAGAATTTGGTAACAAGAAAACTGTTAGCAAGGTTTGGCCTGTTTCTGGAAGATTGCAGCTTCAAGTTGACTTATGGCAGTGAAGATAATTAGTAAATTAACGGAAAAAGTTCAATTTATTTGATAATGGCTAATTTATTGATTTTGAGATTCGATATTACTCATTCTACTAGAAGATTATAAGAAGGAGACCCTCTTTCTCTTTCGTAATTTATTACAGCAGTAGATGTATTGCGTAGCATGAGGAATGAAGCAGGAAGAAAGGTTCAAAAATTTCAAGAACTCGACTATGAACTCTTCCAATGGCTTCCTCTAAAATGTGGACTCCAAAAACAGTAGCATAATAAGGCTATGCCCAGCCTTGGCTTACCTCTGTCTTTATGCCAAGCGCCAAAGAAGTCACTGCAGCTACCATCAATATGATCAAAGTCAGATCTTGCCACGCTTCCCAGAGGAACATCTATGATATAGCACATATAGGTAGAATAAATTATCATAAATTATCTCTTAAAAGAGAAAAGCATCATAAAGAAATTCAGGACTAAAAAATAGAAACTACAATCAAAAGATTCAAATTCATGATAAAGTTTACCCAAAAGCTTCTTCGTTTTTTCCTGGGATAAGTGTTTGATCCAAATACATTCCTCCGTTTCAGCAAGTCAGCATCATCACCACTAATTCCCTTCTCTAAATTTGTTTTTAACAAATCAGAGAGCCCTTTAACCTAATGCAGCAGCAGAAACACAAAAAAAATGATTATCAATAAATATAGCCTAAAAGTATATTTAATTAAATGAAAACACAAGTGAAGGTGGACTTGCCCCCCCGTTTTGCTGCAGAGCTGAAATATCATGATCCCTTGTCAAAAAAGTAAGTTGTTCTTGCCTAATTGGAAAATCAGCACTAGGAGCAAGAGAAAATTGTGGTGATGGACCTGAATATTAAACACACCAAATGAATGATAATTGTTGAACCTATATATGAGCAGTTCCAGTTACTATGCATATACACAAAGTCAAAATGAAAAACATAAAAGAAAAGTACGCAGACAACTTCACAGAAAACTCAAAATAACATCATACTTAAGAAACCAGGTAAACAACAAAAGTTAACTTCCTACTAAAGAAAGAACTTTCAAAATGGATTTACAGAAAAAATCAAAGAACATTGGTAATCTCAGCATGATTTGCAGAAAGGAAAACAGAGTGAAAGAGAGAGAGAGACAGAGAGAGAATAACCTATATGGTACAGTCAAAGTGTAAAATTGGGGAGGGGGAGAATCCTTCCAAGAAAAACCAAATGGAAATTTTAAATGATCCAACAAACCCTGTTCTAACAATATGCAACATGTGAAGTAGAACAAAAAAGATTAAGAAAAATGGACATCAGGCAAAGAAGAATACTACTCCAGTGAAAACATTAAAAGTCCTCATCATAATTGAACATAGTTTTATTTAACTAAACTATATGATTCTGATGTACAACTAATGAACGCTTAATGTAATCTTAAGCACCAAAAGGTTAGTACCAATGCCTGGTAGAACACATTCTTTGAAACGAACCGCAGCCTAAAACAAATAAGCACAAGGATCAGAAAATATATACATATACATGTGTGTGTGTGTGTGTGTGTGTCTGACTTCATTTATGCCAAAAAAAAAAAAATCTATAATAAATTATATACCCTTATGGCTTCCACATGTCCTCTAATTTTCCTCAATGATTCTTTCTTCTCTTCTTCCTTCTTAAGATCCAATGTGTACCGGAATCGACGAGAGGCATTTAACACAAGGGCTGCTTGCTGCAATAGGAAAAATTTAATAAGAACAGACATTAAATTTAGTAAGAACAATTAAATTATCAATTTTGCACGAGAACCAAAACCTCATATATACACAAAACTGAAGCATAAATACATTATTGCTAAATTATAAATTTTAAAAGACCCAGATGCATCTTTGGAAATAGTTTTCACAAATACTTTAAAAAAAATTAAAATTGACATAAATTAAAAAACACAAAATCAATGGTTTTCTTTTGAAAAACAGCCGGCATATACTTGGTGTCCAAAAAGGAATTCTAGCAGTAAAAGAGAATCAGCAGATTCATGCTTTGACATCAATATTATGACAAGAAAATAAACTATACTGGATATATGGTTAAATGACTTTTCCAAAACATAATCACATTTATTTGCCATATGTAAAATGAATATTTTGCTAACTCCTGCATAATACTTAAATTTTCGAACGTTTTCTATGCTATAATCAAATTATCTCTCATTATAATTAAACAAAAACAGATTTGTTCCCAGATTAATATTAGACTGACTTATAAATAGCTAATTGTAGAATCCAGAAGCAAAATCCCCAAAGGTGCACTGAAAATCAATTGAATGCAAAAACAAAATTGAATAACAACATACTTAATACTATAATGCATCACCTATTATCGAGTAAGAAAATCATAAGTTAGTAACTCAGACTTGAACTAAATGGTCACTCTCCATTACAATTAAAGAATGTATCCATTTTGTTAATTCCTGCAGCATACTTGGAACATCAGAGTGCCTTATGCATCATAATCAATTTCTTTCTCCATTATAATTAAACAAATACAGATCTGCTCTCAAATTAATGTTGAACCAGCTTATAAAGAGCCAATTGACCAAAAATAAAATATAAAAGAAAATTCCACAAAGGAGAAAAGAGAAAAGAAACAACAAGCATAAAATATTTTTAAAGAAGTAGGAAAACATTCTAAAATTAGAATGCAACACCTATTGAGTAAGTAAATCATAAATTAATTGCTGAGACTTGAGCTGAACGGTCATTCTCTATTATAATAAACAATCAAAAGGATCAAATACTAAATAGCCAATTGAAATTAGAATAAGCATAAAAAAATCAATTTGAAGCAAAAGAAAAAGTAGAACAACTGAGAATTGACCTAAACAGTCATTCTCCATCACATCTACAGAGATGCTTGATCAGAAAAATCCATTACAAGCTGAAACGAAGCAGAGAAGAAACATACTCTCCAACGCCTGAGACGTTCGACCGCAGCGTCCTTAGTTCTAGTGATGTTGAAAGGATCTTTGTCATCATCAGAGAAACTCGGACCTGCCTCCACGTCACGGGGCGATTCCTTTACTATGTTATCCATGTTCACTGTCGCAGGAGAGATGGCACCCTCAATCTCGCTTCTGATTCCTTCGCCAAGCTACTCAGAAAAATGAACCGCACCCCTCGCTTAGCAAAACAAGCACTTGTTTCTATACTTTCTAAAAAAGGCCTTCAAATCATTTTTACATTTTACCTTCAGTGTTTAATTCATTTTTAATACTAAGAAAATAGTTTCCAGAAACAAAACATGTATATACATAGATAAATACAGGTAATTAGTAGTTGGCAGCCGGATTTTCCTGTTTTCGACGGAAGAAGACGATTGGCAAGGCAATCCCAAGTAAACCTAAGCAAAATACTAAAATAACGACGACACAAAAAGAGAAAACGAAACTAAAACATTTGAAATAAAAGGCGTTGCGTTTTCCTGTGCCTACCTGTTCCTCGATCTTCTTCTTGGGGTAAACTGAGAGTCTTTTGGCTTCCAAGAGCGCGTTCTGATTTAGTAACACGGGATGTAGATACTGGTCATTGTCGGTTTTAATTCCATTACGCGGTTATATTTATTTAATTTTTATTTTTATATTCAATTGCTTTCTCAATGATGACTCGGTTTCAAATAAAATTAAGGCCAAAGGCCCACCCATAGTTTGAGGCGGGGACAAGTCCCACCCCCAAGTTTTCAAACACTCAATCTCTCATCCTTTAACCAAATTCAATATTAAATATAATTATAAACAATAACATTCTAGAGATAATTATGTCATTTTATGATTAAATTTTAAAATATATTAAAAATTTTAAAATTAAAAAAATAAACTGACAACTGTCGTCGACCGTTGATAATGGTACTAAGTGGTTGAAGACGACCACCTGGTTTTAAGAGAGATCAGATCTGGTCATCTCCGTTAGATATGGCCACTGGAAATGGTCAAAAATAGTCGGTATTAGTCCCAACGACCGTTTCTGACCACCTTGTTTGGCGGAGGAGGCCAAATCTGACCCCCTTCTTCAAAACTAGAGGCGGTCAGATATGACCCTTCCACTCAACAGGAAGGTCAGATATAGCTTTCTCTGGAACTAGGTGGCTGGAGACGGCTACCTAGTGCCGTTATCAATGGCCACCGTCGCCAACATCGGTGACAGTGGCCAGTTTATTTTTTTTAATTTTAAAAATTTTTAATATATTTTTAAATTTAATCGTAAAATGACATAATTATTCATGAAATGTCACTATTTATAATTATATTTAATATTGAATTTAGTTAAATGATGGGAGATCGGGTGTTTGAAAACTTGGGGGTGGGACTTTGTCCCCGCCTCGAACTATGGGTTGGAATAAGTCCTTTGGCCTAAAATTAATCCCATCCAAGGACTTAGGTAGCTTTTATAAAATTTTAATTTTTTATATATTTTAATATTTTAATTAATTTTTACTATTATTTTATATTTTTATTATTTTTTTAATTGAAAATATTTTGATTATTTTGTTAAAAATATTAACAAGATTGAATAAAATTTGAATTTTAAAAAAATTGATGGGATTAATCTAAGCTCCCTTTTTAAAGTATAGAATTGTTAGTTTTAAAAAGGCCAAATCACGTAGTCCCACACATAGTTTGATGCTCCCCCAATCCCACCTTCAAGGATTACAAAACCCAAAATTCCACTCATTGGCCAAATTTAACCTTAAATCTAACTGTGAATAATAACAAATCAGAGGTATTTTGATATTTTATGACTAAAATTTTATAAAATAATAAAATAAATTTTATATAAATATAAAATTTAAAAATACAATAAAAATTACAAAATTACAAAATAAAAGTAGCCACTATTGTTGATAATGGAATCAAGTCACCGTTTCTAATCACTTACTTTCAAGGGAGGCCGATCTAGTCTTTCTTTTCAGTGAAGACAGCCAAATCTGGCCTCTCCGTTTAGTGGAAACGACCAAATCAGGCCACTTCTGCTAGAAATAGCAACCAAAAAATGTCAGTTTTGGTCCTATCAATCATTTTCGATCATTGTTTTTTGCCAAAGTGGCCAAATCTAACCGCAAAAAATGTCCACCTAGTTTTGTTATCGACAATCACTATCATCAACACCGATAGCAATGACTACTTTTATTTTTTAATTTTTAAAAATTTTAATATATTTTTAAATTTTTAAAAAAAAATTTAAAAATTTTTATATTTAAAAATTATTTTATAATTTTATTATAAATTTTTATTTTTTAAAAGGATATTCAAGTTATTTTATCATAAAAATTTTGAAAATTAGTTGAAATTTGGTCAAAGGGTGGAATTTTGGGTTTTTCAATCCTTCAAGGTGGGATTGGGGTCAGCATCAAACTATTGGTGGGAATAATTCTTTGGCCTTTTAAAAAGCGCGGAGGCTTCGCGTTAATCTTTAGATTCGGCAAATGGTATTATCATATTTATTTGTAAAATCTTGAGATTAAGTTCAAAAGATACAAATTTTTAGGCTATGCTTTTAATTTAGATATTTCTATCTTTTATTTGAATGAAAGTTTCAACAAAATCCTCTTCAACTACTTCAAACTCAACAAAACTGAACATAATCACTTGGCTTTCACTATAATTAACACTCTTACATTCAGTTGCGAAGACTTCGGGAAAGAGATTGACAGATGATGGATTTAAGTCCATGAGAAGAGTTTCCAGGATTTTATTGTTCTTAGAATGTAGGGGCACCGAAGGTCGTTGAGAGGGTGAAGAAGGCGGCAATGAAGGCTAGGGCTATTGGTCCACATTTTAATTAATAATAATTCATAACTAATCACGTTCTTTCCTGCTCAAGCTGATACTTGAAATAAAAGGCCTATCTCAAATTCAATTTGATAAATTATAATTAAATTTTGTAATTTATATCTTTATTGATTATTTTTATATTAAGTATTATTCTGAGAGATAGTATAAGATTTTAAATTTTTAAAAATTTATAATGTTATACTCAAGTGCAGTTGTAAGTTTATAAACTTATCAAACTGAACAAAAATAAACTCAATCTGGACTGAAAAATAATCAAATTGAATGGCCTGTGACTTTACTCAGTTTGAACCCTAATTTCAATCAAAAGTAATTTTCGTTTCAAGGTGGGTGTTGGCTATTTGTCGATGGTTTGACTTTTTGTTGACTCAGTCATTTTCATTTGAACGCGCTCCTGATATCTGGGGACCGGAACTTGGGCAATCATGGGGTTGGTTACTTTCGTAATTTTGGCTGGAAAATATAATTTCTTGATGGTTTCGTGGGAAGAAAGTCAAGTAAATCACCAGGCAATTTCCCTGAATGCGAGACAAGTTTGGTTTGGTCAAAAGGCTTGTCGGACACGCAAATAATTTTGACAATGGAGTGAACATTTTTAGGCAAAGGTATAAGGCCAAAACCCTATTCCCGCCCATAGTTTAAGGCAGGGAATGTCCCGCCCTTTCACTTTTAAAAGCTCAGATTCCCACCCTTAGACCAAAATTTTAAAATAAAATAACTAAAATACCCTTTAACAAATAAAAATTTAGAATAAAATCATAAAAAAAATTTAAATATTAAAATATTAAAAAATATATTAAAAATTTTTTAAAAAATAAAAAATATATTAAAAATTTAAAACTTTTTAAAATATAAACTGGTCACCACCAACGATGCTGGTGACGGTGGCCATTGATAACGACACCAGGTGGCGGTCTCCGACCACTTGGTTCAGGGAGAGGTCGGATCTGACCTCCTTCTTAAAAAAAATGATTGAAAACGGTCGTTGAGACCAATACCGACCTTTTTCAACCCTTTTCGTTGGCCAGATCTGATCACTTCCTCCAGGTTGCCTCCATCGAACAGGGAGGCTTGACCTCCCCTTGAACTAGGCGACCGAAGACGGTCATCTGATTTCATCATCAACGGCCACCGCTACAGACATCGACAGTAGTGGCTAGTTTATTTTTTTTAAATTTAAAAATTTTTTACCATATTTTAAAATTTTTTTAAATTTTATTTTATTATTTTATAAAATTTTAATCTTAAAATGATAAAATTATCCCTGAAATATTACTGTTTATAATTATATTTAATATTAAATTTAGTCAAAGATGACAAACCAGATTTTGGAAAACTTGTGGGTGGGACTTTGCCATCACCTCAAACTATGGGTGCGAATATGTCCTTTGGCCAAGGTAAAAAGTACAATTGTTTGTGATCACCGATGCACCTGCTTTTTCTATTTTATGATAAATTATTCTTTACTTTTCCATAATTAAAGTGAGCTATTTTATTGTTCTTGTCGAAAGAATGATAATTGACGAAACTAAGCTGCGGGGGAAAGTATTGTGTCAAGTCTTGGTAAAGAACTTACCAGAATGAAATGATAATTTTATTTTAGAAATTAAAATGTTTAACAATGTATTTAATTTTTTTTCCTGATAGAATCATAAAAAATGTTCCTAGAAAAACCAAAATTTGAATTTTATGTATTATGGTATTGTGTTACTTTCATCATGTTCTGAGTGACGGTGTTGTATTACTTTCGTCATGTATTGAATAAGGAAGATAAATTTACCAAATTGTTCAATCATTGAGTTGGGTACAACTAATCAAGATAATACTAAATACTAAACAAAAAATGTTAAGTACTGTAATAAGATTAGATTTGAGTTGAATTAATTTGAATATGAAAATAAATTTAGATTTAATGAATTCGAAATGAGTTTAGTTTAGACAAATTTAAATTTAAGTTTAAAGGATATTCAGTTCGTTAAATTAACAAATTTTAAAAAATTTGGTTTAATTCAATTTAAACAATATCATTTTAAATAATATGTATTAAATAGATATTATTTGACTATATTTGACTCAAATCGAGTCAAACTCAAGTTGGCCAAAATTGAACTTTGTTATATTTGAATCTAACCCTAGATTCAATATCTAAGGTTTGATTTTTTTAATAAAAAAAATTGTATAAAACTTAAATTTATGTAATTAACACAAAATTAATAATTTAGTACTTAAATTAAATTTAAAACTGTAATGAAAATAAATAAAATTCTACAATGAATTTAATACTTAATTCACAATTTCAATTGACAAAATGTTTTCTTAATTGATTTGTGCAATTCAATATTTATGAGCTAAAATCATATTCTCATATACAGACATGTCTATGAGGTCTGGTTAGTCCGATTAAAAAAAAAAAAAAAACACAGTTTGTGGAGGCATGTTTCATAGTTTTACAGATTATGGCAAGCCCTTAATCCATACGAAGGGCCTTAAAAGTTCAACCTAATAGGACCTATAAAAATTTATGTTAAAAAGTCCTTTTGATTATTTTGTTAATAAGCTTTTAGTTCAAATGAATGTGTTTGGGATGACAAAATATCAAATTTATATTCAAATATGATTAATGTCATTATGTTCATAAAAGATTATGTGATTGTAAATTTCAAAATACGAAGTCAAATGGTTGAAAAAGTATAATAAAAAAAAATTATGTGATTGTAAATTTCAAATTACGAAGTCAAATGGTTGAAAAAGTATAATAGATTAATAATTGAGTTTTATAATTGAGTTTTTTTATATAATTTTATTTTATTTTATTTTTTTATCCTATAACTATAATTTTTTTATTATATATGAAAATTTTTAAATAAATTTTAAAAAATTAGTATGGTTTTGTTGAATTTAAAAGGAGATTAAAATTACTAATTTAAAAAATTAAAAAAAAGTATAATATAACGTACCAACCTACAACATCCGTCAATTGGCAGATGTGAACGCGAGAGGCCGCAGCAGAGATCGTCGGCCACAGCCTCCAGAATTTCTGCCGACGAATATATAGTAGGGTATGATGAGGATTGACAGTGTGAAACAATTAGAAAAATAATAAGGAGCCGACACCAGTATCATTTTAAGGTTTGATCAAACTAAATGAGATCTCTTTTACCTTAGAAAATGACGTGGCAACTCTACTTGTTTGGCATGTAATTTTTTTTATTTTTAGTTCGGTATTCTCCAATCAATTTAAAACACTCAGTCTGTGTGAAAACTTTTAACATAAAGCATTGCTCTAAATAAATTTTAAATTAATATAAATAGCCTTTTTTTATGAAAGGATTCAAATTAGCCTATTACAGTAAGAAGTTTAATGCTTCATAATCCTTTTTTATGCTACTGACTCGGTTAACCTTAAACCCAACTTTTTCGCTTAAATGGAGTCTTTATAGCTGTTATTCATCTATTGGTACCAATTTAAGGATTGGGATGGAGATCCAGCCATTCGGGTTGAAGATGCCTCTAGTGTACACAAGTTTTAAGATTAATAATTATAAAATATAAATTAAAAAATAAAAACTTGTTTTTGGTGAATATGTCATCAATAATTAGAATCATTCTAAAATAGTGTGATTTAATTAGAATTAAAATATCAGTAAAATAGTTTGATTTTAGCAAAATCACATTTTTTTATGAGATTCTAATTGTTGTCAATAATTGTTTTAAATTTATCTTTTTGGGTTTTAATTTTTTTTAAATTTATCTTTTAGGGTTTTGCTTTTTTTTTTTTTAAAAACATAGAAAATAAGGGCTTAAGTAATAAGGAAAATATATTTTATTTATATTTTAGGGTGTAAGTGATTTTTTTTTGGTAAATAAAATATTATAAAAAACAAATGGCAAAACCCAACACAACAACCTATGCACGAAAGTTTAAGTTGCCCACTATAAAGCAAAGGACTGTCAACCATAACCTCTAACCTAAATTCTCTTGAGGATTTATCTAAACTCCTTCCAAAAAAAAAGTTTAAGAGAACAAGAAACCCCAAAACCATCGTATGATGATCAAATAACCTATACAAAATCCAGCAATATTTACTATATTTCTTAAAAATGTTTAAAGTCTATCCAATAATTTACAGACATTCATAAAAAAATTGCCCAATTGTTGAGTCTTGATTGTAGCATCCTAGATTCAGAAAAGCCCTTAAGGGAAGAGTTTTGGGGTTAGAAATGAAATCCAGAAATAGATTGGGAGTCTAGATGAATTCAGAGGTGAGTTAGTAAGTTTTCAGAGTCTGTGTGACTTTCGTATGATCCTTTCGAAAGGATTCGATCATACGAATGTGTGAAAAATGAGTAATGCTCATTTTCCCATGTGCACACCCGTGCACATTAGCTTGCACGCCCGTGCAAGTGTTTATATATAAGAGAGAGTCGAGAGAGTTAAGTCTTTTCTCACCCACTTTGCATTTTCAGCATCTTCTCTTTTCATTTCAGTTCCTCCCAACCTTAGAGAGAAAATCCTAGCCAGCAGTAGCTCCCGATCAAGCTAGAGAGCAAAGAGATTAGCTTAAGAGAAAAACTTCCAGAGGTAATGGTGCGAGGTAAGTGTTCACTTACTTCTCTTTGAGTTTTCCCATCATGATTTGATGAAATGTGATGCTTGAATGAATCTATGACATGTGAATGAACTTTGGGTATGCTTATATGCTGTTGCATGTTGAATTGGATGATGAATTTCCACCCTTGGATCATACATGTTGCTTTGAATATGTTTTAGTGAGAGAAAGAAGTTGCTTCCATGGTGAATTCGTTGATGATTGATGCATGTTGAAATTGATGCTTGAATTGTGTTATTTGAAGTGCTGGGAGTGTGTGATAAAAGCCAACTTGTGATTGATTGAGAAACGGTTGAGAATTGTGCATTTTCCGGCAAGTGTTCTTGTTGAAGAACAAGACGCACGACCGTGTGCCTGCATGACACGATCGTGTGCCTTTGTTTTTTCAGACACACGCCCGTGTGCACGCTATGTGCATGACTAGAATTGCAGATACACGCCTGTGTGTCCTGAGGGACACAACCGTATGTAAGCATTTTCAGTGAAATTACCCAAAAATTCCAGTAGCTTGCACGACTAGCAGCACGACCAGTGCACGACCCTGTGTGTCTGGGCACACGCTCGTGTGCCTTGGACCTGCACGCCCGTGTGTAAGTCATGCACGCCCGTGTGCAAGTCATGCACGCTCGTGTGCCTTGCCTACACGCCCGTGCATCAGCAGATTTTCAGAAAAAAACATGAAATTGATTTAATTAAGCATGAGAAATCAGTTTAATGATTAAAATGCTTCAGATAAGCATCAGATAAGCAGAGATTCAGACAATAAAGCTGCACATGCATACCATAGCATGACATGTAGCTTCAGAGAGGATTAAGGGATCTGAATTCAATAGATTTCAGTATTCAGAATCTGATGTGCAGGTGAGAGTATTAGGGTGAACTTGAGGGGGGCATCTGTGGGATTCAGCTTTCTGACACCAGTCAGATTATTCAGTATTTCAGTTTCAGCCTTCTGACACCAGTCAGATCGTCCAGCACAGTATATTCAACTTTCTAGCCAGTAGCTAAACTGTTCAGCCTACATGGTCAAGATGTCAAATCCCTATGTTCATCAACCTGATCAATACAGTAGGTACCTTTAGATATATTCAGACATTCAGATATTCAGATATTCAGATATTCAGATATTCAGATGTATGCATCATTCAGTCATTTCAGTTTTCAGTTAGCATGACATGACATACATATCATGACATGATTAATTAATAAGATAAGATAAATCAGTAAAGCAGTTTCAGATTCCAACAAGTGACTAGATGTATGAATAGGGCCAAGGCTAGGTATGTTTGTGATTGTATGTTGCTTGCTTGGGTTTCGAGGGAAGTAAAGAGCGCTTACTGGGTGATCTTTATCACTCATTCCCCTCATTCTTCCATCCTTTTCAGGTGTTCGTGCTGTTGTCGAGAAGCGGGTGGATCGAGGCTGACGGGAGAGGGCCCACACCACAGTTTTGAGTATGTACTTTTCAGTTTGAACCTGTTGGGTCACATGTATATTTTATATGTACTCAGATGTAAGAACAATGTGCAGAACAACATGTATATATATGAGAAAAACCATTATGGGCTCATGATGTATTTCAGTTGTGTATGTATTTTACGCTTCCGTATTGTATTCAGATTGTACAGTAGCAACAGTAGAAAATTTTATTTCCTGTAGGATTTCCATCGCGTGTACCCATATTTTCAATTATTAATAAAAGAACCTCCAGTATTCAGCAGCAAGGGTACGCGTGGCGGCGGTCCTACATTGATAAGCTTGAAAGATGAGATGAAGGCTTGTAAACCCATTCAGGGTTGCTCTCTAGGACCAGTAGTGCTTCTAACCTTGATTAATCTAATAGCTCCTACAATATATCAAAACGCATGCATCAATATTTTCTTTACTTAATTGCATAAGCCCAACCTTAAAGTTGGAAGAATGATGCCCAAGCCCAATTGATATTTTAAAATTCTTCCAAGAAGATCCTAATCCCATCTTGGATATCCTAGTATCGAAAATTTGGGAGATATAAGCCTAGCTCAAAGAATAAATCCTATAATTCCTATATAGGCTCTAAAAGCCTATAGCCCTACCAACAACCTAAAAATTTGAATATGTAACCTTGACGTAGCCTTCAATGCACTTGCTGCCTCTTCCAAGTTCATTTCCTAAGGCCCCAAATATAACAAAGCACTTTATATAGCTTGATCAACTTCCAATAGATTAAGAACAAGATCAATGGTCATTTAATGAGATCACATTATAGGTCATAAAATTCTCTGATTTTGTTGTCTCTAAAGGGTATAGGTCATCGTCCCAAGGCTTATCTTAGTAAGAATATGCTTAAAACTATTTCCTTTCCAATTGGTAGATATCTCATTGAGGTAGTTCTCCTACAACTATCTTGAGTAATCCATATTATTCCTCATCAATATCTCATTCTAAACACCACAATAAAAGTTACAGTTAAACAGAAGGTGATCAATGTCTTCCTCATGGCCATCACATAACACACAAGAAAAATCTTCTCTATGGCTAAAACGACTTATTCTTTTCTTAGTAAGAAAACATGTTTTAATGCTAAGCCAGAGGATGATTACATGACAAGGGATAATTTTTTGCACCAAATCAACTAGGCCCAAAGAGTCTCAATTATCTGATGTCTAAGAATGTTCCAAGCAGATTTAATAGTGATTGAACAATGATTGTTAGGCATCCATTTGATAATGTCATCACTATTCATAGGATTAAAGGTAACTTCATCTTTAATTTCCATAAGTTTTTTAATGATATCAATGGGCCAATTCCAACCACCATTCTCAATAATTCGATTAACTCTAGTTTGTATCTTAAGGCCCGAATTATAAACAATCCTTTTAACAAAAATATCAATCAAAAGACCTTTGGGGTGCTAATTGTCAATCCGAAAGCAAGTATTCTTCCCATTCCTAATGATATGTTTAACATGGATTATTATACACTCCCTCATCCTCAATAGTTTTTTCCACCACCAAGAGTTATAATTAACAATTCTGATTTCCCAATGACTTTTACTTTTCAATATGTATTATTTAACCTAATTAACCCAAGGAGAATAGATATTCGAAATAATTATGTTCCACATATGTTTGACCAGGGTAACCTTGTTCCAGTACTACTTTTCATGATCCCTAAACCTCATTCCCTTTTAGGGAGACACACTTCACTGTATACAACTTTAGTCTTTCCCCTATTCTTATTGCCATTCCGAAAAAAATTTCTCAACTTGCCATCAATCTCTTTGAGAACCTTGCTAGAAAGAACAAAATAAGAAACCCAATATATTTGTATACTACCAAAATATGAAAGAAAGTTGCTCTTTCAAGAATTGATTCTTGCTAAAATTTTTTGCATCAAGGGTTTGTAATCATCCCACGAGAGCTTGGTAAAGACCATAAGAACCCCTAGGCACTTGAAAGGAAAAGATATCTCCTCAAAGTTTAAGATCCTTTTGATATCCTCTTTTTCAGCATTACTAACACTATAAACATAAAAGCTACTCTTCTCATTATTGGCTATAAGACTCGACCAAGTTTAAAATAAACTTAAAGTATCCTTAAAAAGTCTAACCGAATGTCTCTCAACTTAATAAAAAAGTCATCAAATCATCTACAAAACAAAAATGGGTTAAGCCCACTTCTTTACATCTCTAGTGGAATTTGAAGTCATTACTCCTAAACATTTTATCAAAAAGCCTAGATAAGATTTTCATAGCAATCATAAAAAGATAAGGAACAAAAGGGTCCCTTTGTCTTAAGCCTTTCGACCTACGAATGAAACCTTTCACCTGACCATTTATGCTTAAGGAGAATCAACGTATACTAATGGTAGTAATACACATTTCAATCCAATGAATGAAGGTAGGATGAATCCTAATTTTCCTTAGCACTTTATCAATAAAGTCCTGTCTAATCATATCATAAACCTTCATAAGATCCATTTTTATCGCACATCTCATATTTTTCTTATCTTTCTTATATAACTTATGAAACAACTCATTACAAAGAAGAATACTATCCCTAAGTTTCCTACCACCAACCTTTGTTAATAAAGAAAGGAAGGATATTTTTAAACCTGTTCACCACAATTTTTGTGATGTATTTATACATAGTATTGCAATATGAGATGGGTTTGTAATCTTTAGCTCTTGAAGGATTGTCACATTTGAGAAACAAAGCAATAAGGGTACAATTTATCTCTTTATGAAAACAACTATAGAAGAAGAAAAATTTAACCGCTTTAACAACCTTAGGACCAAAATATCCCAAGAAATCTGGAAAAACTTGCTTTCAAACCCATCAAGACCCCAGGCCTTGTTGTCATTCATGGCAAAGATAGTATTTCTTACTTCCTCATTGGAAATCTCATAAGTCATCCTATTGGCAATGTCAAAAGGAATTTCATAATCCATAAATCTAAAGAATCTAAATCACTAAGGTTGCTCATGAGGATCTCTTTGAAGAATCTAACTAACTCATTTTTAACCTCATCCATAGTATTCATGAAAGAGCTATAATCCTTAAAAATCCCTGACTGTTTTATTTCTATTATTTCTTCCTTTAATAATCTTGAAAAAATATCTAGTGTTTTGATCACCCTCTTTAAGCCATTGGATCCTCAACTTTTGCTTAGTAAGAGATCCTTCCTACCAACTAAGTTTACTAAAAATTTTTGTCTTGTAACTTTCTTCTTCAATGAGCTATTGATCAAAAGGATTCCTACCCAATCTAATTTGCACATTATCGAGAATAGCTTTAGCTTGCTTGACTTTTCTAAAAATATTCCAGTACTCCTTTTTGTTAATATCCTTGAGTTTGGATTTAACTTTCCAGAGTTTAGTCATCAACTTGTCAAAAAGGTTACTATTACAATCCTCTTTCCAAGCATAAACAACCAAGGGCAAGAACAAATCATATTTGGTCCAAAAATTAAAGAACTTGAATAGGTCATTCCTTTTACAACTCTTAGTACCAATAGTGACAACACAAGGGCAATGGTTAAAGATAAGACTAGGGAAAAACCTAACAGAGGTAGTAGGAAAAGAGTCCAGCCAAACATCATTAAACATAGCCTTGTTACAATAAATTTTGCCATTCCCTGATCAATAACCAAACAATCTAAGCCAAGGTTCATTCACAAATAAACAAGCAATCAATTTTTTCAAGGATACACCAACATGCAAACTTACTTAGAATGTAGTTGAACATGTAAGGTTGAGAAACAAGTTTAAAGAAAGCTCCACCAACTTGCTTCAATCACCACTAATCATATCTTGCTATAAGAATTGGATAAAAATGAAAAATGAAAATCCAAGCATCACCAAGTAACAAGAAAATTCGATAGAGAGAAAAGCTTACAAGCTTTGAATGTTTTCTTTCAAAATCCAAAAATGTCTTTTACTTGAGAGAGAAAAGCTTATATAGTGTTTATAGGTAAGAAGAAATGCCAAAAATACCCTTTGATACAAATTGGGAAAAGAAATGGAAGAAAAAACCTAAAATAGCAAAATTTTACAAAAGCTAGCATTGTATACTAGTAGGCGTACAAGCGTGCAATCAGAGATGCACCTAGGTGTGCACTTGGGTGGAATGTTGATGGCATAAAATGTGTAAGCACACATAGGCTAGCATGTGAGTGTCATAATATCGCACTACAACACACTTGTAAAATCATTTTATACATCCTTGGTGCTATGCTAGGTTCTGTCCCTCAGCATCCTTGGCGCTGCGACATAGCGTCGTGATAAGCAACTTTTGTCCCTCTTACTTCCTCTTGCTTTTTTATGCTCTTTTGAGGCCTAATTCATTATGGGTCACTTTTGTATCGTTCGGAGAATATTTTAAAGTGGTTGAGACCTTCAAAAATATCAACAAAGTTATCTCGAAGCCATCACAAATTGATATGAAGGGCTTTGACTCTATTGAGCAAGTTATAGGACTAACATTTACATCATCTTCTTGGGTTGGTAAGGATTTGTCCTCAAATCCATATCCTTTTCTAAGTAAAAACTAAGGTTGCCAACATTGAAAGTAGTTAAAACACCTTTATACTTATATGGGAGCTCCACATTATAGGTATTGTCGTTTATTCGCTCAAAGACTCAAAAGGACTATCAACCCTTGGAGACAATTTTCACTTTCTTTTGCTAGGAAATCTTTCATTCCTCATATACACCTAAATTAAATCTCTAGGTTTAAAGAGTTTTGGTCTTCTAATTTTTTAGCCTTTTATCTTGCATACTTATTGGCCTTCTCAATTTGTGCCCTGGTAGCCTCATGCATTTGCTTTATTTGTTTTACCTTCTCTTTAGTATCTATATTAGGTTTTGAGTCAAGTGATAAGGAAGTGTGGTTAATGAGAGTTGAAAGGTTCACACGATACATAACTTTAAATGAAGAATGCCCCGTAGTGGTGCAAGGATTCCTATTATAACTAATCTTAGCATGTACCAATTTTAGGTCGCAATCTCTCATATGCTTACAAACCAAACTCCTTAAGATATTTCTTAAAGATCTATTAGTGACTTCAATTTGGCCATTGATTTGTGGGTAGTGTGAGGTACTAAATAAGAGTTTGATTCCTAGTTTCCTTAAAGCTTTTCCAAAAATGACTCAAAAATTTGGCATCTATATCTGATATAATAGTTTTAGAAGGCCATACAACCTTACAATCTCGCTAAAGAATACTTGAGCCGCATGTAAAACATCACTACTCTTGGTGTAAGGTATGAAATGGGTCATCTTAGAGAACCTATCCACTACTACTATAATAAAATATTTGTTACTTTGAGTCATTAGAAGGGCCACTATAAAATCCATACTAATGTCTTTTTAAGGTGACTCGAGCATGGTTAGAGATAAGTAATGGCTAGATTTGAATTAGCTTTTAGATCATTATCAAGTTCTATACCTAGCTATAAAGGCTTATACATCCTCTAACATTTTTGGCCAATTGAAATGTTCCTTAAGAACCTCCAAAGTCTTATAAACCCTAAAATGTCCAGTTAAACCTCTTCTATGGGCTTTCCTTATGAGCAGCTCTTTAAAGTTACTCCTTGGAATACATAATTTAGTTCCATTAAATAAATACCCATTATGTAAAACATACTCCTCATAACCTCTCTTTCCACATTCAAGCATACAATTCTTTATCTCTAAATCCTTCTCATAACACAATTTCATTAATTCATATCCTAACACTTTAGAATCAAGAAAAAGTAAGCAAAAAATACCTTTTAGAGAGAGCATTAACCACCATACTACTTGCCCCTTATTTGTAATTGGATACAAAAGAGAAAGATTACAACCTTATATTGCACCTTAGGTTTCTCCTAACTAAATTTAATAACCTTCAACTTACCAAGATCCTTAAATGGAACATAAGACTTGGTATACAATAAGGACCTATTGTGATAGCTATTCTCTTTGAAAACTTTCTTAGAAGTAGTGAATTTTATAGCCTTAAGTTGTCTCTCCACTTTTATGGCTAGGTTGCATGCATCCTAGAATAAATAGTAGGCTTGTAACTCCACCTTATAAGTTATTTCTCTATTTAAACCTCCCACAAACCTAACTATAGTATGCTTTTTCTCTTCCGATATGTCACTCCTTATTTTCAAATTTTTGAATTTCCTCATATAATCCTCTATTTTTTTTGTTCCTTTGTTTCAAATTATGAAGTTTGAAGCAAAGGTCCATCTTATGGTTTTTAGGAAGGAATTTCTTTTTCAACATTTTCTTTAACTTCTCCCATGATCTTACTTTCATCTTTCTTGCCCTTTTTCTCTCTTTCTTCATATTCTTCCACCATAGTGAGGTATAGCCTTTGAACTTCAAGGTGGCTACCTTACATTTCTTCTTATCATCATAGCCTTTGTAGTAGAAAATTCTCTCAATATCATAAAGCCAATCAACAAACACATTTGGATTTAAGTTACCATCAAGTTCAGGGATGTCCAATTTCAAACCATGGTTATCATATTCTTCCCTTCTTCTTCCTCTTTTATGGTGTTCAGGTTCATCATTTGAGTCATTAGACAAGAACACTTTCTCATCATGTAAAGGTGTATGGATAGTAGTCCGTTGCTTATAATAGATAGTTCTATCATAAGTATCTCTTGTGGTTTGAGCCTTACGATGAATAATGGAAGGGTCATCTCTTAATGGTGAAGGTGTTCTAGCTTAGTTTGGGTTATTAGAGCCTTGGCTTTGTATCACATACACCAAATCTTGGTACATACTATACATCAATCGAGTGAAGGTCTCAAAATTTTCATTTAACTTTACTTCAAGTCTTATATTTGACCTTTCGATCTTATATCACCAATCCTCTAAAGCGGTGAAGAGGATTGAGGACTCTTCTTACTAGCTATTGAGTGAATTGGTTTAAGTTATTTTAGATTAGGGAAATGTTTGAGATGGAAATGAGGTGAAATCAAGGTTTTTGAATAGTATTTTCAAGTTATAAACAGTAAATCTGGGAAGATGAACAGTGCTTTCAAGGGTTATGAATTGAGAGAGGTAAATGTTTAGGCCAATTAAGTTAGGTGTGTTAGTATTGGGTTTGGTCTTTATAGTTAGGCTTAGGTTGGACGAGTAAGGGTAATTGGGTAATTTATGAATAGGGCAAGATGACAATTAAGAGTGAAAGTGGACTAAAAGTTAATTAAGATAATTTGGGTAATGGTTGGAGTGAAAAAGATTAAGGGTGTGATTAGTAGCAAATGGATAGGATGAGAAGTGGGAAAATGTACTTGATGAAGACAATAAAGTCAATAATTTTGAGCTCAATAAATGCTTATGGTGCTTAGATGTGTAAGTTCACAAGACATAAGGAATGATATTGACGAAGGTGAAGAAAAAAACTATTAAGGTGATAAGGCCAAGCAAAATTTGAACCAATTTCTCTCCTCTTGGTTCTCTTCTTCCTTTGCACAAATAAAACAAATTTCTTAACACAAAACCTTTTTTTTCACAAAACAAACAAACAAGAATTGACTTCAGTGCAGTCCTAGATTTTCAATGTCTTCAATTGAACCTTTATAATAAAAACTCGCCACATTACAACCTAAAGCTCTGATAATTAGAAATGATCAATAACCAAACAATCTAAGCCAAGGTTCATTCATCAATAAGCAAGCAATCAATTTTTCTAGGGATACACCAATATGCAAACTTACTTGGAATGTAATGGAACATACAAGGTTGAGAAACAAGCTTAGAGAAAGCTTCACTAGCTTGTTTCAATCACCACCAATCCTATCTTGCTATAAGAATTGGATAAAGATGAAAATTGAAAATCTAAGCACCAAGAAGTAACAATGAAATTCAATGGAGAAAAAATCTTATAAACTTTGAATGTTTTTCTTAAAATCCAAAAATGTCTTTTACATGAGAGAGAAATGCTTACATACGTGTTTACATGTAAGAGAAAATACCAAAAATACCCTTGATACAAACTGGGAAAAGAAATGGAAGGAAAAAAACCCAAAATAGCAAAATTTTACAAAGACTGGCTCTATGCATAGGCAAGTGCATGAGCGTGCAGGTAAGGTTATGCTTAGGCGTATGCTTAGGTATAATGCTAGTGTCTTAACAATATGTCGTAGTACATGCAAGCACACATAGGTCGAAATATAATTATTGTGGTATGGTACTGCGATGGGCAAGTTTTGTACCTAGGCATCTTTGGCATTGTGACAGGCAGCTTTTGTCCTCTTTGCTTCCTCTTGCTTTTTTGTACTCATTTAAGGATTGATTTGATTCACTAGGAGTCATTTTTACATGATTCAAAGAATATTTTGGGGTGTTGGAGGCCTTTAAAAATACCAGCAAAGTTATCCTGAAGCTATCACAAATTGATAGGAAGGGCTTTGACTCCATTAAGCAAGCTAAAGGTTGGGAATTGGTATTCACATCATTCCTATTGCACCTATTATTTCACGTGAAGAATTCCCCCTTGAATCTCAAATCTTTAAGGTTAACTTTGTTAAAGCAAAAATTAAATTCCTCAACATAATTACCCCACTAATTACCCCATTCCCTATATTTCTCTTATTTCTTTTTAATAACGTTGAAGTCACCAACCATAATCCAAGGCTTTCTAATATTTTACCCATTAATTCTAATAAATCTTTCTTAAAGTTATCTCTTTTCCATGTAATCATTGGCATCACAGACAAAGGTGGCTCAAAATTTAATGGTTTCCATAAAGTGAAAGATCTCATAGTAGATAAACTATTTATCACAATCAATTTTCTTAACCTTCACATTATTCCAAGTAACCCAAATTCGGCCATTAGGATCATTATTGTAATTGTTGACAACCCCTAATCATTAAACAAGAGATTACTCGTAGAACCATAGTTAACATCTTTAACCTTAGTTTTAACTATTCCAACCAAATCAAATTTATTTAAATTGATTAACCATTTAACCTTTTTTTGCTTAAAGAGAGGTTTAAGACCCCTTATATTCCAACTGGTTAACTTATTCATGGGAAGACATAACAGAGGAGTTTCCACCCTTTTTCTCTTTTTTTTTTCTTTAAATTTTTATTCAGTTTCCTATCTTGTTTTTTCATTAACTCATTCTTGTCCACTCTTAGCCTTTTACTAAAAGGTCTCACCATCAGGGATTCCATGTTTTCAGTTCCTAATTCATTTTTATCTATGTTGATCAACCTTTTAATCACTATAATTTTCAATACCTTATTTATTGTTGTCCACCTTACTAGTAGATCCCTTCTCAAATTTAAGGGATAGTATTCGTCCTATAAATGTTCAAAATTCCTTTTATCTAAATTGTTAATCAAACTTAAGGTCGAGGGTCTTCCTACTCTTTCTTCCGTGTTGAGGTTAGTAAGAGCCAAAAATCTTTTTCCATTGTCTTCTTTTTCATAATTATCTTTGTTCACTTTCCTTATGGTAACACCTTTACTTATCTTAGATTTTTTTTTTTCTTTGAGGAAATCCATCCCTTCTATGGTCATTGCTTCTTCCTCTCATGATTCTCTTACTTCTATTATACTAAAAAATTACCATATTTCCTATTTTACAAGTTTCCCCATTATGCCCAAATTGCTTACATATTAAGCATTTCATTGCTTTCCAACTATATTCAACTTTCAATTCCACTATCTTATTACTAGGCAACATGAGATGTAGTGGTTTTAGAAATGCTTTATTAATCTCCATCTTTATACTAACTCTAGCAAAGTCTAATATAAGCTCTTTCTCTATAATTGAGTTAAGTATTTGAGGTCTTCTTATTCCACTGGCAATGTAACTTAAACATTTTGGGCTTCACATTTTGATCCCATAAAGTTTGAGCCAAATATCCATTTTCTTCACTTTTTTATCAATATTTTCCATCCCTTAGGTCCATCTTTTAACAAAGAACAGTTTTCCTCCCAAGGACCATAGGCTGCCTTCAATAGCTCTCAATATATCATTTTCCCCATCAAACTTTAGAATCACCATTCCTTGCCCATAGGAAATCATATTCTAGAGTCTAAGATTAGACCACATTTTTTCAACAAATCTTTAATTACCATGAAAGAGGGACATTTCCCTAAGAAAAAACTTATAGCATAACCACCCCATTTTTTAACAGTTCCATTAGGAACCTTAATTAAAGGAGTGATTGGAATATTCCTTAGAAAGGATTGAGGGGTTGGTGGGAATAACTATAACTTAGAACAAATTGGCTTAAATGTAAAAAGGTCACTTCACGAGGACCTTACTTTACCTTTAACATTGGCAATTTTCTAAGAAACAATAACTTTACTAACATAACCATTCTTATTCATATTCAAAGCGGCATTCAAACTATCATTAGAAAAATCAACTCTAGCTTTAAGGAAGAACCTATATAATTAGAACCAAAACAAATGAAATAGACAAAAACAAACATGCATTAGAACAGCAAGAGAACTACCACTTGACACCAACAGAGAATAGTACCAAACACCACCTAAGCAAGGAGGCCATAACCTGAGCAAGATAATGGAACTAAGGCACCAAAGAGTAGTAACCAAAGCAAAAGCCAATAGACAAAAAGGAACCAATGATGTACCTCACATGCAAGAACTAAAAATGAAGAGTAAACAACAAAAAAGATGTTAGGTAAGAGGACACTAGAGCTAAAAATGACACAAGAAAAGAGGACCAACTGAGACAAGAAATGAGCAATAAGAATTAGAACAAGGGAGCTAGCCAAGACATAAGGAAAAGAAAAGGAGAAAGGAAGATAGGAAGAAAAAGGAAAGTGATGACTACGCCAAGGACATCAAATAAGGAAGCAGTCATGCATAAGATAGAGGGAGTAAGGGAAGACTAAAAATGAGAAGAAAGAGGGAGGGACTAGAAAGAAGGAAGAGAGAAATCTCATTCATCTTTTTTAATTAATTTTTTTGTGTGTAAGTGATATTAATTCTATAATATTTATATAATATTTATACCTTTTTAAAACTAACATTTAAATTTTAAATTTTGATGAAAGGTGAAAAGATGTCGTTGGAACAAAAAATTGGTAGGAGATATTACTAAAAATGCAACCTATGTCGTTAAGTAAATTGATAGTTTTTTTTCTCTTTTAAACATAGCCATTGATTTGAATGATTTATAGAGAATTAATATTCAAATGAATTTAAATTTGAGTTTAGATTTGCTCAAATTAGGCTTAACTCGAGGAAGTTGAGTTTGAATTTGATAAGTTTCCACAGAGTTAAGCTCGAGCTTGATATGAAGAGTCAAGCTTAAGAGTGACTTGTTAGTATAGAAAAATTAAATGTATTTATTAAATTTAAACTTATTTATGTTTTCTAATAAAAGAAAATTTGGAAATGAGTTAAATGTGATAGAAATTAAATAAGAAAGACTATTCATAATAAGTAGGGTGAATGGTTCATGTTCCTCTCACTTACTATGAGACAATGAAATTGGATTGACTATGTGTTTATAATGTATAGAGTAGATAGTTGAATATATACCTCTTCAATATGGGACTTTTGCAAATTAAATTGGATTATAGTTGCAAAGGTTTTGAAATTATCTAAAAGGGACAAAAGATCACATGTTGACCTATAGAAAGGTTAACACTTTTGAGTAGATGGTCATACAAGTTTTGATTTTCCCAGTTATGTTGATGAATCCAAATCAGGTTATATTATGATGCAGGGTCTTGGGAAAAAGTAAAGCAAATGCAGGTACCTTCTTGTATGATGCAAGTTAAGCTTGTAACATGTTTTGAAGTTGTTCTACAAGCCTTATGGTTGAAAATCTCTAATCCGTGTTGTTGATTCATTACTAAACCTATTCAATTATATTTTCATAATGTTTATGTAGTATCGTTCTCTAAGAACACCAAAGATATAACAAGATTTAAGCATATGGAAATTAAGTATTTGATAGTGAAAGAACTTTTGAAGAACTGTAATGTTATAGAAAAACATATGGGAATTGATGACATAATTGTAGATTCTTTAACTAAGGCACTTTTTCCTTAATGCTTTTAAGAAACATCTTTTTAACATAGGTTTAGTGAAGTCTTTTGATATGTTTACTGAATGGGATAGAACATATTTTTTATTTTCTTTATGTCTTGTTTGAATAAATTATTGTTGATGTAATTGGAACTTTTTAATGATTAATAATATTAGTCATAAAGTTTTGATCATCTTGTATAAGAACCTTTTTATTATGTAGCCTTATTTGTATGTTTTGTGGTACATTGAGTAATATCAAGATATTTGTTTATAATTAAGACACATATATTTATTTTATACACCTTAAGATATTTTTGAAGTATGCCTGCACTACATAAGGAAGAGAAATCAATAATCGAAAAATTGAAAATAACACATATTAGATCGTAAATAAGTATTATTATTCTTCACTATACTACCACATTTGGTTCATGTTGGCAAGGTTGAATGGTACACATGTCCATAAAAGGCATTATGCCATTGAATGATATAATGATCATTATGATTTGATATCAAAGGCCTAATTCAACTAAATTATGACTTAGAATTATTTCTGGACCAATTTTATTTTCTTTACAAAGTTTGTGCCATTAAGTTTTTAACTCTTGGCTTAAAAATAATTTTTTAAACTGTTTTATAAAATTAATCACAATTTAATGTCACTTGATTGAGAAAATGTTGAAAAATATCTTACATGAGCTTATATTAATTATAAATTTTGTTTTAAATTAAACAAACTTAAAATAAACTAGTATATTACGAGTTATTCAATAGCCTAACAAAAATTGATATAAAAAAAAGAAGGCCAATGTTCTAAGTTTTATATCGTAGGTTAAATTTGTAATATAAAAAGCTCGCTAGGTTATGATGTAAAAGCTAACTGACACTTTATATAGAAGAGACTACGTCCTTTCTGCTATTTAAATTTAAAAAGAAATATCATTATTTCATTTATTAAAGATCATTCAAGATAAAAGACGAAGAAATTCTCAAAGTAGATTATTTTTTTGTATTATTCCACTGCTTGAAGAAGAAGAAATTCTTAAATCAAATTAGTTTTTGTATTATTCTATTGCTTATATTGAAATGAATTTGAAAACAAGTTTATTTATAAACTTAATTGATTTAGTGTTTTAACTGATCATGTATGTAGTCCTATTTAGTTTGTATTATTTTAAATTTATTAACATATCTACTTATTTTATCATGTGTCTATATCGAAAAGTAATTATTTCTTATCAAATCGAGATTATATATTTATTTTATTTTATTTTCATATAAAGCAAAGTAGGATTAAAAAAATAGATTTAATGTACCAAAACTTATAGAGTCCTAACACTACGTCTAATCTTATAAATATAGGACTCAAAGTCAATTTAAGACATAAACACTTGAGCTTAGGGCTACGATAAAAAAAAAAGGCTTAGGGCAACAAAAAAAGGTCTTATATTAATTTATCAGATATATTTATATCATTAATATATAATTAAATGACTATTAAAATAATTATTATTTAAAATCATAGATTTTTTTTTTTAGCCAATTTTGACAGAATCATACGGTAGTGAGGAGACTTGGAAATTATTTTCTATTTTTAATAATTCTATTATAATTGAGATTAATATAAATAACATAACTAAAAATGGCTGTTATCGCTTTATATGTGAGATTAGGCATCTGAGTCTCATCTTTGTGTATGAACATATAGATTGCTTCATCACGCAAGGCATAAAGTAAAAGCTTCACCAAAGTAAAAGAGGTGATAGAAGCTGCAGGCATTTCGGAAATAATACAAGGCCCCCTAAAAAGCTATGGTTGAATGTTTCACTTTTGTACTTGAATCTTTTGCGTTGAAATATTAATTAAAGTGCATCAATTTTAGGAACTAGAAGACGTTAAAAACTTAGAAACCAAAAAAAAAAAATTAATAGAAACTAGTTTGTTTATTTAAATTACTTATAAATTTTAGGAATATTTATATTATTTTATAATTACATGAATAAACATAAAAGTAAAAAATCGCTATGCATTGTCTGATTGATAGTTTTAAAACTCGTGTGTTTGATAATATCTTTGCATAATTTTGTAAAAATCGCTATGCGCTTTCACGTTGCATCTTGAAGTTTCCTTTTGCACATGAACATGGTTAGGTGGCAGGAGGGCAAAGCATGTGTGGTCAAATTCACAACCAACCAAAATAGGTATTGGTCGGTTTCAAACTAATTTTTAAGGTGGTTTCAAACTAACTTTTAAGGTGGTTCCAACGCCATCGCCAATTTAGAAGTGGAGAATCAAAAACTCATCGACAGGCCACGAGGTATAGCTTTGGATTCAAGTTTAAGGAAAAAAAAAAAATAAACAAAGCTTTCTTTATGCATCTTTTTCTTTTTCCCTTCCTTTCACTTTTCCTTCTCTTTTGTTTAATGTCAATTACTCTTGGCTTTCAAAGATCTAATTGATATTATATTAGAAATATAACAGAGTCATAGGAAAAACAAGAACAAAATTAATACATGTTGAGATATGTAAACACTTTTCTTCAACTGATGTTTGTTTCTTATTTATAGTTTTGAGATGATGTTTACGCATTTTTAGGATAAGAGATATTAAATATGTCAAAAAAAACTCATTTTGATTTATGATTAGAGATTTAAACAATTTGTAATGGTTAGAAATAGATATAGAATAATTGCATTGGTTTTTGAATCATTACAACCATTTACTTGTGAACGAATATAACATTTGCAATATAACATTTGACATATGATAAACATAACCTTTGCCTTTTAAAAAATGATTTTAAATTTAACCGAATAATTAAAATAATCATTCAATAATTGAAATATAATTGATTGTGTTACAAAATATGTTAAAATATTAAAAATATGACACTTAATGCGTATTTTTTAATATCGAAATTTTTTTGTAGAATTCATGGAACAAGAGTTCCAAGAAAGAAGTACTTATTCCACCAAATGGTTCCAAAAATTTTCAAGTCAGTCTATTAAAAACCATCTGTTTCAAAATTGGAATGCCCATTTGAAGCTTTGATTCTTGGTCTTGGAAATGGAACATATGTTCCATCAAGTGAATGTTCCTTCTAGTTTCAATTATGGTCATTCCTTTAAATTGGATCACTCATTCCTTGTCCAAGTGTTAAGTTCAAACCAAAAATAATATTTTCATGTTACCTATGTCTTTTATTCTAATTTCAGTGTATGATTTGACTTGTATTAATATTATAAACTACCATTATATCAAACATTCTTCCTCTTAAGATTATAATTTCCAAATTGAACTTGTCATTAATGTCAATATTCTAAGAATTTATCAAATCAATGGTAGTCTTAACTTTAAACTAACATTTGTGACAATGAATTCAGAAATATTACACATGTAAATCAATCATGTCAGTCAAAATTTCTCAAACCAAATAGCATTATTATGGCCTTATACAAACTTTGCTAGTAGTGGCTCCACTAATTTATGTTTATGTAGGTGAAGTTTATCATCCTTGATCCTTAAATTAATATTAAACTTCATTAACAATATTTTATACTCACCCACTTATTTATTAAGTAACTTAGTATTTGTAAATAGTCATTTATCAACAATTTGTTTGTACCTATTACACCTTTACTTATATAATATCAACTTATGTAAAGGTTAGATTCCTATTGTTGGTGACTCAAAAGGTTCCACTCTCATTCCTAATGTTGTATTTTTACCATATCTCTAAACAATGCCTTAGTGAATGGATCATCCAAATTGTTACTAGATCTTACATGGATAAGTATAATAATTTCATCATAAATTAGTCGTCTAATGTATTCATAACATAAGCTAATATATCTAGACTTACCATGTAAATCTTACTAAATGTTGTAGACATAGTTGCTTCATTAATATAGTGTAAAGACAAAGCTAACATTGGTTATAGCCACAAGTTTATATCCAAAAGAAATTTTCTTAGCCATTCAACCTCTTTACCTATTGCAACATGAGCTATAAACTCTAATTCCATTGAGGAATGTGTAATGCATATGTGTTTTCTTAGCCTATAAAATAACACTTGCACCTAAAGTTAAAATCCAACCTAATGTGGACTTATTATCACGTACACTAGTAATCAAACTAGCATCATATAATCTTCCAATATTGTTAAAAACTTATTATTAAATAATCCATAGTTTTGAGTTATTTTCAAATACCTAAAAACCTTTTCAATAGCTTTCCAATGACCAATACTTGGACTACATTTGTATTTAGCAAGTATATATACTAAAAATTCTATATTAGGTTTTTTATAATGTATTACATACATTAAACTTTTTGTAACACTTGCTTACTCAAGTTGTGCTACTAACTTTCAATGATTTTCAATAAGTTTTACAAAGGTATCAAAAGGAGGTTTAACATCTTTAATTACTAAGTGACTAAATTTCTAAAGCATTTTACTCATATAGTGTGATTGATTTAAGGCATAACCTACTATGTTTTTTTATCTTTAATACCTAAGATAGTATCAACTTTTAAATCTCTTATTTTAAATTGAAAATTTTCATACATCATAGTTTTAGATACTCTTTAAAAAAATACTAAATATCAACAAGTCATCTATGTATTGAAATATTTCATACATCATAGTTTTAGATACTCTTTTAAAACAAAAACACTAAGTATCAACAAGCCAGCCATGTATGAGCAAACAATGACATAGTAATCCTTTGTAAACTTAGTATTAATACGCTTATTAGTAGACCTATGCATAAAAAAAAAGAAGAAATAATAACATAATTAAACTATGAGTCAGTGCATCATACTGTTGGATATGATCTCTTATTATGAATTATTATGCCTTATTGCAGATGGTGTAGGAAGAAAATTTCAAAAGTGCCCTTTCAAAATGACCTTATTGAACATACCTACTCTAAAGTGAACTTAGGCTCATGTGCACTGAGAGATATGTCACATACTTACTTATGAGTGAACTTGGGCTCGGGTGCACTAAGTGGTATGCATTGGAACCAACTACTTAGGCTTGTTTCAACTGCCTCATTTTTCTCTTTATGCACTATAGGTTATGTCTACCTTTGCATGTTTTGGTACTATTGTGTACCTTATCAAGTTTGTATTATCCTTCGAGACACATAACTTTATACTAAGGTCTTTTACTTAGCTTATTTTCTTAACTTTATTTTATGCATGAAATGTATAGGTGTGCCTTGCTTCTTCTTTACATGCACAACTTAACCTTTTGTGGGTACCTAACCTATGACCTAATGCATAGGCATACATAGTCAGGTATATGAGTGTACATCCCTTCATCATGCACAACAACCACTTGTAACACTCATGTATATTTGTATGTACTCAAGTGTATGATCGTACATCTTAACTTGATATACAACTATATTTATTTACTAACATACATACTTAACCCTAAAGGTAAAATTATCTTTTCACCTATGAACGATCGTAAACCTTTCATATGGTCATCTCTTATGCCCTCTCTTATATGGCATTGGTGGACATGCATGACATTTGCATGATCGTCTTTTAATCATTAGAGAAACTAAGGGTGTCATAACTCTTGGTACGACTATACTTGATCACTTGAAACCCTATGTCTTTATTTATTCTTGACTTGATTTCATCCAAATACTAAAGTATACCATATTCATGCCCTTGAATTGATTTATATTGTCTTAAAAGCATAAACAAATGTTTTCCATACAACAAATCATGTTAACATACTATGGTTCTCACTTGTACAAAATCATTATTTCAACTAAACACATAACTCATCTGTACAAGCATAAACGATTTCCTAGCATACTTTTCATCGACTAATAATGCATACCAAAACCTAGTTCACAATCTAATCTAAACACCCAATCTAGCAGTACAATCCAACATCCAAATATTTGTTCAAATACACACACACACACACCACACATGGAATACATCATTGAACCATTCTTCACTTAAATTATGAAAATAATAAACTCATTCTTATTTATAAGAATAATCATATATAACACTGTGCAACCATATAAATAGTTAGCCTGCTTAGTTTGGTCGTCTTGTGTGATGATTTGATGTCTAGTTGCTTCTTTTGTTACTTGTTGAAACTCACTTCAATAGCCAAAAAACCTCCTTTGTAACTACCACACACACATTCTTTTAAAATTATATAAGTTTTATAGAAAATGTAGGTATTTTCTCATGGAAAATTCATCATTTAAATTAATGAGGTAGTAGAATACATTATTAAAACCATGAGAAAATCTTAATTCAGGATTAAGGATGCATTATACATATAAAACAACCCCAAATAAAATTTATACAAGCTATTGACGATTTTAATACTCGTATTTGAATATGATAAAAACATTTTCCTTCGTCAAATCAATAAGGTCCTACTCATCCACATTGGGGTTCCACAATAATAAAAAGTCTCACGTGTGCTAGCCTATGATAATGGTGAGTATGTAGTAAAATAAATTTTTTCAAAAATTTCTTCTTAGAGAAAGAAAAACATTTTTAGAGAGATAAAGAGTTTAAAATATGTTTTTCTCTTTTCCAAAAAGTGGTTAGGGTGATGAAAAAGAGATGTATTTGTATCATAACTCTAGTTCTCCATTTAAACACTCCATCTATAGCCTTTATGGTATTCATACAATTAGTCTAACTCCAATTAATTATATTAAGTGAGCTTAATAACATTAATTGGACTTAATAATATTAATAAAATTTAATAATTATTTGAGTTTATGTTTTAAATAGTTAATATGTTTTAAATATTTAACTCTTAAATACTTCAAACATAATTTTAGAGATTAAAATTCACTAACCCTTGGTTATTCACTCATTATGTCAAACACTCTAAAAAATTAAGTTGTAACAATTACCTCCTTATGTCTGTGACCCATAGGTTTCTTTATATACTAATAGTGAATAAAATTCGTAATTAAACTTTGTTAATTATCTCTTTTATTTGCAAACTATGAGTAACCTTTAACAAGACATCATAGCCAACTAATATACCGAGAATTAGTCTTAATTGATATATTGTTTCAATAGTATACTTTTTGTGTAATCGAATCCTTTCATCATTCTGATATCTTATCAAAGGTTGAGATACAAAAGTAGTGTTTACCTTAGTTATCTCGACTTCTTGACTTGACCTTTCGGATAATGATAGAGTTAATTCAAATTCATACTACGATCCAAATCTATACTATGACAATAAATTTTATTAGTCCTTATCATTAGTCAATTGATGCCATGAGACGTCTTTCTCGTACTTAAGAGTGAGGAATTACTTGTTGATCTACTATAGCCTTATTACACTGCTCGATGTAGCCAATGACCACCATTCTAATAACCCCAAAAAAGGTTATAATATACTAATGTCAAACTATGTCAATTAGTGTATGAAACATTCCAATGATCTCAAGTCTAAGGGTTATATACACAACCGTTTACTAGAAGATCAATTCTACAGACACTGAGTTATCATTAGGGCTGGATGTAACATCCTAGGGTTAGAATTATCTTTTTAGACTAAAATTTGGGGTTAGAAATGAGATTTTATAATAGAAATAGAGTTAAGAAAGTTTAAAGGTCAAATAGTTATTTTTAGAGCTTTTGTGGCATGTACATGAGTCTCATTGAAAGACTTTTTCATGTGAAGTGCGAGAATATGAAAAATTCTCATTTTCCACCATGCGCGACTGTGCACCCTTATGGTGGACAATTGTGCATGCCTACTAGTTAGCCGCCATACTTAAAGTTATTCTTATCTAATTTCAGAAAGCATTTCACCTAAAGTTTTCTTCATAGATTCTTAACCTTAGAAGAGAAAGCTAGTAACCAGAAGCTTTAAATTAAGCTAGGGAGTAAAGTTTTCTTTGGGAAGAGAAGTTAAGTTAACCATGGTAAGAGGTAAGTATTTATTTGTCTCTTTCTCCTATTTTCTAAAGATGTGTTTACTGCTTGGTTGAGCTATAATGATGATTTCAGTATATTTCACAATTCCATGGCATGACTAAATGAGAAAAATATGAAAATAAAATGTGATAATGGATTTTTGTTGCTTAGAGATGTGATTTATGTATGTATTTTTTTTGTATATGTGCTTTAAAGAATTTTGAATATATAACTTGTGGTGTTTGGTGTTCTTGATAAGATTGGTGTGTGATTAAGAAATGTACTGAGCATAAAATTGAGTTGTGATTATTTGAGTTCAAGATTGGTTCTTGTATGTTTCAGCCAAGTTTTTGCCAAAATAGAGTAGGACGTATGATCGAATACCTGCTAGATACATGCCCATATAGTCATGTTTTATAGGATCACGATCATGTACATAAAGCGTGCACAACTGGATGTAAGCAGGGTCACAACCATATAAGTTGAGGTCACGCCTATTTGTATGTAGAAAGCTAAGAACTAAGCAAAATTTCTAGAAGCTTGCATGACTTTATGCATAACTAGACACACGACCATACGTTTAGGCATGCATAAACGTGCATCAAGTGAAAATTTAAAAATATACACGGAACAAAGCACAAAACATAGAGAACATTAAGTAGTATCCACATAAAACTATTATAGGTCAACATAATTTGAAATTACATAACATAAGCATTTCATGACATGACATTACATGTCATACCAGTGTTTACAGAAAGGGATCCAAGGATCTAAATGCATATTTTTAAAACGGAAAATACAAAACTTCGAACATTATTTTAAGGGTAAATATGAGAGGGCACCTATAAGTTGCACGCCTACTGAAGTGGGAGCCAGTGCTTGTTACAATTATAGATATACACTGATGCTATCAGCTATCAAATTTTAGTTTCCCGATTGAGTGTTAAGACATTTAAAAACTCATATAGCCAAGGTGTTGAATCCCTATATTCATTAATCTAATCAGTACAGTAGAATTTTAGTTATAGTGTTTTTCAGAATTGCTTTCATTTCAGAATCTTTAGAACAATACAGATATATATTTTTCAAAAATCAGGCCTAAGGCAATGAGCATGTTTTTAGTATAAAAAGGCATGCCATAATATATATAGCATGGCACGAATAAGACATTCATATATTTTATCAAGTAACAACAATAACATAATATACATAAATTTCACATAATAGAAACTTGCTTATGATAGAAATAGATAAGAAACACTTACTAAATGATTTATCACTCATCATTTTATGTTTATCTTTCTTGCAGATCAATCAGATAGGTGCTGCTAAAGGATGAGATGGCTATGGCTGTAAGGGTAGACCAAGTTTTGACCATAAGGCATGTTAATGGCTCACATGCTTGTATAGCTTTCATGCATGCATTTTGTTCACGTTGTATGGACATATGTATAGTCTCTTTTATTGGAACATTTTTTAGTAATAAATATATGATGATTTTCAATTCATACATTTATGTACGTATATTAGGATTTCTAATCATTTACATATATGTGTGTGTTTAAGCTTCCGTTTGCATATTTCCCAACTAGTTAGTTTGTGTTGAATTTCTACTGTATATATTAATAAAGAGTTTCCTTTATCGAAAATAATAATAATAAGTATAATAAAAAATTATAAATAAAAACAAAAGGGGCATAGTAACAGTAATATATACAGTAACAAGTCTTATATTGGATTTGAGTTGAACTAACTTGAACTTAGGTTGTTTGGCCCGAGTTTAGGTTTGAGAGCTTGATTCAGGTTTGAGTTTGTGTTCGTTGAATTTTTATATAACAAAGTTCAAGTTTAGTTCATATTCGATTCATTACTATAGGTTTGAGAGTTTGATTCATGTTTGAGTTTGAGTTCATGTTCGTTGAATTCATTACTATATTTGATATATAAAGTTCAAGTTTATATATTTATTATGACTTATTGTAAATGTAAACATATTTATTATAACTTATTAAAAATACAAATATATTTATTATGACTTGTTGGGAACGTAAAATATTTATTATGACTTGTTGGGAACATAAATATATTAATTATAATTTGTTGAAAACACAAATATATTTATTATAATTTATTAAAAATATAAATATATTTATTTTGATTTTCTAGAAATACAAATATATTTATTATGACTTGTGAAAACATAAATATATTTATTATAACTTATTAAGCGTAAATCAGTATATCTAAGATATACATATATATATATATATTATGACTTATTAGAAAATATATTTATCATATGACTTATTGGAATTCTAAAATATATTTATTATGATTTGAAATGAAAAAGTATAAATGTATATATAGTTTATTAAAAATTTATAATTAAAAATTTATAATTAATAAACTATAATTAAAAAATTTTAATTGAGTTTGTGAACATATTTGAGCTCAATTAATATAGTTTGAGTTCAGATTTGTGTTCGAACATTTTTAATACTATAGTTCAAGTTCGAGTTTAACCTTAGTTACCATCTATGTGAAATCCTTTTATAGGGTTGGTCTAATGGACATGCTCCTCATATACACCTATGTGTTGCACTAGGTTGGGATAATAACTTTGACACTTGAATTTTGTAGCTATCTTTCAATAGAACCGTTCAACACTATAATAACCTTATTGTATTATTTACGACCTTGGTCATGATAATACTAAGACTACATATGTTTCCAGATTGATCACCTAATGTGATTATATGAATCAACCAATCTGTTGATCCCTTGTCATGATTATACTAATTTAAGGATATTTATTTAGATATACGTGCATACATATATAGTTACAGATAAAAAGTGCTTCTAGAATGTTTTAATATGACTTCTCATTGATTTATTTGATAAAAAAGATTGGCTATAGAGCACTTACTCTAATAGAAAAGACATGAGATAAAAACCCTTTTCACCATGATAATGTCATAGATAAAGTATATGAGGTGGAAAAGTTGAAAAACATCCTTCTCAAAACATGTAGAAATCGGCTATGGAGAGCAAACATGCATTAAAATCGAGAACAAATGAAAGTTAGGGTTTTACCTACTCTCTTGTACTTGGAATGATAAAATCAAGGATCAAATGCTTGAACCCTCCACACTTTAAACCACCAAGGGAGAGAGAAAGATGGGCAAATGGTACTAGTGGTTAGAAAGAGAGAGTGATTTTTAAGTTTTGCAATTCTCTTACTTAAGGGAGTTGTTAATATTACTTATACAGACTAAGGCACTTTGTAATTACAAACTTTTCATGACTGCCTTTACAAAAAACACATTTTAAAATAATGACACCATTTAATTAGTTGGTCCATTGGATAATCATAATTATTCAATGAACCATACATTAGTTTATTTATCCACCTTTTAATATTTACTTTTAAACCCTTTAACTCTTAATAGTTATTATTTAGCTCATATTATTTATCTTAACGTCTTAAGATATTCTATGTAGTGACCCCCGCCACAAACCTCCTCTAGATTACTATTTATAATATTTATTATATTACTAGTACGCTTGTCATGGGAATTCCTATAGTAAAACATGCTACTGAAACTTTAATTTTTATTTGCGGAAGTTGAAATGGAAAATACTAAAAATAAAATGAGAAATAATAATTTCATCCTTGGAAATCCCGAGATATGCATTTCTAAACATGTTGTTCATACAATGTTCTTGTATTATTTTCATACATGCAAATATGTATAAAGCCAAAATAATGTATATAAAGCATGTAAGCCAAAACATGCTAACTACTGTCGAGCCATATCCCCAAAATTTGATAGTTACATTGCTCATTCTCAATCCAAGGATCATTGATTTGTAAAGAGAAAGGAAGGGAAAAAGGTGAGTGACAAAATCACTCAGCAAACATTTCCTATCTCTAACACTAGCAAGTTTCAACTCAAACTAGTTTCGTGTCTTGTCACATTAATTTATGCTTTACAGTTTACTTATTCCTTTCTTTCTGATATTTCATCTGTTTTATGTAGTATTTTTTACTTTTATCTTTATCTGTTTCTGTTTCTGTTTCTGTTTTCTTATGAATGTTATACATGACATGATATACATGCTCTGATATCATGTGAGTGCTGATTAATTATAAAACTTACCATTAGACTTGATATCTGAAAACTCTTTCTGATATAAAAGCTCTGATCCAAAGATCCGGTACATATATATACATATAGTATATGTTGAAAACTGAATTATAAACTACTGTATCTGAAAATATTTGCTATATTGACCAGACTGATGAATACAAGGATTCGACACCCTGACTGTGTGAGCTCAAACCTATAATAAAACTACTTATGCATGACCAATACTCTCTCTAACGAGCTTAATCAAAGACCATGTCCTCTCTGGTGGATGTTGGTTTCCCTCTTTAGTAGGCATGCGAACTCATAGGTGTCTCATTGTATCTACTCCTAGTTGATGTTCAAAATATCATATATCTATAATTTTTTAAATCATGTTATAGGATCTTTAGATCCGTTTTTGAAAACGTCTGATGGGGTATGTCGTGTCTATGCTGATAATCATATATGATATGTTGTTATATCTTGTTATTTATAGGTTTCTTGTGCTAAGGAATGGCTTTGAGTGGCTTAGCTTTACTTTAAAATTCTTTTTTTGCTTTTCTTAAGATGTACGAGCAAGTGTCTCTAAGTGCACATGCGTGTGTAAAAGCCCACAAGACCATGTGCTTACCGTGTTTTCAGGTGTGCTAGCTTTTGGAATCAATTTATAAAACTTTGACTAACTACATGGGTATGTGGTGTGAACACACGAGCGTGCAACTAAGACACAAGGTCGTGTGCTATACTGCAAGGGTGTATAGGTATCTCTTGACACTCTCGTGTCTTGCTTACGTAGGTGTGTGAAATTGGGATCGTGTACACAAACGTATGCATCAATTGTACAGGCATGTGTCTGAATTTTCATACGCATACGGATGCTATACAAGACCGTACTCATGTAGAAAAAAGGCCACATGAGCGTGTATCCTTGGGTACATGGTCGTGTGCTCAACTCTTTTCTAATAAATAATGTTTAGAAACCCATAAAATCCTAGCAAAACTCATTCAAATCACAACCACAACTCAATCAACCATTCTTATATCAAACATATCAGCCAATAAATATACTCATTCCATTTTATTCATCATAAAGCATGCCAAAAATCTCACATTTCTCACAAATACAGACCCAAACACACAAACACCAAAACATCTTATGGCAACTCATAAATCATCATCCAAGGTCTCATTTCATCATCAAGACATGTTATAATACATTCTCAACATGCAATAAACACATGGAAGAAGCTCAAACTAGAAAATCATGCTATAAACCCAAATGAAATAGATAAGGAAATACTTACCTCTTGCCAATGTTCAAGATCTCAATCTTTAACCACTTCTGGATCTTTAGCTTGGATTATGGCTACTGGTTGGATGCTCTCTGGTCTAGGGTTTGTTAGAAATAGAGAGGAAAAAAAGAAGATGAAAACTAGATCTACGTGCGATTGAAAATAAAATGTATATATGCTTAAATAACATGACACACAGTGGTGTGTGCAATGAAAATCTAAATTTCTCTCTCCGTACCATATATGGAATTTTCTACTAAGAATATCCATGTACAAGCCACAAAAGGTTTTTAAATGACTCTTCTACCCTTGAACCCTCTTAAATCTTTTTTCTATCCGAAAATCTTACTTCTACCCTTGGTCTCAAGCCTAAAAGGATAATTCTACCCTTGAGCTATTACATTCTAATTAATCTAATTAATTGTTTGGACCGTTTTATGTTTCTCCAATTACAAATAAGTGATACATGTCATTTATTCAATTGTACAATTGAATACATGCCTTCACTAATTGGAAAACCCTTATGAAACTGAAAGGTTGGTTTAATGGAAATGAGCGAATTTCTCTCATTTAACTTTAATGATTTGACACATCTTTGATTTTTTTTTTGAATCCTAATAGTTTCCATGTTTGTACATAACATATTGACAATTACCTTCTACTGTTGAGTTACTTGGATCCTAGGGCAATATGGACAATAATAGATAGCACTTTCATCAAAGGCTTGCAACACGTGGTCTAAGAATTATATAAAAGACATATAGATTACGTTTTGTTGCAGATGTTGTTAAATCCAACAAATGGGACCATAGATCTTGATGTGTGTTTTCAGGCAAGAAATACATTGTGTGGGGTGTTTTATATGTGAAATGTAGGCACATGCATCAAATTTTATTAATATATGTTTTGACATTGTAATATGGTAAGTGTTTTTTCTAATCAACTTTGATAACCAATATTGGGTTTGCACAATACTAGATATGATAGTTTAGATGTTGACTGTGTATGACTTCACAAATAGGTTCACCTATGACCTAACACAGTTTAAGGATGTCATGGCCTTGTACACATACATTTCAACCATTATGGCTTAATCAAAGTATTGGTCACGAGTAAATAAAAAACCTATTCATGATTAATTCACACTGTGCAAGGAAATAAACCTTCCAAAGTAAAAGGCGGGATCCAAAGATTATGTAGTGTTTGTTATAATGTTCATTGAGCACTTCAATAAGTAATTTGATTTTGACTTCAATGGCAAGGATTCAACGAGACTAGGGAGAGTCATTGGTACATAATTATTCCATAGGTCTCTTGACGCATACAACAATCATAGGTACATGTGAAGGGTATTTTTGACCTTTTGCATATAGATTAACAATTTGGTTTGACTAATTAAGGGTTCCAACACATTGTGTTACTTTTCAATTCATTAAGATGCAGATAACCGTGGTGGCGAGAGTCATGATGATAAGGGGCATTGTAGTCACTCATTGTCTTATCTTATTTGGCATCCATTCATTTATTGTATTAATAACAATGCATTATGGAATTTTTTATGGAATGCACTTTTTTCATGAAGAAAGTTAACCATCTTTGTATCAAATTTATTTTTCCTTCAAACATGAAATTTCCCAAAATAGGTTCTTATCATGTACACCTAAGGCAGCTTTTTTTTTTTTATTTATTATAATCAATAAAATGTTTTTTTTTAATAGTATAGTGGTAAATTTAAAAGAGAAATTATAATCTAAATAAAATTAAATGTCATGCCTTATATGAAATATAAAATTGAAAACTACAAATTGTATGTAGTATATGTTGCATGTCTACGTGAAATACTCTTAGAAATTAAGTAGCCTCTCTTTTGTCTTAATTTGAAGCTTTAGCAATATCTTCTGGAAATAAATAAAATGATCAAATAACCCACATTAATTTCTAGATTAGCCCAAGTCTTCAAAGAGATTTTACACCATTTGCCAACCTTAACAATCATAAAGAAAGCCATTATTAGAAAATGAAAAGATACGTCACACTGAACTTTATGACTTTACATAGATTTCTACATCAAAAAGGCGAGAAGAACACCAAAATTACCTTTTGATACAAAAAGTAAAAAACCAAAACTAGACCTACCATCTACTGTAGGTTCCTTCATCAAAAAGTGCTACAATGAATATATACTATGTGGCGAAAATCATCTCCTTAGGATCCAAAATGACCTATTGGTACATCTGATGTGACAAAAATCATAAGGTAGTGATTGGAATTAATTAGGGTGTATAAAACAAATTAAAGTGACAAACCAAACAACAAACTATACCTTTAAAGAGGGTTGTTCTTCATCACCTATTGGCTTAACGATATAGGTGAGCCCTTAATATTTATTGAAGTTCTGAGTTGATCAATTGAATCTTTAAGCATTGTAGTAAATGAAACACTACCATTACACTTAACATTTGTTGTCACTATTCACCTATGGACCGAACCTTCTCGCCATGTACTAACTTGAAGTCCACCACTACACTCACCATCATCACTTCGTTGAAATTAGATTCTTTGTTAGAAGTATCATTATTTAAAATCAACTTCTCTATCCTTTCTCTTGGCTCCTAGGTGTTCTAACGATAACAAAAATCACGTTAAAAATATCTAATGTGTCCTTGGCATGATTGAAATCATGACCAAAATAAGACAAAATCATGTTTATGTTTTGTAAGCCAGATGTATGATTGTGACTTAAACATGTACGCCTGTACATAGCTTATTTTGGGCTTGTACATACATTTCATGGCTTCGTAACACTACTTGTGCTCAGATATGTATTAAAGTGTTTGGTCATACATGCTTATGCATGATATATGTACGTCTGTGACATACCAATTCTATGTCAGTCATGAGCATTATAGTCTCGTGAACATGCCCCCGCACACGAGTCAAAAGAAGTCAACACTCATGTATGCCCGTGATGATTGATAAGTCATGCCATTGACTATATTAAAAGAGTCATGATGAGTTTATCATGCCCAGTAGCTCCTATGCATGGTCAAATGAAGAAAGTCAACATAATGCACACCCGTGAGTCCTACTGCTTCACGCCCATGACTATGCATGGAAGAGTCATGCCATCTAAGTCATGATCGATTTTGCCTATGAAAGGTCAATGGCTTCAAAGTCAAAGAAATCATATGCCTATGGATGATAAATGTATGCCTGTGTATAAGCAAATTATGAAGCATACATGTCCACATATAGGGTGTTGTGCATGGCTTTGTACTTAGCTCTAGAAGATTAAGAGTCCAAGTATTCATACCTATGACTATTGGAATCATGCCCATACATTTGCTGATGCTAAGAAAAATTTGACTATTTGAATAGCAGCTTGAGGCATTAAATGACGAGGTCATATTGTGACACTTTATTTACGCCTATACATTAGAGCGAAATTTCATCTTTGGTCTTTGCAATAGATCTATTTCTTCTTGAACGGATATTTTCCTTTTCTAGCAAGCTTTAGGCTATAAATTAAAGGTCATTTAAAGTGAGAAGGTTTGGAGAACATGTGTAAACTACTCAACCTTTAATTTCCCCTCATTCTCACTCTATCTCTCATTACTTTCATTGCATATTCTTGAGAGAAATTTGTTTATGTAAACTTGTATAACAACCTTTAAGAGACGATATCTTTTTTGTATTTTTCTTACAAACAAATTAGGTGCAATTCTGTATAACTAGTGTTAATGGTGAAACTCCCTAGAATCAAAATTATAGTGTGGGCAAAATCTTGAATCAACTAGTATAAGCGATTGGTCATAATCCTGATTCAACTAGTAAAAACTTTAAGTGGTTTTGTTTGAAGAAGTGGACGTATGAGGCTTGTAGTCAAAGCTCCGAACAATTATAAAAATCGACTGAACATTTTTATCCCTTTTCTCTTTATTATTATGCTTTACATTATTGATTGCTAGGCTAATTTTTTTGATTGATACATTATTATGCTTTACATTATTTAAGTTTACTAAAAGTTTTTATAAACCTATTCACCCCCTTTAGGTTTATTGTTATTAGTTTATTGGGGTTTAACAATTGGTATCAGAGCTTGAGCTCTTGTATTCAAAAAATTTAACGATTTTAAGAGTTTAAAGATCAACTTGCATTATGGTTGATTTATTTGCAAAAACTGTTTTTAAAGAAGAAAATAGTCAAATTAGACCATCATTCTTTTGTGGACTACATTATAACCAATTGAAAATAAGAGTGAAATTCTATGTCCAATCCATTAGTTATAAGCTTTGGAGAATAATAAAAAAAAAGGTGATTTAATAGCTTTAAATCCTATCACTAATGAACCAAAGCTTGAATGTGAATAAAATGATGATGATGAGATAATTAATAAGCGTGAATGCTAAAGCTCTGAATGTACTGTTTTGTCATTTAGATTTTACCGAATTTAATCAAGTTTCATCATGTGAAACAACCAATGAAGCTTGGACAATCCTCTAAACCACTCACGAAGGAGCTAATCAAGTAAAGAAGTCCAAGATCGAATTAAGTTTCTATGAGTATGAGCTTTTCGAGATGAAAAAGGATGAAAGTGTCATGGAAATGTACAAAAGATTTTCAAACTTGTAAATGAGCTGAGAGGTCTCACAAAAAGGTTTGAAACCATAAAGCTTGTGAAGAAAAGTTCTTCAATCATTACTGGAGTCATAGAGTATGAAAGTCACGACAATCGAATAATCAAAAGATTTAAGCAAAATCGGCATAGACGAGTTTATTGGAAGTCTTTTGACTCATGAGATGAAACGAAAGCACAAAGAAGAGGAAAAGTCAAGACAAAGAAAAACATTGCTTTAAAAGTAGAGGAAAATTCAAATGAAGATAAAGAATCTTTAATGGATGAGAAAGACATAGGCATCCTTGCTAAAAAATTTAGTAGGTTCTTTTCCAAATCCAAAGGAATAAGAGAGAAGAAGGGCAAAGGAATTACATATTATGAGTGTAAAGAGCCCAAACATAATCACCAAGATTGTCCTTTCTTAAAGAAAAGAGAGAAGGAAAATAAATTCAAGACGAAAACTTTATCCACCACTTGGAGTAAAAGTGATAACTCAAGTAATGACAACAAAGAGGACGATGAAAAGGAAAATATGTGCTACATGACGAAGAGTGATTCGAAAGATGAGGTAAACAATTTTAACTTAACCTCATATGATGAATTGCAACATGCCTTTGATGAATTAGTAATTAAGTTTAAAAATCTTAGTTTTAGAAACAAAATTTTAGAGAAAAATAATGCATGCATGAAACTAGAACTAGATACAATGGTAAATGAGTATGAAAAATCAAGAAGGGAACTAGAACTAATTCCTCATGAAAAGGATTCCCTAAATAAAGAGTTAAAATCCTTAAGAACAGAAAATGAAAATTTGAAATTTAAGGTGACTAGCTCGATTGAAATCCTTGTGAAGTATAAACTGGGTATTAAAAGGCTTGATGAATTGATTGCTTCTCAAAGAAACACCTTAAATAAACAAGGCTTAAAATACAATACATGCAATCTTTCTACAAGTAATTATAGGCCATTAAAAGATCTAAATGCATTGTATTTGAAATGTAAGTATTGTAAATTTGTTGGACACATGTCTAGAAAGTGTCCAATTAAGAATAGTAAACCTTTTAAGATAAAAAAGGTTTGGATTCCTAATGGGACAATTTAATATGGCAAAGAGTGACCTAAAACAATTTGGGCACTAAAGAAGGTTTAGTTCTCTTTTTATAAGTGTGCCTTGAAGTCAAGAATAGAAAATGAAAATAAAATGACTTTGTAAGGCTTGGAACAAATATGATGCATGACAAATCTAAGTTATTCTTCATATGTTCAATTATATACTATATGAATGATAATTGTGTTTGAATTGGCATGAATATATACTTGATTGAAAGAACATTTATGATAAGTACCAATTGCATATATAATTTTGTAGTCAATTTATAGAGTTTTAGGGGTGATTTGACCGTTTTACCCTTATTATATGTATATTTTAGGATCATGAGTTTTCATGTTTGGTTTTGTAGGAAATGTTGATTTATATGTAATTCAATAGAAATGAAGCCAAAAAAGACACTTATGAAGGACTAGCCGATGGTTCGAGTTTAGTCCAAGAAAGAATGAGAGACTAAAGCATAAAAGGGGAAGGAGAGCATTGTGTGCCACATCAGAAAACTAAGGATTTTTAATAAGTTTGACTTGTAAAATGAGAAAATAGTCTTTAACAAAGTTGTAGGGGACATCTCAAGCTTTTCAGAAAGCTATTATGAGGAAAAATTTGAGTTCTTTTAGGCCTTCAACCGTTGCTGCAAATCAGGCCTTCTTGGTAAAATTGTGTCTGCCCACTGAGGACTAAAATGACCATCACTTGAGATTCTGAAGTCCAAATAAGGTAATTCAAAACCCAAATAAAACTAGACATCCAAGGCTACAACTTTGATGAAGACCAAAATTTTAGATTCGAGAAGCTTTATACGACGGCGCCATGCTACAGCATAGGAGAATGCAAGAGGCACATGAAAATTCTAGAAGCTGCATGTTGCAGCATCATATTGCAGCATGCTCAGTAGAAGCAGGGCAAAAACTCCATACCGCAACATAGAGACTTTTTGTAGAGTTTTAATTTGTTTCAAAATCTTCCCTAACCCTAAGTATATATATTGAATTATAACTTTAGAAAAAGAGGGAGTCATCTTATGAAAGCTTCGGAGAGATTTTTCAAGCAATTTTAGTATATTTTGTTTTGAAGATTCAATTGAAAGCTATTTGGATTGCAATTGGAAGACAAATTTTCATCAAATTTTAATAAAAGATTCAGTAAGTTATCAGATTTTATTCTTATTCTTCATTATGCATTCTTTGAATCTAATTGTTTATTTGTGTTTAATGATAAACTAAATAATTCTTGCTAAGACTAGGGTTAGCTAATTCATGAATTTGTAAGGTTTTATGATTATAATTTACAAGCATGTAATTTTATATGAGTTTGTGTTCTAAACTTAATGCTTGTTGAAAACTTAGCCAATTTTTAATAGGATCTCTATTGTGTGATTGAGACCAAGAGGTGATATCACATAAAAGTAGCTAGAATACGAACCATGAATTAATTAAACATGAAGATATATTTGATAATTCATACAATAGTCATAGGCACAATAGACTTGTGTTGAAAGTTAGTAAATTTCATAAAACTTAATGTATTTTCATCTAATTAAACGTAGATAGAGAAATTTAGGTTATTAGTTTGTTAAATATGATTAATATTGTTTAATAAGAATATTGCTCAATTTAAAGAATTTCATTGTCATATGAATAACATAAGATATTTAGTCGTATGAAAAACCTACCTTGAAGTGAATTAGTGAACCGAAAGTTTTAGCATCGTCACGCATATTGTTATCCAATTTATGTAGGTGCATTTATTAATTGTGTCATTTTAATTTTAATTTTAGTTTTAGATTTATTTTCGATCTGTATACAATAGTCTAGATAAAGTTAGGAGTGGTGTCGTATTGGTACTTGTTTACGTAATCCCATGGATACGACAACCTTGAATGCTTTCCGTATTCCTTTAAACTAATACAGTTGTTAAGAGGTTAGGTTTTAACCTTTAATGCATCAATTTGTTATTGTTGTATGGTTGATTGATGTACACAAGCATGCTTGATGAATGTTACAACATGTATTTAATTTGAATTCAAATCGAATCGATCTAAAGTTATTTTCGAAATCGATCGACATGTGAATTCACATATTGATTTGTCTCAAAGAGTCAAAATATTCAAGACTTATATCTTAGAGTGTTTTGATTTTAGTTTTAAAATGATTTTCGAAAAATTTTGCATGTTTAGCAAATTATGTGATATGTATGACTGTGTAGCATATGGTCACAAGCGTAAATTGCTCTTGACTAACCTGTGAAAGCCACGTGTCAGTCAATATTTTGTAAAAGTTATTGTAGTCATGGCCTGACAGTATTTATGTACGACCATGCATGTTTTTATCATTAATCTCAAAATTGGGATTTCATGACAATCGTGACTCTTTGAGATTTCACGATTGTGACTGGGGTCATAAGCATGACTCATAGCACGAAATTTAAAAAATCACAAACATACATATAATATTCATGCCCATACACACAAAACTATAAATTAAAAATGCAGAATTCTTTTCGTTTCACACATAAACCTTAACTTTGCTCTCAAACTTCTCTCAACTTTGCACTTAGTTTTCAGCTAAATCTATATCAAATCACTTAATTTTTGTTTCCAATCAAATACATTTTCCATACCAAATCATCTCCAAACCCTAGCTTTCAAAAATTCCTTCATTTCATTATCCTTCAAGCGAATTCGTAGGAAGCGATCATGCCTAGGATCAAGATGACTGCGGGAAGAACAAAAACTCAAGCATATGGAATTATTGTGTGGGATAATTAACAAAAGAAGGCACTTGATGCTACAACAAGTATAGGTATTTACATTGGACACATTTTACATCTTAGAATATTAACTGATGTTGGATTAGATATGGAAGTAGGTAGGTTAGTTAATGTTTAGTGGTTAAAGCTTTTCAAAATGCAATATGAGGTTTATGAAAACATAATAAAGGAATTTTATAGTTCATTCAAGATTGAGAAGAACGGTAGGGGAAATATCAAGGATTTTATAATGCAATTTAGGTTACAAAGCACTAAATTTGTGGTTACCCTTGAAACCCTTGCTAAATGGCTAGAGTATGATTGTGAGGGATTGTTAGATGTTCCAAGACAATAATTCTAATGAGATATGGGCAAACTTGGGAGGAATGGGAAATTTTAATGCACATACCTTAAAAAGTAGTTAGTTTGATAGCCCAACTTTGCGTATGGTTTATAGAATGATAACATACACCTTAAATGCAAGACAAATTACAATAGGCATGCAAGTGTGAAAGATATGGTGCTACTTGAGGCCGTTATAAATGGGAGTTAAGTAAATACTGCAAGATGGTTGATCAAGAAGATAAGTGAATTCAAGATAGAAAAGGCAAAATAGACTTTTGCCAACTAATCACGTTTATCACTATTAAGCTTGACTAGAGCCCGACGCTGACAAGTTTGAGCATATACACAAATTTGCCAACAATTGCTAGTTAAATGTTGAGACATTATTCATAATGAGTGTAATTCAAAAAGATGACCAATCGGGATGGTGTTTAGTTGACACAGTGGTAAAAAATGAATCATTAGTTGCTCCTTCAACAGGACCCTCACATAGGCCAAAATCAAGTATAAGGAGAAGTAAGAGGGGTAGAGTCGAGACAGGGCATGAAGAATAGTCACTATCTAAAATGCAATAGCTTCTTACTTATCTTCAATATATTTAAGGGCGAATCCAAAACTTAGAAAGTCATATGAACAACTACATGGATAGGTTGGAGTCTCGGGTAGATGAGTTGGTGACAAGATTTCCTACAATGCATATAAGAGATGGCATACCTAGTGATGCTCCCATAAATGGCCCCTAGCCTTGATTCCTTTCAAACATATGCTTTCTTTTCATGCATCATGTCTTAAATTCTCATTAACTTGGTTCTTCATTACTTTGTATATGAGGCATAGTCATTTTCTTTCTAATCTTGATTATTATCTTATGATAACTATGATTGTTTCATTATAATGACTATATTCTTAAGGTTGGAAGGATATTAAAATGCTTGATCTTATGTTTAAGTAAACTTAATGTTTTGATGATTATATATATCATTTTGATGAATATTTGATCTTAAGGTTGGTGAATTTTGCAGCAGCTGAATGATTGATATATACTGGAGTGTTTTTTTTCTCATTTTATAAGTAAGCGATATCCAAAAAACAGACGAAATTTTGCTTAAAATTTTTTGATTTATGACAAAAAGGGGGGGGGTGGGGGGGGGGTGGGGAAGAGTAAAAAAATGTGTTATTATAATTAACTTTGGTAAATTTTCAATTTTAATGAAATAATTATGTAAATCTAAAAAAGATAATTGAACAAAGGGGAGTAAAGTGAAAAAGAGAAGGGGAGTTAAACTAACTTGATAGGGGGAGAATAAGTGCAAATGAAAAATAGTAATTAACATTTTATTCACAAACAAAAGGAGAGGTTACATAGTTGAATTACTATATTTTAGCATGTTTTTTTCATCAATAAAAAAAAGAGAGATTATTGGCCTCTAGGTGTTTTGATGATAACAAAAATCATGTTAAAAATATCTAATATATCTTTGGCATTATTGAAATCATGACCAAAATAGGACAAAATCATGTTCATGTTTTGCAGACCAAATATATGATTGTGACTTATACATGTACACCCATACATAGTTCATTTTGGGTTTGCACATACATTTTCACGGCTTCATGATACTGGCTCGGATATGTATAAAAGTGTTTAGTCATACATGCTTGTACATGATATATATACGCTTGTGATATACCAATTCTATGTCAATCACGAGCATTATAGTCCTGTGAATATGTCTTGTACACAAGTCAAAAGAAGTTAACATTTATGTACACATGTGACTACATTAGAGGAGTCACAATGAGTTGATCACACTCAGCAACTCCTATGCATGGTCAAATGAAGAAAGTCAACATAATGCACCCTTGTGAGTCTTACTGCTTCATACACGTGACCATGCATGGAAAAGTCACATCATCCAAGTCACGATCACTTTCATCCATGAAAATTCAATGGCTTCAAAGTCAAAGAATGTGTACACTCGTGGATGATAAATATACGCTCGCGTATAAGCAAAATATGAAGCGTATATGGCCACATACAAGGTGTCGTGCATGTCTCCATACCTGGCTCAAGAAGATGAAGAGTTCAAGTATTCACACCCATGATTGATAGAATCACGCCCGTACACTTGCTGGCACTAAGAAAAATTTGACCGTTAGAAGAGTAACTCGAGACATTAATGGCAAGGTAATGCTCGTGACATTTTATTTACACTGTATATTAGAGCAAAATTTCAGTTTTGGTTCTTCTAACGGATCTATTTCTTCTCTAACAGATCTTTTCCTTTTCTAGCAAGCTTTAGACTATAAATTGGAAGCCATTTGAAGTGAAAAGGTTTGGAGAACATGTGCAAACTATTCAACCTTTAATTTTCCCTCATTCTCACTCTCTATCTCTCATTACTTTCATTGCATATCCTTGAGAGAAATTTGTTTATGTAAACTTGTATATCAACCTTAAAGAAGTAATATCTTTTCTGTACTTTTCTTACAAACACATTGAGAGCAATCCTGTATAATTAATGTTAAGAGCGAAACTCCCTTAAGTCAAAACTATAGTGTGGGTGCAATCTCAAATCAACTAGTATAAGTAATTGGGTGTAATCCCGATTCAACTAATGAAAACTTTAAGTAGTTTTGCTTGAAGAAGTGGACATAAGAGGCTTGTAGTCAAAGCTCCAAACCACTATAAAAGTCAACTAAATATTTCTATCCTTTTCTTTCTTTATTATTGTGCTTTGCATTATTGATTGCTTGGCTAATTTTATTTATTGATATATTATCTTTTTTGCTTGGTTGCTTAGTGAATAGGAAAAATCTTTAAGTTCACTAAAAGTTTTTAATAAATCTCTTCACCACCCCTCTAGGTTTATTGATACTAATCTATTGGGGTTTAACACTTTCGGCCATGTACTTAATCCTTCACCTCCACAAATTATTGAACAACAACTCATCTTGCTAGCAACAATATCATCATTGACATTACACCTTCCTTCTTCTTGGGCAAACTGCTCATTTCGATTCCACATTACACCTTTCGTTTTCTTCTTCCACATTATCATTACCATGAATGTTACTTATCCTTGCCTTGGGACTCATGGTAGCATAAAGAGTAAAATATTCCCTTCTTGTTCCAAAAGATAAGACCATTATCACATAAAAATCATAATTATTTGGAATCTTATAAGACATAGATGATTGTATACTTTCATAATTCTTGAAACGTGGATATCATTAAATCTTTGATGATCGATATCTAATCAAATACTCAATTCTTGAAGGAAATTTTTATAATTGGCTAATGAGTCAAACAATATTAGTCTTTAAGCCTCTCCTTTGTATCTTGTCGTGTTGTCATATACACAAAATATTAAAAATATTGTTTAAACCATCTTCTAATATGATGATAACTATTAGACAACCATGTTTAATTAACTAACCATAATATATTATTGAAACAACTTCTAAACTGTCTCAATTTTGAAAATATTGCATTTACTCTTACTCCACACACCTACCCATTTACCTTACCCTCTTGCCTTTCAACCTTTTTCCCTATGTGCTTACCCCCATTCAACCTTTTACCATGCACACTTAGCCATTTACCTTACACACTTACCCTACCTTATCGCCTTTCAACCTCTTTCCCCATGCGCTTACCCATTCACCCTAAGTGCTTATCTACTAATTGGTTTCAAAAGAACCCATAAAATGTAGTTCATATAAATTCAATCAACATAAACACTGAAAACATGGATTGGACATAATATAAGTTTCGTCAAGTTAGTGTTATGACTAAGTAATGTTACCTAAAATCTATAAGCATGAACATGATTTATAGAAAAAAACACATACATCGTACACTAGCATGATTTTTGAACACTATTTATATAATATAAATAAGTTATCTTGGATTAAATGTTTGATGCAATAAAGCCTTAACTGAATTTTTTCCAAGCCAATGTGCAAATAATTTACTATAAATCTTTTTTGACTCAAAAGTTATATCAGCAGTTCAAACGTTGAATTTTAAAAGAAATAAAAGAGGCAAAATTAATATTAATTCAGTCTTTTGAATAAAAATGTATAAAAATACTTTTTGGGACAAAAATGTATAAACAAATAAAAAAAAGTTATTTAAATTAATTTTCCTTATTTTAATATGTTTAGATTCTAACTTATTTTGGAAATCAAATTCAAATGTAAGATTTTCACATTTTCCCACACTATTTATACCACCCATGAACTTTAAATAATTTTACATTTTTGCCATTTAGCTCATCAACTTTTAACAACTAGAACTTACTATAGGGGAAAACATTACTTTAAATATTTCTCGAACTAATTAGTCTGAACATCACTCACAAAGAAAAAGGGAAACAAGTTGCTAGAAGACCATTTTTGGGAATTATATTAAAATTGAATCATGATCAAACAAAAATCCAAATTAAACTCGATATTTAACATCAACTGAAAGAGAATTGCCAAAAGAAAAACTAAAAGATAATAATAAAAGTTAAACTCAAAACCTGATCCATCGATTTTGAACATTTATATGCTCAAACTAAGTTTACCATTTATGTTAAATATATAAAATTGTTATAAATGTTATTTTTAATATATATTTAAACAATTAATTAATCTAATCATCGATTAGATCAAACTAACACTTTTATTGGATTAATACCTAATCTAACTCTGAAAACATTAGTAAAAGTGCTTTATATATGAGATGATCCGATTGTCATTTTTGAGAAATCGAAAGAGGGAATTAGTTTACTTCATAATTTAATTGATAAAATGGCAAGTACAATACTTTATACTCAGACTCTTTATTATTATTATTTTATATATATATATAATTAATATAAAAATTAATGTGTTAAGTTACATGATTAAGAAATTTTTTATGTATTTCATATTTGTAAGTTAAGCGAAATAAATTTTTATTAGATTCATAAATTATTTACTTAAATACATGAACATGAAATACATAAAAATCCCTTAATTTCATCTATAAAAGCTTAATATTATGCTTAGGGGAGTCAAAGAACCATGTCAACAGGATTGGCTCTAGCACAACCCATCGTACTAAAAGGTCCAATCAAGGTTAAACCCACCAATTGACAAGCCTAGCTGGCCAAGTTGGTCCACCAGAATTAGTAGTTCGGACACAATCCGTACAGCCAATGGGCTTTTCATGGCCCGTAATATTACGGGTTGTGCCCACTACTAACTGCGCCTAATAAAGGGAACCTGGACTGTATTGTGGGGCGGGCTCCCTCCCTAACGTGTCAAATTATACCCGTTAATTCATTAGATATATATATAAAATTGAAGATTTGAATTAGTCTAGTTTAAGTACCGCACTACATGGGCTTAATTTAGATCCCCTAAGTTCAGGTCCGTGGACTAATCATGACCGAAGAAGAAATCTATCAAATAGGCAACAGATAAAAAGAACAGTAAAAGAATTGATAACTGTTAAAATTTCTAAAGACAGAAAGAAAAGATAATTAAATAATTAAATAAAGCACAAAAAATACATATACGAAAGATAGATAAATTTGCTTGCATTAGTGGAAACAGTCTCTCAAATACTTTACATGTGCAAAGATTCAGCCTAAAAAAGAGATTACCAAACAACTTCAGAATCTAAATAGAAACCCTTGTAAATCTAGTGCTGCAAAAAGCATCAGCAGTTAATCCAGTCATATTTCACACTTGGGTTAGATCTAAACTAAAACTAATTAGAATAACATTAACATAAACATAAGCAGAGTACCTGAAAGTGATTTAAGGATTATCAATGAATGATCCTACAGTTGGCGTTGAAATTTCTCTTTGCTCAATCGCGACATGCATATTGTTAAACAGTTTCAGTACCATAACCATCATGGTTTTCCCCATTTTCTTTGCTTAGTTTTGATTTTGGTAAAGAGTAACCATTTCTTGGAGATGCTTTACCTGGTTGCTGCTTCTTATTGTATAAATTAAGGTATGTGTAAAAAGTCATACCCGCAATAGCTACAAAGGCTCCATAAATACTGGTTGAGCCTGGATTTGAACCAAAGAGGTAGTAATTTCCAAGAAGTATAACACAGGTTTTGAATTGTCCGAGGACAACATGTGATAGAGCTGATGTTGCCCTGAAGGACAAAGAGAACAAAATCAACTCAGTATCAAATATTTAACTGCAACTTAAACCGGCTTGCATAATCATCAAACCATAGAAAGCAATATCCAGCATCTTAAGATATAAAAATAAAACAAGAAAATAATAACATTATAAGAAATAAAAGTTATTACATGTATTCAATAACATATATCAGTCGAAAACACGACAAAAAAAAAAAAAAAAAAAAAAAAAAACAGTGTACGCAAACTGCTCGGTTCTTTTTAGTAAACCTTTTGAAGAATATTTAAGAAATATCATGTAAGCTAACAGAATCCTTTGTTCATTATTCAGAGTTAACTCACTACCCCAGTAAGCAAAGCGGTTATGTTCAAGAAAGTGAAAGTTAGCATGACATAACCCTGATGTACACTCCAGTAGATAAAGATATAATAGGCATTCTTGTGCGAAAATTTAGTAAGCACTAGAATTTGACATCCAACAGCTGAGGTTCTCAGTTTTCTCTATAGTTATCAATCTGTCCTTCAAAATTTAATCAAAAGAGAAAAATAATATGAACCTTTCTACCTTCCATCCCTCCTAAACCTAATATTCACATTTTCTACCAACCCCAACTACAAAGTGAAGGTACAAAAATATCATAAAAATTCTATAGTGACCAAGGAAAGTAATAAGGAAGGTGATTTAAATATTCTTTTCCTGAGAATAGAAAGGCGAAAGTGATAGATAAGGATAAAGCAAGGTCTAACATTTTGACTTAGCCAAGGTAGATGCCCTTGCTATTATCCCAAAGATATTTAGGAGGACAAAATAAAAACATCAAAGAGTTTTACATAAGATCTTTCTAGGGTTCAATAGCCTCAACTGTGTCTTGAAAGATCTTTTGCCTAAAATGCATGGTTAAAGTCTATTAGGATCCCAAGAACAAGTTATGGGACTTGGATCTTATATTAGAAAGTATGGACTTCTAATGTAGGATTGATATAGTTTTTGAGGTATGACTCTCCTAATATTTATATCATTTAGTATCAGAACCACCATCAATCTCTTAGTTGCAATCATGTGATGCGAGTGGCAATGCCAACATTACTGGGGCTAGCAAGATGCTAGCCCACAACCAGCCTGCTGGAGCATCAACCTTCACTTGTTTATGTCAATTAAGCCTATTTGAAATGTTAATCAAGAATATGCCTTGTTCAGATAATCGTTGATGCGTTTCCAACTCTTGAATGGATTAAATCAAAGTGAATAGTCGTGGTTTTTGTGTTTTATTTTGGCAACCACCAACTTCGACTGCCAACAAAAAGATAAAGAAGGAATAAAGGAATAACTAAGTTTTCAAAAAATAACTTCAAACACTATGCCATTTATCAAGTCTTGAGTGCTTCAATGAAAATTGGACCTTTCTTATAGGTCTTAACAAAGCATTATGATAATAAAATCCGAATTCAAAGTTGATTTCAAAATTGACATGACATGATTTTGATTTATGGGAGCCTCAAAAGAGTTTTGGGATAAGGAGCCACCAAAGATTGCAAGCTTCGTTGCTGAAATGACATGACTTGTAGCCATCACTTTGTCTCTTCATAGATGTTCCTATGCACTTTGTTGACTTGACATATAATCTTCAAAACTTAGATCACAAAACACAGTACAACTAACAATTAAAAACATGAAAATTAACACAAACTTTTGAACTTTCTTGAGATTGCTAAATTAAGGATATTTTTCCCAAGTTGGTTAACTTCTTTGAATTTCACGTCCCAGTGGACCATCCTTAACCCATGAGGTTAGATTACACCCAAAGAAGTGAATTGGGCTAATGAATATAGATTGGGCCAAGTGAGGAGATGAGGGAATGATTTGGGCTGATCGAGCTATATTTAAATTAGGAATTGGATCATTGCTTTGGATTTGTGAATCTATATCAATTATACTAAAGAAACTTTGTTAAACCCTCCAATTCAATCTTCGTTCAATCACTCAAAGCTATATTCTTTGGCTCCCTTTTTATTGCCAAAATGCTAAGCATTTCATCTTTTTATAACTATTTTCATCGTAATTGTACTTAAAATTGATTGCTTTTTCTCCAATTGGTGCAATCACACAATAGTTTTCTTTCCTATTCCACTTTTCCAACTTAGTTGCAGCTACTTTCCTCAAAGTACATCTTCTATATCCTAATTTTCCATGGATATACTATACTTTACCAATTATGGTCAATAAATTTAAATCCTTCATGAATGTGTCTACAAATTATTGTCTAACGAAAACAGTTTTAGCACATAGTATATCTAGATTTAACTATTCCCCAAGCTAAACTTTTTTTCCCAAGTGATCTCATCCATACACCAAAGAAACCACTAAAATCCACATTTCCTACAGGTGCTCTATGCTAGTTGGAGGCTAAGAACTTGTCTCATAAGATGAGATGCTTGATACAAAATCAATCTTTATTCCCTCAAAATATATTAGTTCCTAGCAACAACATAGACTCGAACAAGGCTCACAACTAAACCCTTTTGTAACAATAAAATATTGTTGCTGAATTTATGATGTTAAAAGCGTCTTCAATTTTCACTTGATAGTTTGGCTATAACTCTCACCTCCAATTAGCAATTCTTCTTTTTGATTTTTTTTCAAAATAAAGGTTTCAAAAACAATAAAATAAACTTAGGAACTGTATTAAAATAAAATTAATTGGAAAATTTTATAAATTATATCTGTTTTACGGTAAACAAATTCCTCTTTAAAGCTCTGTCATACACAATACTTCAAGAAAATTTTTTTCCTAAGTTGTTCCATTCTTGTTTTGACACCTACAAGGCAAGTTTCACGAACCATTAATCCTTCTTTCATTGTTAAAAGGCAACTAGTTTTTGCTGCTACATCCATCCAACAGTATATAAATTTTGCCACTTCTGTATGTTCCACAATAAGTGACAATTTTGAAAACAGATAAACCTTAGTTGCAAATCTTAATTTATTATAAGGGTTTTTTGTCAATTTCAATCCACTTTTGAAATTAATAATTAATCGGAAGCTGCATTACAATTTAGATCCCCCTAGCATTTTCAGTTTTACCTCCATATTAGCTTATCATACCATATCATCAACAATAAACCAAGAGATCCCAAAGTCATGCAAGAAGATGATGCACTAGAAGATGGCGTTCTAGATAGATATAGTTAAAATTGAGCATTTGTTAGACCCCCAATTTTGAAGATGTACTAGAGGATTATGTAAAGCGAAAATTCTGAGTGATTCTTCAATCATGGGTGAAGCCACATGCCCAACTAGGATTGCGAGATGGGGAGAAACTAGTATGCGTAAGGAATAAAATAGCCTAGAGACATTAGGCATGAGGGAGGGTTTTTTGATAGAGAAACTTTGGCTTTAGGAGGAAACTCCACGAATATTCAACAATCCCCTTTTGCTATATTTTGTGTTAGTCCTTGTTCTACTTTCTCTAAGTATTGTTTGGCTTGTACCTGTTGAATTATACAGATTAGAAATATAGATAAGAATGAACAGATTAGGAATATAGATAAGAATGAATTAATTAGAATCTGTAAAATAGGAATGTAGATATTCTTGTAATATTTCTATTTCCTATTCTAGAGGAGTGTAACCACTATATAATGTTGTATATACTCATTTATCAAATAAGAAAACAAGTTGAAAACTTCAATTTTATATTTCTTCATGGTATCAGAGCCACAAATTGGCTTCTGATTTCGGCTATTTCCAGCATCATCACGCACTACATATTCCGGCAAAATCACTGTATCTCCGGCCACCATGCTTCCTCTCATATTTCGGTGACCGTCTCCTCATCTCAGTGATCGTCTATCTATTTCCGGCCAAAACCCAGAATCTGATCACCAGATTCATCTTCACGCGCCCACACGCGCTCATCTCGGTTTGGTTAGGGTTTTCTCTGACCTTCGTCTCCGGTGCACGTGCTTCCTCACCGCCACCAGGATCTGTCTCAGACGACGCCGACGACTTCAATCTCACCACGTCACCGTTGTCCTTTGCCGAACGCGCCGCCGGAGATATTTTCTGTCACCAGAAAATATATTTTTGGCTCATACTCATATTTCTGGCTCCTCTCTTCATCAGACTACGGTTTCTTTGGAAATATTAAGGTTGTTTTCATAGCAGGTTGCTCTTTTGGCATTCTCAGGTTATTTCGTCTTTCAGCTTGCATATTATGTCCTCCGAAAGCTCCAAATCAGGTTCTATGTTCTCTTTTACTTCTTTCCCAGTTATTACTAATGACAAATTAGTAGGGAGTAGTAATTATAATTCATGGGCTGCTTCTGTTGAATTATGGTGTATGGGTCAAGGCCTGGAGGACCATTTAACTACAAATATTACTGATTTAAAGGATAAAAATGTAACTGAGTGGAAAAAGGTTGATACTCTTCTCTGCAATCTTTTATGGCAATCTATCGATCCCCAGTTATATCCCATTTATAAATCTTATAGGACTTGTTATGATATCTGGAATCAGGCTAAGATTTTATACACAAATGACATCCAACGACTATACTCGGTTGTGTCTAATATTGTTAATATGAGACAACAAAGTATGAATATGTCTAAATTCCTTGGTAAGGTGACATCACTTAAAGCTGAATTTAATTCTCTCCTACCTGTTGGAAAAGTCTGTTGCAGAAGACCTTGCACAGAGAGATAAATTTTTTATGGTACTCACATTGGCAACAATGAGTCCTGATCTTTCACTTGTCAGAGATCAAAATCTTGTTAGTGGAGTAGTGCCTACTCTTGATGATGTGTTTGCTCGGCTTCTTCGTGTCTCTGCTCCAAATAATACTACTGGGTCAACTATGATAGATTCCTCAGTCTTGGCTTCTCAAACTACTATAAGAGGAGAACAAGGAGATCGTGGTAATGGGAGACCCAAATGCTGATTGGGTTATGATAGATTCATCAAATAATACTACTGGGTCAACTATGATAGATTCATCAACCATACTACTATAAGAGGAGAACAAGTAAGGCCAGACTGGTGGCAAAAGGTTTTCAACAGGTTCTAAGTGCTGATTTTTTGAAATCATCAATCCTGTAGTTAAACATGTTAAAGTTAGAGTTATGCTTACTTTAGCAGTTACTTTTGGTTAGCCAGTTAAGCAAGTAGATGTTAATAATGCCTTCTTAAATGTTGAGTTGGAAGAAGAGGTGCACATGACACAACCTCAAGGGTTTATAGACAAGGAGATTTGTGAATTCTGTTGTTAATTCTAGTGTGTTCATGTTTAAGGAGGATAATTTGGTAATTTTTGTTCTTGTACATGTTGATGATATCTTAATCACCGGATCAAGTGATGAGCATATAGAGCAGTTAGTAGTTGATTTAAATGAAGAATTTGCTCTTAAAAATCTTGGACAGTTGAGGTATTTCTTAGGGTTGGAAGTACAAAGAACAGATACAGGGCTGCACATGAGTCAAATGAAATATGCTAATGAGTTATTAGTCAGACCTTATTCCTATGGTTTTAGGAAATAAATTGTTTGTGGGAGATAGTGAGAGGTTTGATAATCCAACATTATATAGAAGTGTAATTGAGGCTTTGCAGTATTTAACATTAACCAGACCTGATGTGGCATTTGTTGTGAATGAACTTAGTCAATTTCTAGAGGATCCTACTCAATTGCAGTGGCAGATAGTTAAAAGGGTTCTCCGATATGTTAACAGCACACTAACATCAGGACTTTGATTTACACCAGCTGCTGTGTTGAATCTGAAAGCTTATTCAGACGTTGATTGGGCTCGAAATGTGGGGGACAGGAAATCAACTAGTGGATATTGTGTTTATTTAGATGCGAATTTAATTCAATGGAGCTCTCGAAAACAAAAGATAGTAGTTTTATCATCAGCAGCATCAGAATATAGGGCATTAAGTCAGGCTGCAACAGAGTTAGCTTGGCCAAAAAGTTAGTTTACAGAGCTGAAACTATCAATTTTTGGAACCACAGCCATTTGGTGTGATAATATTAGTGCTGGATCATTGGCTGCTGATGCAATTTTTCATTGGTGGACAAAACATATAGAACTGGATGTGCATTTGTTAGAGAATTGGTTGCTGTCAAAATAATTCAGGTTCAATATGTTCCAATAGAACACCAAGTAGCTGATGTGCTAACTAAGTCTATTGTAGGTTCAAAATTTGTGAATCTGAGAGCAAAACTAAAAGTGATTTAAAAACCAGCTAAACTAGTAGTTGTAGGAGAGGCTGAAAAGAATTGTGATAAAAAGCAAAAGTCAGTTGCGGTTAAAAAATATTACTAGAGGGAGAATTAATGTAGTCTTTTTGTCAAGTCTTGCAATGAAATTGCAGAGACTAGAGTGAGGATGTAAAGGAATTTTACATTGATCCTTGGATTAATGTTAAGTTCTGGCGTTATTGCTTGTGATTTTATTAGAAGACATGCTAACGGATTTTTGTGATTATTAACGGCAAGTTTGTTTAATAAAGAAGAGGAATAAACGGCATTAGTGGCTGGCTTATTGATGCGGTGTGTTTAGGAGCAAAGTTTAAAAAAATAAAAGGTTGAACTTTTGGTAAAGCATTTTTTTTTTTTTTTTTCTCAATTGCCGCTTGTGTGAAGAAGAAACTTCTGGCGATAGCAAATGCAGTGCTCAATTTTTGCAAATGCGTGGGAGTTTTAATCAAGATAAGTTTTTCTGCTAATTTTGAACAGTTATGATTTGTTTACTAGCTGTAATTGCAATTTTCCAGCTGTCAATTTTCTTGAATTGTACATAAACCCTAACTTTTTTTGAAATAAAGCATTGAGGTATATTTAGAGAAATTTGTGTGTGTTTCTATTTTCTTCTAGTCTCTTCTCATAAAGAGACAGAGATATGACTTTGAAAAATAATGGCATTCAGTCTCTAAGAGCTGAACTAAAAACAATCTCTTTAATTTAAAAAAAAAAAAAATCATTTAGCCAAAGATTTCATAACAAGCTTCAAATTAATTTCTAAGTCACAAAGAAGCATTTTCAGTTGTCGAATTCATGTTACCTTAGTAATAGTTTGACAGTCTTAAATTCACCAAATTAACAACATGCTTTATCACCATGAATCCCAATCTCAATAGAAAATGCATAGACTGCAACTAACCATATGCAGTAAAGGCAGGGACTGAAAATCTTACGTTTTCAGCCACAAATAAAAGGGTATGGTACAGACAGTTTAACAGAATGAAAAGATGTGACTTACCCAAGTGCCAAAGCACCAGACCACTGAAGCAAGAAGCCAAGAAGAGCAGACATAAGAATTGCCAATGTGTTAGTGAGGTTCCAGTCAAAGGACAGGACACCAGGAGGATCTAAGATAGGAATTAAAGAAACAAGGAAAAGCATAGTGATTGGTGTTGTCTTCCACATTAACCTGAAATAAAATGTCACAACTAAGGTAAAGAACAAATTTGAAATATTGTAGTAACGGAGTAATAAAAATAAAAGTTGCGTATTCAATCTAGTACACAACATACGCCAAGGCTGTCCAGTTTTCTTGTTGTTGCATATTGGACCACAGTATCTTGTTAGTTGCACTAGGAATTACCCATGCCAATGCCACACAAGCACCAAAGAGACTAAATTGCAGATCAGTTACAGTAGCAACAGCAACACCAATGGACACAACAGTAAGTGTAACCACCTGCAAGAACTCAGAAAGAGCATCATGAATGAAATTTTTACTGTTATTAGTGGCATGCCAAAAGTAATAAATGACTAGCATTCACCAGATCAACCAACTTATCCTTAAAACATGTCAGAATTACTTCAGCAGAAAGGAAATTCTAGAAATCTATTTGCTTGGGGCATAGAAAAATATTCAACAACTTTATGGTAGATAACTGGTTATACATCAGGGCAATATTTTGCATGCATACAGCTGTGTCTTATCTGACAATGAAGCACATTATACCCCTCTGGTCGAAGAATGACCATAAATCATATGTGAATATAAGCATATTAATACTCTTTAACTATATCCCAGGTGGTAAAAGAAGCCATCTTATGATAATACACATTTTTTTATTGTCATGAACGTCTAGTTAGACAAATGCCAGAAAAGAAAAAGTTACCTTTAAGAGAGAAACTTTCTTTCTGTACCATAAAAATTCTGCCAAAACTATGGACGGTGTAACCGCTATCTTGGCCATCTGATAGAATCCCACACTGGAAAAGCATACAGAATCAACAACTTCGGACTGGTAAACAGAAAAAATAAAACCGTAGGCAGCAAATAGAAACCCATTAATTTCACCTATTGTACTTCAAGCTAACATTAGCAAGGCCGGTAGAAAAACACATAACAAAACCAAGAGTAAATAAAGATAAACGGCTCGATTTTGAGGCGGGAAATGATGGAAGAAGACCAAAAGCATTTAAAATGGCCATCAAGGTCCAGCTCATTACATAGTGAAAAAAGCTGAGACAAATTGGGAAGTGGAACCCAACATTTTTAAGAACCTGAAAAAGAAAAAAACTAACAAGTTACCAACAGCACACACATCTAGAATCTGTCAAGTGTAAAAAAGTTAATACACAAACCCATTTGTTCGTAAAGATAATGCCAACTGCAACCAAAAAATTGAATGTAAGAGCAGCAATTGGGCCAAATATACGCTGTTCGTGACGCTTGGCACCCTCTGAAGACCGAAATCTATTAAACAGAGAGGCCTGCAGCTCCTCCAGAGCCCTCCCTGAATTCACCCATTGGAAAAAAAAAAGTAAACTAATATGCCAAAATACCACAGGTAAAAGATCCCAAAAAAAAAAAAAAAACCAGTTTAATTACAGTTATTAGCTCTTACATAAATACTTTAGTTTTTATCACAATAATGAAATTAAGCATTCTAACAAAAAGAATCCCTCGAAGCTAAGTTAGCTTCAAATTAATTTCCCTGTCATTTACATGCAAATTCATCTCCATCCTGGTCCAGTTATTCCAATTGAATCTATTGTATGTCTCGACTTAAAACATATTATAACCAGAATTTATCATTTAAAAAAAAAAGTAATTTAATTGAATTCAGACAGCATTACATAACCTAGATACAAGCTCAAATATATAAACATAACTAACTAAAAATATTATGTGAAAAAAGAAGGAAATACCCTTTTCACCAGCATCACTATCCTTGCGCTTCAGAATTTTTCTAACATCTTTCTTGACCAAGAAGTTCAAAATCTCACGGCTAAACATGGCTTCTAGTTGTCTGTTTCAAAGCTCATTTTATTACGACACGGTAGAATTTCTAGTGAAGAAGAAGTGCGTGATATATTTGTTTTATTGTTATTTTCGTATTTTTGAATTTTAAAGAAAATAAAAGTGAGAGTACACGTGGTCTTAAGGCAGAGTTGATTGCGGGGAGAGACGAGAAAATTGCGGTGTTTTATGCACCGGCCGACAACGCGACTAAGACAGCGAGCGTCTTTTGTCGCGTATGCGCGTGGATTGTGTTTTTCTTTTGTTTCATCTTTAACCGAGCCGGACCATTGACTATGACGTGGATACTAGCAAGTGATCAAACGATCATGATTAGTGATTAAAATAAGGTCAAAGGACTATTTCCCACCCATAGTTTGAGGCGGAGATAAAGTCCCAACCGCTTAAATTTAAAAGCCCAGTTTTTCATCTTATCTCAATTTTTTTATTAAAAATAATAAGTATACAGTAATAATCAGGGGTATTTTTATCTTTTTAATATTAAAATTTTATAAATTAATAAAATAAATTTTATATAAATATAAAATATTTAAAAAATTTAAAAATTTTTAAAAAATTTAAATTTTAAAAAAGGAAGCAGCCACCGCCACCGGCACCAGCGGCGGTGGCCGCCCATAATAGAACCAGGTGGCCATTTCCGACCACCTGGTTCCAGATCTGGCCTCCCCTTTCGGTGGAGGCGGCCAAATCGGCCGCCTCCAGTTTTAGCGAAGGCGGCCAGATCTGGTCGCCTCCGCCCGATATAAAGGCTGGAAATGGCTAGTGGGGCCAAGGTAGGTCCTTTACGGCCGTTTCCGGCTCCTAATTTTGTCGGAGGTGATCATATCTGGCTGTCTCCTCCAAAATTGGAGGCGGCCGATTTGATCGCCTCCACCGAAAGGAGGCCAGACCTGGAACCAGGTGACCGGAAATGGCCACCTGGTTCTATTATGGTGGCCACCACCGCCGGTGCCAACGGCGGTGGTTATTTCTATTTTTTAAATTTAAAATTTTTTTAAATATTTTTTAAATTTTTTAATATTTTTTGAAAATATTTATATTTAAAAATTATTTTATATTTTTATTATAAATTTTTAATTTTTAAAAGGGTAATTTAGTCATTTTAATAGAAAAATTATAAAAAATTAGATTAGGGGTGGGAGACTGGGCTTTTAAACTTAAGTGGGTGGGACTTGTCCTCGCCTCAAACTATGGGTGGGAAATAGTCCTTTGGCCTTAAAATAATTATATTTTTTAGGGGTAGACATTGACGGTTTGCGCCGGGTTCATGTCAGACATAATCCATCATATCTTTGTATCAAATTGCATCTAGGCCTATAAACTGATGGACCTTGTGGATTGTATCAATTCAGTTGAAGGCGTGAGACTCTTATAATATTCATGTTATCCGAAAACAGACCTAGCCTAAAAACATTGTGCAAAAACGAAACACCTATAAAAACAATTTTAAAACATAACTTGGAAGAAAAGGAAACACATACTAAATAAACCTCATCAATTGAAACTCAACTAAAAAATATGCATCCCAATAGAATGTGTACATAAAAGCCTTATGACATAAATTGCAAATAAAGTTTGAAAACTGGAAATCATAATGATAATCCCTCGTGAGTCCTCTACCATGCTGACCTGTATTTGACAACACATGCTATCGTCTTTTGACTCACTGACCTTGAGCTCCTGTAAGATAGATGGAAAGTGAATGAGTGGAAACACTCAGTAAATAGAAATAAGTATAGCCTATGACTTATACATGTCCTTTCCTCTTCATTGTATTCTCATTATTTTACTACATTATCAAACTAACTTATGATGGGTAGAAAATTGTAGTAACTTAGTTATTAAGGATAAACTTAATTCTATCAAAATATACTATCTATATAATAAAATATTTATATGCTCATGCAGTTGAAAGCCATATATTTGTAAAATGTAACTGTAAAACCGAAAACTAAAGTTGTAATTGTGTTGATCAATTTGAGTAATAAATAAAAATTTGGCACCTTGGCCTTGTGAGCATAATACATATAACTAGAACTTTACTACAAGCAACATCTTATTGTAATGCAACGTCCTACTATAGATTTTTGCCCTTACTGTTGGAATGTAACTTACAAATGTCAATTCGTACTACCTTTATAAAAACATATCTTAAAATAATTCTTGCAAAACACATGTTTGCTCAGGTGATTAAGCTACACACACATTGCTCAAAACATGCATAAACTCATTTTATATGTAACTTATGTAGAAACATGCTCATGATATGCTTTCATATGTTGTTGTCATGGATGACTATATTATACTTTTATTATTTTGCCCATAGAAAACTCCCGGGACTAACTTGACTTGAAACAGTTTCTGAAGACCTCTTATTTTTTTAAATAAAGTTGACGTATGGGCGTACAATATACTTTGGTATAGGCATACACTTTGTACAAAAACATTTCCCTTTATTCTTTGTTACCATACACAACCATGACTAAATCTAGTATAGTCATACAATAACATGTCATCTTCTACTTACCTGGCAACAACATCACACGTGTCATCCATATGATTGCCATGTCATGATTTTCTTTATTTCTTAGCATACACAAAGATGTAAGATTGTGCACTCAACCATGAGCCTGAGTTTCTTGTAATGTATAGTCATGACTCTCTTTTTATCATGAGCGTCCATGTCTATTGTACAAGAAATTCTAGCCAACTTTGCTGACTTTCTCTCAACCTCTTGATCCCTCAATCCAAGATGATTATTTATGCCATCATCCATAATTATAAACACTTATACTCATCAAAGATCGATTAAACTTAATCAAGAATAGAAGATAACTTATAAACCTAAATCTTGATAATCTTGAATGTAAATCATATGATATTGATATTAATTCGAATTAAACCACATATACATGTGTATAATCATGTAATGTCATCAATTAAACATAAAACATTAACATTCTCATCAAATCATAATGAAACTTTTAAAGATCGAATCAAATTTGCATAAAAGAGATAAGATTCTCTATTTACCTAGACTGATTAATGCACTTTCTTAAACTCTAGTGATTACAAACTGGCATGGAAAGGCTCATAACACTCTTTGGTAAATAGGGAATGTTTTTTAAAAAAGTTTCCTAAATGAAACATTTGGAAAGACAACATAATACACCCTTTTACATAAAGTCTAAAATAGATTGCATGTACAAGTGTGTGTGCACAAGATGCACAATCATACATCAAGTCTCTAATTGTTTTCCCCACATTTCTGACCTATCCGATGTGGTATACCCATGTACAGGTGTGCATTTGACATGTACAATCATATATGTGCATAAAGATTCAACTTAAACTATTCTCTAAGTCAATCCTAATCTGTATTCACATCTTAAGTCTAATAAATAATTATAATACCCCTAAGATGTATTTACAGGTGTTATAGCTCAAGGCATGACCTAAGGCCTTATGGGTTGTGTCTATTAAGACTTTAACGAGTTAGCCCATTTGCTTTTATGGACCAATTTGTTAATTTAATTTTTTTTAAAAATATGTTTTCTACTATAAAAAAATACATTAGAAAATTAAATTATGACTAAAAGAATATATTATTTACAATAAATAAAGTGAGTTGTCTAAATCAATCTTACCTTGGTGGAGGAATTAAAAACTAAAAATTTAGTTGAAACTTAAGTTTTTATTTATAATAGACAAAAAAAAGTTATTGAGATGAATCATCCAGGGTAAGACTCTTATATTTAATATGAAGTTTATTTTTTTATATAAAGTGTAAGAGTCTAACATTTGAAAAATATAGTCCAATAATTTTCTTCGTTCACTATAAATAAGAGTTTAAGTTTTCATCAAATCTTAAATTTTTAGCTTTCTCAAATATGTTAAATTGATTTTAATAACTCAATTCATATATTATAATAAATATTTTTTTTTTCTTTATCATACTAAAATCTTTTATGTTTTCTTTTATTAAAAAACATAAAATTTCAAATTATATATAATAAATTTAATTTTATAAATTTTTTTTGACAATATCATGTTAGACCAACTTTTAAAGCCTTGAATCAACCTTTTTGCCCCACAGGTTTGATATAACCCATAATTTTTGCAAGTCGTGTCACCTATGGGCTATGCCAAAAAGGGGCCCTAGGCTAAGCTATAGATCAGCCAACCCTTTTAACATGTCCATTTAAGGGTACACAAAATTAGGAAAATGCTTAGGATTTAAATTATATAATTAAATAATGTAATTTTTTCATCAACTCTTGTTGATTAGGAAGAACATTAAAATCTCTCAAACATAATTATCATTTTTTTAATCTCACACAAAAAAAACAAATTCAAGTAAGAGAGTTTGTTAAATCTAAGTATTAAGATTAATATATGTTTATTTTTCTTTTTAAGTTGATAGATTGTTGTATTATAAGAAAATTGGTTAATATTACAATGTTTTTTTGAGTTTTAAATATTTTACAAAAGTTTAGTGTAACATTAAAGTTTAAATTGATATTGAAACTTTAAATGAGAGTAAATGAAATGTTTAGAATATAAAGTGTTTACAAATTTTCACTATTGTATTCAGAGCATTCTATTTACAAAATATAAAAGTCAAATATTTTCAAAAGTTCAACGCATACAATAAACTTTATATTGGTCATTAAAATTTTGAATTAGGAGGCTAATTATAAGAGTTTAAAGTTAATAAAAGTTTAAAAAATTTTAGGGGATATATATATGATTAAAATTTTTTTAGATTGTATGAAATTTTTGATGTTTTGTGTATTCTATACACTAATAGTGTGAAATTTTGGAATTTCATAGGTTTAACATATTCATATAAGATTTTAAAATTAGATAGATTTGTAAGATTTTAGAGGAATAATGTAATGTCCTTATCCAAAAAAGTACCTCCAAAGAGAAATGCTATTTTTTAAACTCTTAGCTGCTAAGCATGAATAAAACTTATCTTGCAAAATAAAAAAAACTTTTAGTAAATTCATAGCATCAATTAATCATAATCATAATCCATAAATCTCCATTCAAAACAAAGTGTACAAAAGATGTCTAAGATAACAAAACCATCACAAAATATGGGTAGCATATACACACTATAAAAACATAATATGGAATAAGTCCCAAAATTCCAAACATTCCCTTCATGCATATCCTTTACTGACTTGTATCTTTGCAGCTGTCGATTACCTATTACATGCAAACAGTAAAGAAAATAAGTGAGTATGATGTGATTCTTAAGCCGAACACCTGTTAAACATGCATTAATATTCCACTTAACAATCACAGTTCACAACTTCAAGTGATTGATAAAAGAAAGGTAGGGAAAAAGGCATATCTCCATAATATATTTTTCCGAGCGAACTCAAATGCACTAAAAAAATTTACATAACACAACCAAGTATAGTTACTTGAAGAACAAATACAAGGAAATAATGAATCAAGTCTATAAGTTAAATCACCAACTTGAGTTCAACTTTACTACCAAACTTGCCTTGTCAAGAATGGATAAAGAATAAGCAAGAAATGAACCCAACCTAAAGAAAATATCTACTAGAATCAAAATCCAATCCTAATTCTCTTGCAATTGAATTGGTTAAAGGAGATATGAACAAATGAAGAACTTTCCAAGTTCAAAAGGCTTAATGTCATTACACATCACAAATTATGTTACACATGAATTACAAGAGCCTTTATATAGGCCATTACATGATGAAAGAAAAGACAAAATAACCTTACTTAAATTACATTGGAAACAAAAGAAAAGTACATGCTTAAACATAAGGGTTGGATTAACTAATCATCCTTGCATGCATGCATGACTTGATAGGCTAATCAATCTTTAATTGAACTAAACTTATACTTGATTCATGGTGGATGCAAACACCAAGTTTGAACCCTTAGTTAAAGTGTGTTCATGTGAGGAATGGTGGCTACATGGCTCATTGGTATTTGGCAGATGGATCTGAATAAAGGTAACATGCTTGAAATTAATAACTTAATGTCATGATAAGGAAGGAAGGTTGTACAAGGAAAGCACTAGGATTCTGGGATAGAATATGGCCATGATAGTAGACAAATGTGGCACTACGATGCCAACCAACAAAGTAGTTTTTGTCTTGCTTCCTTTCTTAGCCTTTTTCCTATTACTACTTGGCTCAACTTTCTTTCTTACTATCTTTAAGTACACAACTAAGACTTCATCTTTGATCTTGGATTTGGAGTGACCACTTGATAAAGTGGGACTCCAAGAATTTTCGTGTAATAAGAAGAGAATGTTTTGATATAACTTGCAAGCATTGGACATCTTATTGATTCTTAATAATTACAGGGCATCCATTCTTATTATACTTACAAATTTTGACCAAGAGGACATAAGTATGATAAAATTGAAAACTAATGAAATTGATTAAGGGGTAACTTAAAGGTGACAAAATGATGATGGAAGAAATTGTTACCTAAACATTTGTCATCCAATTTGGCATGGTTGCCTCTTAGATGAACATGTAATTGATTAAAAGGTCTCTTAGCTTGCTTAATTGATCTTTTAAAGGAGCTATAACATGGACTTGGGTTAAGCTCTCTTGAGCATCACTTGGAATCATATTAGAATATTAAACACTTAGAGTAAGAGACTATTGTACCTTACATTTTTTTCCCTTTTTTCATTTCCTTACTAGTCATCGTACAATCGTATCTCATGAACTCTTCATTTAGGGTACTTTTACTGACCTAAACTACAATGATATATAATGTAATATAACATAAAAATATTTTAAAAACCAGTGAAGGCATTTCATAAATTATTTGCTAAAAGTTATGTGAGATGTGCCAATTAAACTAAGTTGAGATAGGGATTTAACACACTATTCATGTAAGTGTCATAAGCTTCAGTAGTCTTTACTTTTATACAAACAATATAATTGAACTGTCTATATGTATGAAGAACTTTAATGTTGCACTCTCATAAAAACCATCTAGAAAATGTATCTTGTGACTCAGAAGAAAACCATGTTTTCATGGGCATTTTAAAACTTTGAAACTTACGTTTACGTTGTAATCCATAATTAAAATATTATATCAAATTATAAAACCAATAATATGCATACATACAATAGCACAAGTATGAATTTTTTATATAACTAAAAATAATGGCTCTAATAATGCAATCTCTTAGGGTTGGAGTTGTCTTTTTAGGTTGGAATATAGAGTTAGAAGTGAGATTTTATGATAGAAATAGAGTTGAGAGAGCTCAGAGGTGAAATAGTTATTTTTAGATCTTATGTGGCATGTGCATGAGTCTCCTTCGGAGTCTTTTTTATGCGAAGTGTAGGAATATGGGAAATCTTTATTTTTCCACCATGCACGATCATGTTCCCTTAAGGTGCATGACCATGCATGTCTGCTTGTCAAGCCACCATCTTTAAAGCCATGCATATCTGTTTTCATATGCATTTTCTCACCTAAATTTCCTTCCAATTTAGCTAAGAAAAATAGCAACCAGAAGTCCTAACCAAGTTAAAGAGTGAAATTTTGTTTAGAAGGAGAAGAACATCAACCATGGCAAGAGGTAAATATTTTCTTGCCTCTTTCCCTATTTTCTATATATGTGTTTGATGTTTAGTTGAGCTTTGATGATGATTTTAGCATGTTTCATGATTTTATGGCATGATTGAGTGAGAAATGATGAAATGAAAGTGATGATAATGAAGTTGTGGCTTAGGAATATGCTTTTATGTTTATGTATATGTACTTTAAAGAGTTTTAGATGCTTGATTCGTGGAGTTTGGTGTTATTGATGTGATTAATGTGTGTATAAGAAGTGTTTTGAACCTGAAATATGGATGATATAAGTTGATTTGAGAATTGTTTGAGATTGGATGGGATTTTGCATGTTTTAGCCATGGTTTTACCGAAACAAAGCAAGATATACGATCGTGTGCTTGTTAGATGCATGCCCATGCTGTCGTGCCTTACAAAGTCACAGTCATGTACATAAAGCATGCATGATTGGATTTGTAAAGGGTCACGATCGTGCAACTCGAAGTATGTTCAAGTGTATGCAAAAAGCTAGAAACTTAATAAGAATTTTTAAAAGCTCGCACAATTTCCTGCACGACCAAACATAAAACCATGCAACTCATGCACAACTGTGCATTCAGACAAGCATAACCATGCATTAGGTGAAAATTCACAGATAATCATAAAATAAAGCATAAAACATAGAAAACACTATACAACATCATCCTAGTACTATTATAAGTCAAGATAAGGAAAGATTACAGAACATAGGCATTTCATGACATGACATGTCATACAAGTGTTTTTAGAAAGAGATTTAAGGATTCAAATGAATTTTTTAAAAAGTCAAAAATACGATACTTTGGGCATCATTTTAGAGGTAAATACGATGGGGCACTTGTGACTTACAAGCTTGCTAGAGAGAGCGTCAGTGTCAATTACAATTAAAGATATACACCAGTGTGTATTAGTTATTAGATTTCAACTTCCTGATCGAGTGTCAAGATATTATTGTATTTTCAGATATATTTTTGTTTCAGGATCTTTATATCAATTTAGTATTTTCAGATATATGTGTGTGTGTGTGTGTGTGTGTGTTTTCAAAAAATCAGGCCTAAGGGCAAAAAGCATATTTTTAGCATAATCCATATCATGACATTTATTTTATGACATGATACAAAAATTCAAACCATTAAACAAGTGAAATATTAGACATAGTTTAACATGCAAATTTAGAATAGAAGTTTAATCAATTATAGATATGCAAGAATAAGAACCTGCTTGTGGTAGATAGTTAGAAAATGCTTATTGAGTGATTTATCACTCACCCTTTCATGTTTTCCTTCCTTGTAGGTTAATGAGTTTGGCGTTGATGTAAGGTGAGTTGGTTGTGGCTATAGGAAGGTAGACTCAGTTTTGATTAGAAAGCATGTCAGTAGCTCGCATGCTTTTATAGTTTTCAAGCATGATGTATAAAGTTCATGCCTGCATTTTGTACAATTTGTATACACATAGTACCTTTTGAAATAACAATAATATATAATGTTTTCATTATGTATTATATAATGTAGAGTTTTCAACCCATCATTGTTTAATTCATGTTTTCCTTTTCCGCTTGCATAATTTCAATCAGTTTGTGTGGGATTTTCGCTGTACATATTAATAAATAATTTTATAAAATATTAATTTATTATGATAGTTATAGTTATACACAAAAACAGTATATAAAATAGTGGGTCTTACTGATACCACTATTAGGATTCCACAATTTTTGAAAGGGTATCCATGTAGTGGATTTTAAATCAAACAAATTTAGGGAATCCATAATGAATTATGTCTTTCAGAATTGTACAATAAGAACAAATAAACATCTATAGGGTATTTATGAAGTCCATACCTACGTTTGTGGCTCCACCAAGTATTTTCATGGCAATTAGCTCACAATTTCGTCAGCACTCTAACTCATGAGACCTTAGATATCCAGAAAAAATAGTCAAACAAAGGTATGTGCATGTTTTGGATGCTAGTGCGTGCTGATACATAAGAGTGTTTTTAAGAATCACGGGTGTATGTGTATATTTTTACAAAAGTCTATAAAACGATAACATAGTGTTTGCTTTTATAGAAATAGGTGCACGAACCCACATACATGTCTCTATGTACAACATGCATGATCAAGCATTAACATTTGGATAAGACATGACCATTTTCACATTGCATAGATTTTGCATAACATACCATCGTGCAATAACCATTGAGTAATCGCACACATGGTCGTGCAATAAGCATACACGTCTATGTATTAGTAGATTTCGTCAACCATCCAAATGCATGTTTGTGCTCTTAATACACACACGGTTATGCATTAAGGCAAAATTTATCTTTAGACTTTTGACCCAATCCGAATGGATTCAACAAATCTCATACGACAAAACCCGATTGCAAAACACCAAGACAACATTACTTATGTGGTGATAACATAAAAGTGTGGACTTCATACCCATAAACTAAATCTACCGCATGAGTATGTAGGAGTCAAGTTAAAGACTATAAACAAGTGCTATTAGAAGGTAACCCAATTTTTTTTTATTTTTTTTTTATTTTCTCTTTTGTAAAATAATTTTTTTCATGTGATGTAGGCTTGAACTCGAGATTATTTGAAGCAAGACTCAGTATAAGGGTTATGATCTCTAAATTATCAGGAAACACTAAACTATGTTGCACAAACACCTACAAGTATAGCCACTAATGCACACAAAATGCCATCTATGGAACTATCCAACACTGCATGACCTTTACTTCATTGAAAGGAAGTTTTCGGTGTCTTCAATACTTCAATTTTTATATATTCAATCAAACATTGAGGACAATGTTTAGTTTAAGTGTGGGGAATGGATACTTATATGCCTGCACATACATGAACATAAACGGTGCACAGGGTGAATACGCAGGCTTTCAAATTTTGGAAATAAATTTAAGATTTATTTATACAGATGCATTTTGGTCAATGCGTAATGTAATTTATTGGTTATAACTGTATAACATCCAAAAGTTGTACCTTGAATTTTTGTTGGTGTTAAATTAAGAAGTTTGGTTATATCTATATAACTGCTAAAAAATTAGTCATTTTCATTAGCCCTTAAATTTTGGTCGTTTAATTGAATTTCTATAACCAAGTAATTAATGTTACAACAAGTAGTTATAAAGGATGTGTATACATTATAAAATTACACATTGGGGATGCAATTTCATCCCTTGTCATCGCTTATGTTATGAGTATGCTTTTTATTCGTACAAAGATCCCCGGTTACATGAGTTGAATTTTCAGGTTTATTAGTGGGTTTTGTTTTAGATTAAGAATTTCAATTTCATTAGCAATTAATTGCTTTGAATAGATTATAAATTGTTAGTTTATCTTATGTTGATCTGATACTTTTTTCTGAAGTAAAGTAGCAGTTATGTGATTCTCTTTTGGAGATTAATTTCTGTTGAAACATTTCTTTACCTGATACCAAGTTTGCAGAGCACGATGTTATTAAAGCTTTCTTCTACTCTTCTTATAATGTGATTTATACGTAGCCAGGAAGACGAAATTGTGTTTGAAATTTTTGGCTTAAAATTCATGAATTAAAAATCCCATTTAACTAATGGATGTGAATTGTATTTTACTATTAAATTAATATATATAAAAAAAAAAAAAGCAACCCCTTCGTCCATGGTTGCATCACTTTGTTCGTCAACAAAGATCGGTTATTTATTCTTGTTATTTACTGTAATGAAAGACAAATAAAATACAAAAATGATTACAAACAGAACAAATTTTTTTAACATGGATTGACATGTTGTTTTAATATACAAGTGACAGAGATATCAAAATTAATGATTTTACTTTCCAATACGTTACATATAAAGTCTTAATATTTGTGCATTTCAACTTCTTCCATAATTCAGACTTTGAATTGTAAAGAGGAATATATATGCCCCAATAAAATATTTGTTTCTTATGGAAGTAAAAAAACACGTTGATATGATAAACTCCAATCCACAAAGTTGTTTTCATATAAGTAACAAGTTATACAAGTAACAATCAACACCTTGGCGTGCAAATATACTTCTCTCACCTAGAGAACACAATCAACCAATTGGTATTTTTTTTTTCACTAGCCAGGGTTGGAAAATGAGATTGAAAATATATAAAAATACGAAATAAGAATTAAACAAGGAAACTAAAAGAGAAATTGAGTAAGAGCTTCAAGACTTAAAGGTCAGCAGTGATTAAGAAGGAGCCCCACCACCAATATTGGCTAGGGAATGTATAAAGAGTATAAACACAATTCAAAACTTATTATGATGCACTTTACTTTTTTGCCCCTTACATTGAATAAAATGGCCATATTTATATGCCAAAAGGAAAATTATGGTTAACATCTAAAAAACTGCATGAAAAAATGAAAATATAATATTATATCTATGAAATAACAACCCCACAAACATAATTGTTCCAATAAGTCTAATGCAATGGTTGAAATAACAACTTTATCAACATAGTTGTCTCTAGGAAGTCTTAAGCAATAACCTAGTTGCCTCTAAATGTCTTATACAATTTGATGGTTGCACAAGTTGGTGTTGATTTCTTCTTCCTTGTATTTCTTCTCAAGCAAGAGTTCCTGATCCATGTGATCATATTGTAATCAATTTGAGATTTTTAGCTAAAATCTAATTTTTTGCTAACGTATAACCATAGCCCCCAACTACACAGTTGTGACCCTGCTAAGCTTTAGTCGTGCATTGCTTACATACATGACCGTCACCTTATTAAAGCATGACTGCATAGGCATGAGTTTATTAAGCATGCGGTTGTGCATCCTACTTTATTTCGACAATCTTCACTAAAACATGCAGAATTCATACCTAACTTAACTCAAATATCTATCAATCTTAAATTAATCTTATTCTAGCATAAATATATACAAAATACTTTATTACAGACATATTGTCCCTATTAATAATAGCTAACTTCGACTTAGAATGCTTCAAAACCCTTGAAACACCCTCGCATGCATCAAGGAAGCTAATCATGCTTCTATTTCTAAAATTTCTCTTCTATCTCATGTTATCAAGCCATAAACATGCTTATTAAATTGAAAACATGTGAAATCACTAACTAGACTCATTGAAGAAGTTACATGCTAAGAAAACAGGAAAGAGGTAAAGAAATACTTACCTAGTACTGCTAATCGCTTTTATCTCTTTAACTTTGACTGAATTGTAGCTAGATTGGTTACTAAAAGTTGGCTCCTCTCTCTGAAAATTGGTTATGGTCAGCTGAGAAGGAAAGGACAAGGAGAAGAAATGGGAAAATCTCACTTGAAACAGGAAAAAATGTGCTTTATATATCTACAGGCATACACAAATGTGTAACAAGAGATGCATGGGTATACATGACGATAAGGACGTACTGGTGTTTGTCCAAAGGTGCACGATCATGCTCCTACCTTAAGCTATATATTAAGCTCTCTAAAAAGACTATTATACCCTCATAACTTATTTAGGCTAACTTTTTACTATGAAATCTCTTTTCAAACCCCAATCTAAGGTCTAGAAAAATCATTCTAACTTTGGGATATTACACTTTATAAGTGTCTTTTGGCTTAATTTCCATTAAATTCACATCAAAACCAATATTTCCTATAAAACCAAATATAAAAATCCATGATTCTAAAATCTACATAGAATAAGGGTAAAATTACTGAATCACCCTTTAAAACTCTATAAATTAACTACAAAATTATATATACAATTAATACTTATCAGTAAAGGTAAATATAGTCAAAGCATTAAAGGACACATGACTGTGCACAAAAAGTTTACATGACAATGCGTTATAGGACAAAAGTCACATGCTCGTGTCAGGTCAAATATAAGTCAAGAGCATTAGACACATGACTGTGTATTAAAAACACATGCTAGTGCTCAAGGCAAAATCAACTCGTATATGTCTCATGAGTTGATAGTACTTCGATCTCATGCAAACTTTTAGAATTCAAAGAGACATGCATGAAGAGATAAAGCACGATCGTGTGTAAGAATCATACGACCATGCATACATGATTAGGTTCACAAAATTAATCATTGAGACATATTTATTAAAGAGAGCACAATTATACACTATACGCACACAGTTGTGCTCTCGCTTGTATGGTCATGTATCCAAGTTTTCCAGGTATACATAGCTACATGCATGGTTGTGTTATTATAGAAATAAGGCCAAATGATTATACACCCACAAGTACACGGTCATGCACTCAACTCAAATTCTACAATACACGACTAGAAATCCAAAAATCTCAACTTATCTTTATCCAAATGTTTCCAAATCTCAATCAAACATTATTACAAACTCAAGTCTCAACAACAAAAACTATATTTATCAAACCACAATAAGAATCATGCCAAACACACCACATTTCTCAGAAAGAAGCATGAAACACAAATATACACCATTTACAAACATTTTCGTGAAATCATCCACTTAATCGGCTTTTAAATCATCATCTTAATACTCAAACTTGCTAAACAAGCCTCAACATACAACAAGCATCCTCAAAACTCAAAAACAAAAGAAACATGCTAGAACACAATGTGAAAGAGATAAGGAAACATTTACCTATTAACCATGGTTGTTGAATCTCTCTTTCTCTTTCTCTCTCTCTCTCTTTAATAGGTTTTGGCTCTTTAATCTGGTGTTGGGTTGCTGGTTGCTTACCTTTAATGAGTCTAGGGTTCATAGGGGAAAGAAAAAGAAGAAAAAGAAAAGATGATGAAGAAATATGCGATGAAATGATAATAAAGTATATATGGCAACTCTCACATGACACATAGTTGTATGCCTAAGGTGCATGGTCATGTGTCAAGGAAATCTTGGATTTCCTTTCTCTTTTCATGTCATACATGAAATATTTTCCCAATAATACCTATGTACATGCCACATATAGCTTATAAATGATTATTTTACCCCTAAACCCTCTCAACTATATTTTTTATTATAAAATCTCATTTTTAACTTCGATTTTCAACCTAAAAGACCATTCTACCTTCAGATTATTACAAATCATGAATTGTACATTGTCATAATATATAATTACTTTTTTCCCATCATCTAAAGGAATCTAAAATTTAGAAATACTAGATATACCTCATAACATTTCAAAATGCTTAAAAACTAAGTTTCAAACTACTCCCTTAAATCACAGTGCCTTTCCTCAGTCACAAATCTTACTCTAATGCCACTTATTGGAATTAAAAACACACACAAAGAAATCTACATTAATATAGCAAACCAAGAAAAAAAAAAAAAAAAAAACCAAAGCAAAGAACACATATATTTGGTTAAGCCTAGCCTAATGTGGCATACTCTAAATTTAGTCAACTAAATAATAAATCTTTATAACTATGTGACTTTTAGAATGAGAAAAGTCACAGACAACTTATTTATTTGTGTCACTAGCTATTTTATTAGTATTTCACTATGTTTTGGATAACCCATGCTAAAACAAACAACTTACTTATAAGGGAAAAACTCATACAAATCTAGTAATAAGCGTTGTCAAGAATTATACTTATAAGGAAAAACCTTTTATAAATCTAATAAATAATTAACATGAGACAAATATTCAAATCACAATCACCCAATAGTTAGAGCCTGAATGAAGAGCCTATCAATACGAATGCCATTGTTTCTGTGAGTAGGGTGATATAGTTGAGGATTAAGGTTGGAAGAACTAGCTTGTGAGGGTTGCATTCGACGATAGTGTACTGAGGGCAAAGTTCATTGAAGAGACTAGTTTTGGAAATCATAGCATAATAAGATAATAAAAGGAGATGGTGAAGAAGAATAGATAAAGTAAAAATAGAAAAAAATATATATATAAAGGTAATGAAAGAAAAGAAAACAATATAAAGTTTTTGGAGGTGTTACTAAGCTAATGATGTTTCTATGTTTCCAACGTTTCCGTTATAAAAGTTAGTGAATCTTATAAACATATACTGAAGGAGGTTGGAAAATATCTTTTTTAAAATTGGGGGACAGAGTGATTCCCATTAAACAAAATAGGATAATAAATAATGATAAATTTATCTTTTATCAGAGTTAACATGTTATTATTTTGATTGATTTATTAAATTATAAAATATTTTAATAATCTTATATTAGCACGATGATTTAATTGATAATATAAAAAGTCAAATAAAATGTTTATGTTTCCAAATAATTTTTATTTTATTATATTTATTATATTAATTTTATTTATTAAAATTTTAAAATAAAATTATATATATCAATAATAAAATGATAATTTTGAAAAAATTAATTTAATAAATTTATTTTATAGCTTAATATATAAAAATTTTAATATATTATTCTAAAAAAGATAAAACACATATTCTTTTAGTTAAACATAATACTAATTTATATATTATTTTTATATAAATATTTAAATATATATATAATAATTATTAACACATAATATTTGATTAGATCTATAAATTTGTGTCTTTAGGTTATATTTATACCATGTTAATTTGAGTTTAAGATTAAACATCATTAATATTAACTCGATTTGAAATAAAATCGTGGCAAAATTTTTTAGCCCTAAACCAAACTTAAAACTTTTTTGAATTAATTTATTTGATTCGAATTAATTCAAACTATGTAATAAGATATTTTGTCAAATACTGACGAATAACACAATTTAATACAAAATAACATATAAAGAGATTTAGTGTTCAGTGACTATCAAATAAAAACAATTAGCTATGAATGGACACGACAGAAAGTTATGTTGAGCCAAATCCATTATAGCCCGTCATGCTAGGTTAAGCCTACCAATTGGTAGGCCTTACAGGTAGGGCTGACTTGCTAGCATGACATAGTCCAAGGCACATCCCAAGGCTCGTTTGACCAATGCCTTCACTGATCTTTAATAGTGCGATGCCTATATATATATATATATTAAAATTTTATTGTGTTTTATGTTGGATTGATTTACAAGCTTAACTCCCAAGGCCCTTGACGTAGCTTGTAAGCCTACTATGACTTACAATTGTGTGAGTCGTGTCATCCCCAAGCCATGTTGAGATGACTATAGAACATGAGCAAGTATCATAAAAGGGTTTATTATTATTAAATAAACAAATAACAAAACTAATCTAATTTAGTAATATTGATTGCAAAAATAATGGATGAATGATACAAATTTGGTATCTAATGAAGTAATATTGATTTTTTTTGTTAATTCGAATTATAAAATAATGATTTTATTGATTGAAACATTTTTTCAAATGAAGAAAATGATGAATATTATAGATTTTTGTTATTATTATTATGTTATATAATATTTTGTTTAAAACTTTTGGGTTAATTTAGATTAATTTGAGTTTTTTCATGTTAATCTAAATTAAATTGATTTTGTTTGAATTAACATAAATCTGATCCGAAGTGTTTCTCATATTGAAAATTATAAACATAATTTTTTTGATATTGTAATGTATAAGTAAATAGATTGTGTCGATATTTTTGAGGCATAGTAGATTCATATATAAACATGGGGAGGGAGATTAATCTAATTTCTATTTATTTATTTTTTATGTTTGTATCACCAAAAGCTTATTAGAAAATCAACGGCGACGCGTCAGCGAGCGTCCAACGGGCAGGCTTGGGTCCCCAGTATATAAACTCATCATCACAACGCCTCATCAGAAAAACCATCACCAGATCTATCCAAACATTTACAAAATTAGGGTTCTGTAAACCAAAAATCGAAACATGTCTGGGTTAAAGAGAGTGTTTAACGAGATAAGGGGAATGAAAGTGAAGGACTTGCCAGAGTATGTGAAGCCTATGCTCTCGGTGAAGTATGTGAAGTCGGCCTTTCAACGAGGTCTGGACAACTACCACGCCAAGTACATTGAGACAAGCTCCATCGATCCTCTCTACCATGTCTGTTTCGGTGGGATGCTGTTGTCGTACCTTGTGGCTCTTCCGGAGGAACGCCGCCATCTTGAGCACCTGCAACACGCCAAGGAGCACGGTCACTGAAATGCTAGGTTTTTTATTATTCTCTTTTTAAATTTCTGGGTTTTATTTGATGGGCTTGAGGTTTGATCGAAATTCGTTGTTGTCGATTTTGTTGTCGGGCTTTTGTTCATTGTTGATTGTGTAGAAATGTTTGTTGATTAGGGTTTAATTGAATTTGCAGATTTTGGGTAATTTGAATTGGAATCTAACTTAATTGCAAAGCTGTCTACTTTGTCTCCCTTCTGTTTGGGGTGAGTGGGGAGTTTGTTTCATTATCTACACAAAGATTTATACAGTCAGGAGTATTAAAAGCTACCGATTTCTCTTATATCAAACAAAAAATTAATTTTGAAAAGACATTTTGATAATAGTCGCTCCATTTTTAAAGTTGTGTGTGTTGAAGAATTTTCAAGTGATAGCAAAATGCCACTTTTTATTAGGCTTATTCCGTCATTTTTTGTCAACCAAACAATATGATTAGAGTAATATTTCAAAACTTTTTTCTCTGTATTATGTCATATCAGCCTATTTCTTTTCTTTGGCTGGTTTTATACAATGTGTTTGTTCAAGAATGGGTGATAACAGCAGGATGTTGATGCTCAAACCATTTGGTTCTTTTGGTTATGGGTGCTTTAATTCTATTAGAAAATAATTCACTCCTGTCTGGAGGATTGTATCAAATGGGAGACTTGAGTCTGGAAGGATAGACTGGTAGATGAAAATAATCTAAGGCTGTTGTTTTAGTGGGGTCTGATAGTTGACGGACTATCTTTGTAGCACTGGAACTATGTGGAGTAAGAATAAACTTATTGGGGTGGGAATATATCAGGGAAAGTGAGGATCAAGGTAATCTCATTGTGGTTTTCATTGCTAGTTTTAGGCTAGTTGTAGGAGAGGCAATTATGGTTAACTGGGCTTAGTATGATGAGGTTGACAGCAGTGTAACGCAAATGGACATATACTATAAGTAGATGCATAGCCAACTTTTGCTTATATCTTATATTTTGAGCAGCTTCTGTCAGATTCTGAAGACTTTCCTTACCTTTGTTTATGGCATTTTGTACGTTTGCTTCTATGTGATATCATTTTGTGTTTCCCAGTCAAAGTAAGTATTACACAAAATATGAATTGCATTTCAGCTGAAGGAACTGGAAAGTTAACTATTTATCATTAATTAAGGATGGGGAGAGTGCATTCTGGCTTTTTTAGGATGGGAAAATCCTCTTTGTTTATATTTTGAAGATTAACTAAACTTAATAGTCCACCTCTGATTTGTTTACCTTTGAATTTCATATCCGTCATTCTGTGTCTTGTCTCTTCATATTTAGTCCTTTATTTTACAATCACTCTCTTAACTTGATGCCATTAAGCAAAAGCTATTTTGTTATTTCCTTTTTTGAGGATAATAGTTATTTCATCACCACACCTTAAATATGGCTTCATTCATTTGGAACTTTTGGTTGGAAAATATGTTGAGAAGTTTCTTTTAAGGGAGCCTTTTGATAATTTTTGTGAATTGAAAAGGACTCTAATGATTTTAGTGGAGGTTTATCACAATCTTCCTAAGTCCCAAGGGAGATTTATGGAAAATTTTGATACTAATATAGTCTGCCTGGTTTTTAGTCATACCTTACAAGAAGTTAGTTGAACATTTTCAAAAAAATAGGTGTACTCTGGTTTCTGTTACTAATTTTGCTGAGAAATATATCTGATTGGATTTTTGCACAGGATAACTAAGATCTACCAATACCATACCTTGGTATTGCTGCAAATTTTTTATTGGACTTCAAGGACTTTGACCATCAGACTCAGCTTGCTGCATGCTTTCAATAACAATATCTTATTATTTGGTTGCTGTGATCAAATAGCTAGCCTTGCTTTTGGTTTTCATCACTACTTATTTTGGTGTTATTGCAAGTTATCTTTTTCTAAAGGTGTTCCCTAGCTAATTTCCCATAAAATTTCATATAATTAATCTTAACTATAAATATTTGTCTTCTTGCTTGTTGCAGGTGGTAATGTGCTTCCTGTGGGTTGATCTGGAGTTGGCAATTGTTTGGTGGTTTTTTTTTTTTCGGTTTCTGGACCTTTTTGCTGTGGCCATGAAGATCTCTTCAATGCATGCTGCATTAAATAATGAAATAAGATACACTTTATAATGAGTATTAAACTCGATTTCTTCCATGATTTGACTGTGTATGGATGCCATAAAAAAGAAACAGGTTTTTTAAAAGTTGATTTGTTACAGAGTTCTTTCTGTGGATATGATATCTCTTGCCTGTTATATGCCATTACTTTATGCGGATTTGAAAGTTGATCCCATTCATGATGTTAATTTTATACTCCTACTTCTACGAGCAATGTCACTCTGCCAACCAAGTTATCCTACACTAAATTCTTTACGATATCCGGCAACACGGTAATGAAGCACTATAGAAAGCATCTAACATTAACATTCAACAGGCTTTGGTCAACATAGCTGATAATGTAATATTGTGGTTGATTATTAAAGTTAACTGGTTGCCATAATTTTACCTCTATTAATAAATTTAATTTAATATATTAAAGTATATAAATAAAATAATATTATAATTTTTTATTATTATTAATCAAACATAATAATATTATTATAGATATTAATTTATCTAAATATATTATTATTTTATATTAATTAAAAGCTCTTTAGAAAAATAAAAGATTACTTTGTAATTTATATTTATTATTGACAATTCTTTATTTGATTTGTGAGTAATAAAATATTTCGATAACCTTTTATTATCAATGGCAATGTAGTAGATAATATAGTATTGATTATTAAGGTAATCTTAATTTTATTATAATTTTGTTCTTATTTTTAAAATTTGTTTGATAGAATTACTCTCAATTTCAATATGCCATTAAGAGTTTTTTTTAAAAAAGAAACAAGTTAGAAGTCTAAATGTTATAAAATTTATGTTTAAGGGTAAATTATAAACTTAAAAATATTTTAAGGGTGTTCATGGCAATTTTAAATGAGGTTTTATACTTTAAAAAAAGTTTAGGGTGTTTTAAGAATTTTTAAAATTTCAATATACTCCTAATCGTTTTAAAAATAATAATAACACCTTAAAAATCAAATTAGGAGTGTAAATATATATAATCATATGTTTGAAGGGTACATTATAAATATTAAAAATTTTAAGAGTGCTAATAAAAATTTAAGAGGGGTTTTAAATTTTAAAAAAGTTCAAGGGTGTTTATAAGTTTTAGTATGCCCCAATAGTTTAAAAATAACAATTATTTAAAAAAAAAGAAATTAGATGTGTAAAAGTTATATAATCATATGTTTGGAGATAGATCATAAATTTTGAAAATTTTAAGAATGTTAATGATTTGTAAGGGGGGCTTTTTGAAACTTGAAAAAGGTTTGAGGTGTTTTATAAACAAATTTTAAAATTTTAATATGCTTCTAGGAGTTTCAAAAAATGACAATTATACCCCCCAAAAGCACAATAAATTAGAAATGTAAATATTATCTTATAAACTATTTAGGTCTCTTGGTCTTAACTAAATATAATACTAATTTATAATTAATAATGTTTTAATAAAATTAAGTAAAATAATATTTCTATTTTTTTATTACTATGAATCAAACATAACAATTATTTATACATACTAATTTTATGTATATTTATATCTTGTAATTTTTTAGGTAATTTGTTAATGGTAACATTTTATTTTTAGTAATCAAAGATTACCTAAACCAAACATGCCCTTAATGTTTAAGTTATCTACTTTTTTGGTAATTTTACAACTTTAGTAATAAAAGATTCTTTAAATTAAATACATTCTAATTCTTCATATAATATATAATCTAGGAATGCAATTCCCTTTATTTTAAACAATTATTTTCAACAGGAATATCAAAACAAGTACCATCATTTCTTTATATAATTTACTTTGGAGACAACTTCTTATGAAGCAAAAAACCTAAGTTTGAATCCCTTGTACACAAATAAAATTGCCAAACACAACCAATCAATTATTTAATCTATGTATCTCTAATCTAATCCATTGTTCTACATACATAAGGTTATAAAATACTGTAATGTAAGGTATTGGGTCATCTGATGGAGAAACAACATTAATCTATTATCAATATGAGAACCAGTCTTCTTTTCTAGCAACATACTAAAAACATGATTAATTTTTTATAGGGTTATTATTGTTTTTGTGTTATGAAAATGGCATCTAACCTTTAGTGAGTTTATAGGGTTCTTTCGTTACAAGCCTAATAAACTTTTGTAACCAATACTTATAACCCAAACTATTATTCATATATGAAGTGTATTGGGCATTTTCAATATGATCATGTCATGTTCATGATTTTTTTTTTTTAGTACACATTTATTCAATTTTAATTTTAATAAAATAAAAATTAACGTATGTCCATGTAAATATTTCAATATCTCTAACTAGGATAACCATTCAATTTTCACTTACCAAATAGATTAATACTTTACGTTCATGGTATTATTGTTACTTTGATGATTTGAGATTATAAAATAAGCAGAATGGAATACAAGACTTCTATGTTAAATTGTGAAAGTATAATGTATTACTATGTGTCTATGAATATCTCGCTTCCTTTCCCTTCTCACTATCTCTATTTATAGTAATGAGAGTTAGTGTCACATGATTTTAGGATATTGCAACATTTAATAGGATGATAGATATTGTAGTAGTTCTAATATCGTAAAAACATAATTGCATTTTAATTGTAATTGTTGATTTGGAGGAGAATGATTCCTTGATGATAGAAACACTTATTTACGAACAGATGATTATTCTGATCCTAACAAAATTAGTTTGATTTCTTATTCTAAGGCTTCCTAGGAGTAAAGACACTTTTGTTGAAATTTTTCCCGTAATGCAATTCAATTTTTAAAAATTTATAACAACAAAAAAACTTTTAAAACATAAGAAAATCCCTACACAGAAATCATAAATACAAATAATTTCAATATAGATAATTATGTCTGTGTTTGGCTGTTTTTTTCTATTTAAATCCTCTTTGAATTCAAACCAAATGAAAAAGTTACCTTTGTAAGCATAACAAGGGCTTACTTGTCCACACAGGGCTCTACAGTGATAATGGGTTTCATTGGTGCTAACTTACGATAATGGTAAGTGTATGAATAGAAGAAATTTTCGGCAAATAGAAAAATGGTTTTTGAGAGAGAATTTTCTTTCTCTTATTTTTCTTTTCAAAAGGTGGTGAGGGTTATTACAATAACTTGTATTTATAGCATAATCCTAGGTCTCTCATTTTTATAATTCACCCTAGGTCTTATGATATTTACACAATTGGTCTAATTCTAATTATTTATATTAAATGAGCTTAATAATATTAGTTAGGCTTACAAATTATTTGAGTTTAATAATATTAATTAGACTTGATAATTATTTGGACTTATGTTTTAAAAATTTAACCTTTAAATATTTCTAACATAATTTAAAGATCAACTTCATTGTGCAAACACCTCAATAAATTGAGTTGTAGCAATTACCACATTTTGTGTGTGACTTATAGGTTCCTTTATTAACTAGTAGTTAATGGAAATTATGATTAATCTCCATTAATCATCTTTTTTATTCATAGATGATGAACAACCTCTAACAAAACATTATAGTTACCTAATATACCATGGATCAACATTAACTAATGAAAACTTTTAATATTACGATGTTTATGTAATTGAATCTTTTCATCTTTATGATATCTCATCAAGATTGAGATACAGAAGTAGTGCCCACTTTAATTATCTTAACTTTTTAACTTGACCTCTAGGATAACAAATATATTAACTTAAATTTGGACTATTGCCCAAATCTTTACTGTGACATTAAATTTTATTGGGGGTGATCATTGATCAATTGACCTCCCAAGATATTATGATAGGTTTTTATTGTGTCATGTTTGGTAGAACGTGCCACTCTTATTTAGACATCCTACCATGACCAAAAGGAGCACATTAATAGTTTTTTGACCTATCACAAAGTTGTTTGGGGTTATCACTTAAAGTTTCACTTGGAAAAAACATTAGCTACGATGGACAACTTGTATATCATTTGCAAAGAATCCAAACCATCCTCGTCTACCCTTTGAACAAGTTTATAGAGTTAGGTATGATAGTAAAAAGATATTAGAGACCTACATTATCTAGCCCGAAAGTTGGCCTCCACTCGATGGTTCATTTTGATAATGTTTAACCAAATTATTGAGAATCCCACTAAACACACAACAATGCAACAAATAATATCAAACAAGTAAAACGATAAAAATGAATAAATTAATTAATAAAAGTCCTCCAGAAAATAAATAATAAAACTAAAATATCTGAATTAATTAACTAATCCTACAAAACAAAAAGGTTAATAAACCAAATAACAAAAGAAAATAGCAAAAATAGAGATGGGAAGTTCCAATTTCTGTCTACAAATGCCTTCAACATAGTAGGCAGACATGCACGTTTAATAGGCAAATGCTCACCATTCATACACATTCATGGATCACCTTTGTTGTTACATGTTCATTACTAAAACATTCACGTATATGCAAAAATAGAATAAGAGTGTAAAACTTAGAAAGTGAAGAACACTCCTATAATATATTCATTAATTTGAACTTTCAATTATATCCATCGCAACCACTATTCATTAACAACAATATATTATCATGGCATTATCAACACTAGCATATTGTCTTTAACAAATTAAATTATCAACAAATTAAACATGTTATCAATTATGGAAACTAGCATGCATGCTAATGATCCCAAACCTTTACATGCATTACAGAAAATATCCCTATCATATAAAGTCCATAAATGACATAAATCAAAATATAATGGAAAATTGATCTAACATATGACTTTGATGCAAACAAATGAATAGAACACAAAACATGATTTTTATGTGTTTAGCCACCACCTGTAGATATCCTAGTATAGTAGGTAGACACATATATTAGATAAGTAGATGACCTCTAATCGTAAGCATTCATGGACTACACTTGAGCATCTAAGGTCAGTACTAGATGAATAGAATGAAAAAAAAAAACACAAAATCAATCAAACCATTATAACTCCCCTTAAGATAAGTACCTAGATGTTGGATCCTTTGGTACCTTATTTTCAATGTGCCATGGCGATGTGAACCTTGTACAAATTTGTGAACTTGGTCCCTTTATATTTCTATATGTTTTGCAAAACTGTAAGGCTAATCTTGAAATTGTTTCCTAAAATTCTAAGAAAAAAATTGCTTGGAATATTTCTCTAAAAAATTTGGTAGAGTTTCCCCTTACCTAAAACTTGAAAAAAAGTCCCAAAGAGTCCCTTTATACTAGGGTCCTAACCCTTTATATAGATTTCTCTTAGAACCTTAAGGATTTGTTTCCTAGTAGAAATCTAACCATATCTCCTAGGATTCTCTTAATCAAACTAGAATTACCTAAAAAGGTATCCTAGTAAAACTAGAATTTCCTAAAGGGTAATCTTAATAAGATTGGAATTATCCTAAAAAGCATAAAGTTTAATTAAAAAGAAAGAATCTAACATTATACGTAAACATGAGGCAAACGTTTATGGATGCATAGCACTCATCTGCCCATCATACAAAATCATCAATAAATGCTTGTACATCAAACATTCACATACTAATTCAACACATAGTCTATTTACAATGCCAAATGGGCTCTACAAAGGCCCAAACATATTTTAAGGCTATTTCTAAGAAAGTAAACCTAATGGGTGTTTTAAAAGACTTAAAAAGTAGGCTTAGGTACACTCACTAAGTCCATTCTTTTGTTCTTTGTCCATAAGTGTAGTGTCTATTGCTATATATTACTATAGACCAAATATTTTTTTTTTTTACCGAAATATATCTTTAATATATAACAGTAGGTCCTACGCTGACTGTTTGTTAAAAATATGCGAAAACTGGATTAGAAATTTGTGATGGAAAACTAAAACCCACTGTATAGTATCCTGAAATAAAACTCATGTTTACTATATAATAATAATAATATCTGAAAACATAAAAGATACTGTACATCCCGTATGCATGAGCAACGCAAAGCATGCGAGCCACAAACATACTATTTGCTGAAAACTAAACATATACACATACATATATAATTGAAAACTTGGGTGAAAACCCGCTCAAGCCATATCCTACACTCTAGCGATCTCGTGCTCCGAGTTCAGCTCCCCAAAACACAAACTTGTAAGAAAGGAAACTAAGGGGAATGAGTGACAAGTCATTCAGTAAACATCTACTACCTCTGCCCTCGGGTAGGCTCTAAATTAAGCTACTGCTGACTGGTTAACTGCTACCTAGGTAAGCAACGCAAAGCATGCAAGCCACAGACATGCTATCTGCTGAAAACTAAACATATACACATACATATATAACTGAAAACTCGGGTGAAAACTCGCTCAAGCCATATCCCACACTTCAGCCATCTCGTGCTTTGAGTTCAGCTCCTCAAAACACAAACCTGTAAGAAAGGAAACTAAGAGGAATGAGTGATAAGTCATTCAATAAGCATCTCCTACCTCTACGCTCGGGTATACTCTAAACTAAGCTGTTGCTGACTAGTTAACTACTATCTAGGTGAACTTAATTAAGTTCCTGATAGCCTAATAGCTTCTTCTGATCCTCTTTTAGCATTTATTATTCTTCTTGCTTTTCTTATTAATTTTTGAAATCTAGAGTACTCTTGAATTCTCTCAAGATTAGCTATACTCTTTTATTTCTTTACTTCTAATGTATATCGTGCAACTTAATCTTTCTTTTATTTCTTATCTTACATGTTTCTGGTCTTACTGTCTGTATACTTTTCTATGCTATGTAATATTTATATATATCATGGTATGCTGAAATCATGTTATTTGCCCTTGGACTTGTTTACTAAAAACATTTTTCTGAAAATTGTTATTAAGATCTGAAGATTCAAAACACTGAAAAGTTGAACAAAATTGTTTTTGAAATCTTTGTATTCGAACATACCTGCTATGTTGATCAGACTAATGAATATAAGAATTTGACATCCTGACCATATGGGTTAAACCATAGTAACGAAGTGCTAATAAGTTGAAATGTCTTACCATACCAATCCTTAGACCAGTAGGCTGAAATCTAACCAATCTAATCGAAGTTAGAAAGTTGAAATCCCACAAATGCCCCCTCAAATTCACCCTTACTAATTAACCTAGACATCGGGTCTTAATGCTGAAAATTAATGCTAATGGATCACTTGATCCCTTTTCTGAAAATACTTTTTAGCATGCTATGATGAATGATGCTATTCATGCATGTTATCTTATCAATTCTCTTTTTCTTTCTGATTATAGTTTATCTTAGTGTTGTACTGTTTCTGTAACTTATTAAGCTCATTAATAAGTTTTGTGTTCTATTATGTTTCTACCAGCTTTGTCTTTGTTTTTCCCGTTTTTGTCTTTATTTCTGTTTTTAAATCGTAATCTATCACTAGATTATGTTATTTAAGTCTGTTAATGAGTGTTCTCGTACTGTTGTGAGATTAAAGCGTGATTCTGGAAAATATCTTATCTTTTTCTATTTTCTTTCTTTTCTTTTCTTTTTCTTTATGTTTTCTGCTCTTACTTACTGTTCTGCTGCTTCATTAAGTGCACGGGCATGTGTTTTAGGACACATGGGCGTGTGGAAGGAAACACATGATCATGTCTTTACATACACGGGCATGCAACAACACATACAACACCCTCGTGTCCTGCTTACATGGGTGTGTAGAATTGGGAATGGGCACATGAGCGTGTGTCTGGATTTTCATAGGCACACAGGTGTCATGCAAGGCCATGTCTCATACAGGATTGAGGCCACACGGGTGTGTATCCTCGGGTGAATGGACGTGTGCTTAACCTAGATTTTGCAGATGCATATAGAAACCTAGAAAATCTCACCCAAACTCATCCAAACTCAACCATCCCTCAATCAAACATACACACACTTCAATCACAACATCAATAACTCAAAAATCATGCTAAATCACCAAATTTACACATTCACAGATTTACATGCTAAGAAACATGAAAAAGGTAAGGAAACACTTACCTAAAGCTGCTAAAAATCTTCTATCTCACTATCTCTGACTAAATCCTGGTTGGATTAGCTGCTAAAGTTGGCTTCTACCTCTGAAAATGGTGAAGACTCACTTGGAAGAAAGAAGAAGAGAAATGGGTAAGTTGGTTGAAATGAAAAATCTCTTTTTATATAGCTATACGACCCAAGAAAGACACACGGTGGTGTACCCCTAATGCACATAGTCATGCTCTTCACACAAGGCACACACACGGGCGTGTGTCCAAGACACACGGGCATGTGACAAGCATAACCCATATAAAACCTCTTTGAAAATACTATTTTACCCCAAAAACTCACTGAGGCTAATTTATGGCTATCAAATCTCTCTTCTAACCCCGATTAAGTGCCTAAAAGACTACTCTAACCTTGGGCTATTACAATCTCACCCTCTAATAAAAATTTCATCCCTGAAATTCCTCTTCTAAACTATCCTCTAATGGGAAAACTCTCTCTTTAGCTCAACTCTACTTTTCCAAGCTCGTATCTGACAGCTCTTCTGATGACAATCTTGGGCTAGACTGCTTTTAACTCTTTTTACTCTTTGGAAACAATATGACATCCTTTGAACCATGTCCTAATCCTCTGGTGTAATAATCATGGCTTAACTAAAGCCTAACCTTAATATCCCTCTCTGAAGACTCATTTGACAATAAATTGAGCTACAATTTTAATTGAAATAGAGCATCTGAAAAGAAGTACTAACCAAACTCACAGAATTGGATGGTCTCGACCTCTCTCTACTGCCTCTACATCTCCTCTGACTAAGTTTGCTCTGCCTCTCTTGAGTCTAACTCTATCTCTGGATGAACCTGCATCCCCTCTAACCAGACACTTTGAACTTCTATGTTCGGACTGATGACATTTGAAACACACATCATAACCAGCCAAACACTCTCCCAAAAGTCTCTTCTTACACCTGACAGACTCTAGCAGTTGAAATTGAGGCTGAGCTCATTGTCTTTCCTCTTCTCTGACTAGCTGCTTCTTCTTCTTATCCTTCTTCCTTTTGTGATGTGGCTCTTTTTCTCGGTCTTTGACTCTATTTTTCTTTGACAATTTCTCAAATCTCTCTATCTTTTAGAGGTACATCCTAATCTCAAGGCTCTACCCAAAGCATCACTAAACTTTTAGGGAGAGGAAGATCCTATCATCATATCTCTTGCTATGATAGGATGTAGACCATAAACAAATTTTGCATTCTACCCAACTCTGATTCTATAAAATTAGGAACAAATTTGGCCAAAGCAGTAAATCAAGTTGTATACTCTTTTACTATACTTGACTCATAAGTCAACTTAATAAATTCTTGAGCCTTGGCATGTACCATATCCGCACTCCTGATCTCCTCATTGAACATCTGTTTGAATTCTACCTAAGTCAAACTATCTTCATTGACTGTTGTCTTCATGAGATTCTACCAAATCTTTACTTCTCCTCTAAGCATAAACACTGCATATCTGACTTTCTATCTGTTTGACATACTGAATAAACCCATGGTACTCTCTATCGCCTCTATCCAATCCTCTGCGGTGGTTGGATCTCTAGAACCACTGAACTTAAGAGGCTGATGAACTCCTAGCAAACTGAAAATAAGATGTAATCTCTCTGCATCTCTGACACCCACTGACTCTATCTTTGAACTCTGTCTCTGTCTTGGCATTTGAAAACTACGCCTAACTGGTTTTGGATAATTACCTCAAACAGATTCTTGTTGATTTATTCTCTCAGGCTATTGAAATTCTTCTCTCATCACACCTCTGATCATCTCTCTGATATCTTCAATGCTGACAGATCTTCGAGAGCCCTGGGAACCTCTTTTAGACCTCTCCGAACTACTACCCTGGTTTATCCAAAATCTAGGAAAATGAGGTCTCATATCTAAAATCACATAAGAAGAGGGTTAGAATCTACTATCTATACTAAATCTACTACTGAGATACTTACACTGAGCGAGACATGAGCTTTAGCTGTTGGGATATGCTGGCTCTATGCTTATGCACTTTAGAAAACAATGCATGCTTGAAAACACTTTTCTGAAAACATAGGCTCAGAACTTACTTTGATGGCTCAAAACACGCTCTGATACCAAACTTGTAGTGCCCGTTGCTATATATTACTATAGACTAATTTTTTTTTTTTTACTGAAATATATTCTTAATCTATAACAGTAAGTCTTACGTTGACTGCTTATTAAAAATATTGGGAAACTGGATTAGAAATCTATGATGGGAAACTAAAACCCATTGTGCAGTATCTTGAAATAAAACTCATGTTTATTATATAATAATAATAATATCCGAAAACATAGAAGATACTATACATCCCGTATACATGAGCAACACAAAGCATACAAGCCACAAACATGCTATCTACTGAAAATTAAACATATATACATACATATGTAAGTGAAAACTCAGGTAAAAACCTGCTCAAGCCATATCCTACACTCCAGCCATCTCATGCTCTGAGCTCAACTCCCCAAAACAACAAACCTGTAAGAAAGGAAACTAAGGGGAATGAGTGACAAGTCACTTAGTAAGCATCTCCTACCTCTACCCTCGGGTAGGCTTTAGACTAAGCTGCTACTGATTGGCTAACTGCTATTTAGGTGAACTTAACTAAGTTCCTGATAGCCTAATAGCTTCCTTTGATCTTTTTTTAGCATTTATTATTTTTCTTGCTTTTTTTTGTTAATTTCTGAAACCTAGTGTACTCTTGAATTCTCTCAAGATTAGTTGTACTTTTATTTACTTCTAACGTATATCATGCAACTTAATCTTTCTTTTATTTCTTATCTTATATATTTCTGGTCTTACTGTCTGTATACTTTTCTATGCTATGTAATATATATATATATATATATATATATATATATATATATATATATATATATATATATGGTAAACTAAAATCATGCTATTTACTCTTAGGTCTGTTTAGTGAAAACATCTTTTTTGAAAACTGTTATTAAGATCTAAAGATCCAAAACACTGAAAAACTGAATAAAATTATTTCTAAAATCTCTGTATCTGAAAATACCTACTATGCTGATCAAACTGATGAACACAAGGATTCGACATCGTGACCATGTGGGTCAAAACCATACTAGCGAAGTGCTAGTAAGCTGAAATGTCTTACCATACCAGTCCTTGGACCAGTAAGCTAAAATCTAACTAATCTGATCGAAGTCAGAAAGCTGAAATCCCACAGATGCCCCCTCAAATTCACCCTTACTAACTAATCCAGACATTGGGCTTTAATGTTGAAAACTAATGTCAATGGATCACTTGATCCCTTTTCTAAGAACACTGTTTAGCATACTATGCTGAATGATGCTATTCATGTATGTTATCTTATCAATTCTCTTTTTCTTTATGATTACAGTTTATCTTACTATTGTACTGTTTCTGTAACTTATGAAGCTCATTAATAAGTTCTGTGTTCTATTATGTTTCTGCCAGCTTTGTCTCTATTTCTCCTGTTTCTGTTCTTTTTCTGTTTTTGTCTTTATTTTTATTTTCTAATCGTAACTTATCACTAGATTATGCTATTTAAGTCTGTTGATGAGTGTTCTCGTACTGTTATGAGATTAAAGTGTGATTCTAGAAAATATCTTATCTTTTTTTCTTTTTTTTCTTTTCTTTTCTTCTTTTCTTTTCTTTTTCTTTATGTTTTCTTCTCTTACTTACTATTCTACTACTTTACTAAGTACACAAGCGTATGGAAGGAAACACACGATCATGTCCCTGCATACATGGGCATGCAACAATATACACAACACTCCCGTGTCCTGTTTACACGGGTGTGTAAAATTGGGAATGGGCACACGGGCATGTGTTTAGATTTTTATATGCACATGGGTGCCATGCAAAGCCATGTCTCATATAAAATTTAGACCACGTGGGCATGTACCCTCGGATGCATGGACGTGTGCTCAACCCAGATTCTATAGATGTGTCTGAAAACCTAGAAAATCTCACTCAAACTTCAATCAAACATACACACACTTCAATCATAACATCAATAACTCAAAAATCATGCTAAAATCACCAAAAGCACACATTCAGAGATTTACATGCTAAGAAACAGGAAATAGATAAGGAAACACTTACCTGAAGCTGCTAAAACTCTTCTATCTCACTATCTTTGACTAAATCCTGGTTGGATTAGCTACTAAAGTTGGCTTCTACCTCTGAAAATGGCGAAGACTCATTAGAAAGAAAGAAGAAGAGAAATGGGTAAGCTGGTTGAAATGGAAAATCTCTCTTTATATAGTTGTGCGACCCAAGGAAGACACATGGTGGTGTGCCCCTAAGGCACACGGTCGTGCTCTTCACACAAGACACACACACAGGTGTATGATAAGCACAACTCATATAAAGCATTTCTAAAAAGACTATTCTACCCCCATAACTCACTGAGGCTAATCTCTGGCTATCAAATCTCTCTTCTAACCTCGATTAAGAGCCTAAAAGACTACTCTAACCTTAGGCTATTACAATAAGCCTATATTTATCAATTTGAAGTCTTGTATGAAAACTTGGTTGAGTCAAAATAAAGTGTTTATAGTTGCCCCTCAATCTATAGGGTTTATATGTGTCGTGTAATGACTATAGTGAAATGAAATAAATACAAGACATATGCAAAACATAATAAAGTATAGAGAAAAGACACTAAGTATTGAACCAACAAAACACAACTATATAACAAAGGTAATCCTTTTTAAATTCCTAGCCTAAATGAAGCATCGATCATGGTCAAGGGCTTTGAGATGATCCCATCTTCAATGTCAGATTATCACTTCACCCAATAAAAGAGAAAAACCTATAAACCTACAAAAACACTAAAAAAAAAAAAAGGTTCAATGCAACTTACGTTAGCAAAGACATTTCACTTAGAGATAAATAAAACTCATTATTGGATTACCCTTACAAGAAAATTCTAATTCGAGGAAATATCAAAATTTTTTAAAAAGTTGAGAATCCACCTTAAGTAACTTGTTCACCCTTAGTCTAACTTAAGATTCAATAAGGCAAGCATTTTTTCTTATGCTCCTTATCGAGAAAAAGTTAAACCAAAGACTGAGATAGGTATTAACACAAAAACCCGCTCTAAGACTATGAAGATTCATGAAGTCATGATAGCATGACCATATAAGGACACCCATCATGGCGAACAATATCTATATCTAACCAAAAAGATCACTATTTATCTCCTCATCCTTTATGGAATAGTTAGACTTCGAACTTCCCTCCTCCATTAGGCTCAAAAGAAATGAGCTAAGGACAAGTTACAAGACATTTGTAAAGGGAAGAAAACCTTATGGGAAATATGCAATCCATGTCTCTTCTTTTATAACCATGATGTAAAACAATAAAATGTGAACTCATCTTGATCACTCGATCTACTCATCAACACACATTGATCATCCCATGATACAAATAATACACATCTAATCGTATCCAATAAGGAAAGTGATGTATTCAGATAGATACACTGCTTAATGCATATAAAATCATGAAGTCTTTTTCACACTCTAAGAATTAAGAGCAATTCTTATGAAATTAAAAAGTATTCCTTTAAGTCAATTATCAAAGTGTGACCTAATGTGTTAATCAATAGATAACGACTAAATATTGTTCTAGCTCGAATTTTGTAGCCTAATGAAATCTTACCCGAAGTATAAACATATCAACAAACAATTAGCAACTAACTATGACTTGACAAGTCATGTAGTGAGGAGTTCTCTTCAAGTTAAAACCAGAATTACACTCCAATAAGAAAGCGGACCCTTTCTAACTCTATAACTTGTCATCTTTATAAACGCTCATCCCATAAGATTTTAATGTCCCCCTATATATAAATGTCATTGATATAAACATAATTCTTCTCATTTGAATTCAAATTATAGATTAAAGATCATAATTTAAGGGAGTTCTAAATGTATTTTTTCCTCTAAGAATTTTGCATATAAATAGTTATAATAGAGGAAAAGAGAGGGAAAAAATAAATAAAAGTAAACACCACAACCATACATACCATATTGAAATATTTTTATGCTTCACTTATACTAGTAGCAATACCGTAGATGTAGACATTGATCCTGAGATTGAACCATATAACAAACTTAAGTCTCATTGATTCTCTTACTTATTTCTATTTATCATCTTACACATTATAACAAATCAATCTTAATCTTCTCAAATTCTAATTGGTGCTTTTGTGACTTATCTTGTATAAAACTCTTAATTAGTTTATCATTTGGTGACAAAAAATTATATCAACAGCTACTTTGATGGAATTCATGAATTTCTAAATTCATCTCATCTAAATAATGTTTTCTTTTAACCATTGTAATTGTTTTTAACTTATTCACTTAGCAATTTTTATTTATAGTTCAATCTAAATTTGAAAAGGAAAAGAAAAGTTGAAATTAGAACTTTATGACTAATACTAAATCCTGATTTTTTTAATATTAATTTAAGGTTTATTTTGTAAATGTAATATTGTTATTTGAATTTATTTTATAAATTTATGAAAATTTATAATTTTAGTTAAAAATATTGTAAACATATTTTCTTTGATGAAAATAACATCAACTTCATTTATTTGAAAATTTGAAATAGAAGAGATTAGAATCAAATTGAAGATCTAGCCGTAAAAAAATACCAATACAACTTGGTAAAGCCTGCATTCTGTACGGTTATTCAATAAATTTATTTTAAGGCCAAATGATTATTGTGAACCAAAGTTTTCCTATATGACAAACTTTAACCTAAAATTTTTAAAAAACCAAAAATTTATCTTAAACTAAAGTTAATCGTTAAATTTAACGGTCAACTATTATCATTAAATTTAACTTACCAAAAAAATATTTTTGTTTTCTTAAATAATATAATATCAAAAAAGTTGCCACTGCCGTTCATAATGATAATTATCGTAAACCTAATCAAGTAGTCAAAAATGACTATTTAATTCTTTTAATGATCGAGTCTGATCATTTCAATGACTGAAATTATTAGATCTGACCGTTTTTACTATAAAAAATGGTCGATAATGGCCAAGTCTACTCACATTTTTTGTTTAAATTCAAAGTATTCATAACACTTCCAAATTTAAAGTATCAATCTTATTTTATTCAATTAAGTTTATTATTAATGAAACACAATTTTTGAATTATTTTTTAAATAAATGGTATCTCTATGTTGTCATAAAAAAAAATTATTGCAAATTAAAAGTATATATATATCTCTTCCAAATTCTAAATTAAATTTATCATTAGTAAAACATAATTTATAAAATTTTCTTTAAACAAATAGTATCTTTATATGTGTGCGGTTGTGAATCAAAATTCTTTTTCATTCAAAAAATTACTCATATTACTATCAATATACATGTGATTGTGAACAAATAAAATTATTTAGTGTTATTTTTATTGCCACATATAGAAATTAAAAATATTAATACTGGACACAATAGACATGTTTAAAATTTACAAACTGTTTATAAATTGTGTATTTAAAATTTTTAGCTTCAACATTTTAGCATTTATATTGTTATTGTCATTAATAAGATCAATTTAAATAAATCTATGATTGGATTGGATTGGATTGGATCGGTCCAATTTTTGAAACATTCACTAGGATAAATAGGGAGAAAAATGAAGGACTTGGAAACAAGGAAAATTTCCTTTCCTTTTACAAGGACAGCGCAGGGAAACAGAACAAAAACAGAGCAAAAAGACATTAAAGAGAAAGTAGTGCATTTGCGGAGATTCATTCGCTCAAGAGATACAATCTTTTGAAACGTCGCTGCTTTCTTTTTGTCATGAAAAAAGAGATCTCACTCCATGAATGAAACCCTTTTCTTAATTAATCTGGGTAATTTTCTTTTTCCTTATCTTTTTGCTTATTAATATTATTATTATGTTTCCTTTTTCCTCTCTATTATTTCTGCATTGATGTCAAATTCGTTTGTTTTTTATGTTTTTCAAGCTCATGCATTGATTAAATTGCGTTTTGGATGAATGATTTGTTGTATTGACCGGAATTAAGATAGAAAGATATGAATAAGTGGACATAAATAGGAAGAAATAGATTCGATAAGCGGCCATTGATAGTAAAGAAGATTGCCCAGATTTTTGTTAGCAATATTAGCCCTTTGCTTTTGTTGTTACTTTTCATGATCCAAATGCTATGCAACCCGGACGAGAACTCACAAAATAGAGCAGAAAACTTTTAAAAAGAAGAAGAAGAAAATCCCGAGAGAATAAGATATTCTAGAACTAGGGAGAGAAAAATTTTCTCAGAAATTCGTTCGTTCATCCATTCATGCCTTTAATCTCATAAATTCTCTTTCCCATTCTGTTTTTTCACCCACACCCGACTTATACCAATAACTTAATTAACATAATAACTAATAGCGTATGGTGTTGTTATTCTTTCATAAAATAACAAGCAAAACACAGCGTGTTCCTTTAGTTTCCAAGTGAAGTTGTTTCCTCCCATAAACGATTCAATTGCTATCAAATGGAGAGTTAGGGTTTTACTTTCATGTTGAAAAAGATTGAGGAAGGAAATTGAGGTTTGACTATTGTACAGCTTGTGATCGTTACTGGACTTAGGCTTGCATAACTGAAATGTGAGATATGTAGGACAGAAAGTTACAGTTGGAATATTGAATGTGAACTTGAGATGAAATATGAGGTGCATCAAATAATGCAAAATACAACACTGGAAGTTGTGTGTTTCTTTTCTCATTATCCAGTAACATTATTGATCACATTCTGTTTTACAATTCTCACATTCTTGGTCATTTTACTGAGTTGATAATGTAGGAAAATCCAGAAATTGAAAGTTGCTGTATATTTTTTTTTTTCCATTGATACTCCTTTACAGTCATACGTTGATATGGTAAGTATAGGTGATGGGTGTAGTGGTAAGGTTATGTTTTAGGTTATAATTTTACTACCAAAAACATAAAAATATTTAGATATCTAAAGATACACTACAAGTTGTAGTTGTTGTAAGGTTCGGTACTAACGAACCTTACAATGAGAAACAAAACTAATAACATACAATGTCATTGTTCTTTCATAAAATGAGAAACAAAACATAGTGTATTCCTTCAGTTGTCAAGTGAAGCCATTACCTCCAGTAAACGCTTCGATTCCTATCAATTGGAGATTTAGGGTTCTACTTTCATGTTGAAAGATTGAAGAAAGGAAATTGGGGTTTGACTATTGTTCTGGCATGTGAATGTTACTGGACTTGAGCTTGCATAACTGAAATGTGAGATATGTAGGGCGAAAAGTTACAATTGGAATATTGAATGTGAACTTGAGACAAAATATGAGTTGCTTCAAATGATGCAAAATATAACACAGGAAGTTGTATGCTGCTTGTCTCATTACCCAGTAACGTTATTGATCACATTCTGTTTTACAATTCTCACATTCTTGGTAAATTTTCTGACTTGTTAATGTAGGAAATATCCGGAAATTGAAAGTTTGCCCAATTTATTTTTCCATTGATACTCCCAGACAATCATACGGTGCTTCTTAAATGTATACACAATAATTTTTTGATATTTTTTATGCATATTCTTGTGAATGAATTGGAATGTCTAGCCGTTGAGCTTATGTCGATATAGTAAGAAGAGGTGATGGGTGTAATGGTCAGGTTTTGCTTTGGTTATAATTTTACTACTAAAAGCATAAAATATTTAGATTTCTCAGGATACATGACTAGTTGTACTCATTGTAAGGTTCAGTAACACCCAGGGCGCCTATAGCAGTTGGTGTTTAAGTGACCCAAACTTCAAATACGTTCACTCACCCAGAGCTTAATATTTTTCTATATGGGAATGCTTGGTTCATTTGGTTGATGGTTTTTAAGAAAGGTTATAATTGCTTCTAGAGAAATGATTTATGTGAATTGCCAACCTAGAGAGGCAATTCTTTTAAGTGTCTTTATTTTTACAATCTTATAATTGGTAGGGTAAAGTTTGTGTCATAATACTTTGTAGTTTGATGAGCAATATACTTTACTTTCTTGGTGCTGAAAAAGAAGACAATGATAGGGGACTGCGCTTTCTTGACATGGAATATGATGATCACTGTACTTATTCCTGACTTCTTGATTGAAACCAAAGCCTTGACCTCTTATGTTGAATAGGATTAGTCAGGCTGTAAGTTCATGATCTGAAAGATTGAGATCTTAAAAAAGAAAATAAAACAAATGTGCAAGTTTCAATAAAACTTGTTGATTTTTTATTCACCACTTAAAACTAGGAATCATACAATGCCAAGCTCTTTAATCAGATTTTTTCCTTATCAGAGCTAATAATGAAAAAAGCAGAAGCGAGATGCAGACATATGATTGCTGATTTATTAGGTTCTGCTTAAAAGTGATTAAGCAAAGTAGAGAGATACAGAGATAGGGGAGATAATATGTAGCAATACAGTCCTACTGCTGGTGGTGCAGTATGGTAGCATGAAGGTGGTTGTGATGTAATGAAGTTGATTGGCAAAAGCTAAGATTCACCATGATAGGGAGAGAACAGTGTTGAAAGAAGCCATGAGTTGAACGATTGTTATTTTGTTTCTAACCAAGACATTGGAGGTTCAAATACCCTTTTGCCCAACTGTATGCAATGATATCATAAATGAGTTTCTTAACCATTATAGTTTGTTGGTTTGACAGTAATCCATTGTTCAAACTTGAAGTGATATTAAGAGACTTTTGAGTTATCAACCATAGAAAATAAAAGAAAATATAGAATATTGGTGGCTTTTGCTAATTAATTAGTTATGTGAGAAAAATACTTCAAATAAGTTGTGTTAATGTATCGAGGCTAGAATGAGAGCTAGAATTGTGCATAAATACCCCTATTCTGACCGGTCTTCAATGAAATGTGACCATCCATTGACAGGATTATTCTGATAGGATTTCTTTGCTGGCGTTTCTTTTCGAAAATTTGAACCAAGCCTATACTTTTCAACTAATTGGATGGAATTAAATTATGAAGATTGTTTTGGCTTAGTTTCACAGTACATTGGTTCTCACTGAAAATGAAGGCATATTTTTATATGTACTCTGAGGATGCAACAAGTTACTTCAAGTCTTATTTTTTTTCAAGATCTACCTTAATATTACTGAATTGACTGTGTTGTATGAACTGCTGTTAGCAATGTAATGCTTTTCTTCATGATGCTCTCATGTAAAGTTAAAATTCACTTCTTCATCTAAGATCTCCATTGAATTTTACAAATTGGTTTTTATATGCACCATTATTACCTGTAATCTTATGGCATGGAGTCCTGAAAAATTGGGGGGCTCATAATTGATTATAAGAGTTGACAACTATGCCTTAGATTGCAAAGGCAAAGGGAAGATTAGGAAATACTCTGAATAAAGTGATTCTTTCACATTATTTTTTTATAAATAAACCATGTAAATAATAAAAAAATGTAGATTTAATTATTTATTACAAACTTTATTGCTATTATGCCAAAAAATAATTATTTTAAAATATTTTATGCTAGCTAAACTTCTAATACATAATTATGGTAGACGTTACAATGGATCTATATGAATGTGGGTAGGATAGGCTAACCGAAAAGCCACAACCCATAAATTGCCATCAGTAAACCAATATTTCTGGTAACCTTCAGATTCAGCCTTTTGTTTTGCCAATGTAGTAGAAAGATGACAAAGAGTCTTGTGAAATACCAGGCAGGGTAAGTTGGGAATGTGATTCTCTTTAATTTTTCTTCCAGATGCAATTAGTTGGTTGTAATTCTTATTTAAATAAAAATTTCTCCATATTTGTTGACATGGATTTGGATGTAGTCTTTCTAATGATACCTTATTACTAGGTTTCTTGGGTTAAATTTTGTTAGGTGTAGAAAGATGATAAGGAGATAGGGCTATCTAGAATACCATTGTTATAATCATAAAAAATAAATAAAATACTAGGTACTCTTGGTGTTGTCATAAGGGAGCTTGACTGCAAGACCCATCATGTTATTGAAAAGAGTCGTTGATATTTATTTGGTCTTGTCATGCTATTTTGAAAGATTTCCTAGTCCGCTTTGGTAATATGAGCAGGTGATTGGATTACTTTTGTAATGGTTGTATATCTTTGTGGGAGGGATGACCATATTTGGCTTGAGTTTTTCCTACATTCCTTAGCTGGTTTATGGGAACTGAACTATATAGAAAAGTGGGAGAGCTATTGGATCTCTAGACTTTCCCAATCATACAGACCCCTTGACTTCTTCTTGTACAATTTGATCAGGATTAAAGTCAGTGTATGCTTCGGATACTCTGTGTTGAATTTGAAATATATATTTGAATCTGAAGGGAATTGCAGTGGCATTGTTTGGGAGACCAAAAGCTTTATCCTCAACGACATAGAGTTGTTTCAGGTGAAAATACTGTTACAGAGTTCTTTTCCTTGTTCAATTGAAGCTGACTTTTTCATGTATCTGACCATGGGAAACTACATTATGTGTGTGATTTGTTGCCTACCACTGAAACATGGCAGATGTGTCCCAAATGCGATGAACGTTGTCATAGTTGCTGCAGAAAAGTTCATTCAGTTACAGAGGAAAAACAAAATGCTGATTTGCCATACCCCTTAAATTTTACTAGAAATTCACCGCACTCATCTGTCTGTACAATGTCTGAAAATGCTGCACCAAACTTTGTATACCAGCGAAGAAAGCTAAGTGGGAATTCTGTTGCCATTTTTTCTGCCCATAAATCCTCAAACAAAAAGAGAACCGATGATTGTCTTTCAGTTGTGAGCTCTAATGGTCTTTCAGTGGCTACACAAGAACAACGTATACTTTCTGTGGTTGCGGCTGAAACTGAAACCACTAAAACTCTTGTTATGCCTCCCAATAGTGAGCCATATCTTTTAAGACCTGATTCTGTTCAAGGAGAACATGTTTCTGATGGAGCACCCAAACATAGCAAGCAGAAAATGGCAGAGGTTCACAGTATAAATGACAGTTGCTCGTCATCAAAATCAAACTTGGATCTTGTTTCAGCTTCCACGAAGACTGAAGTTGATGAAACTGCTGAGTGTTCCTCCTCTAGTGTAGCAGTTTTAGAGGCCATGGGCAAAGATTTATCGGGAAGGGATCTCTGCATCTCCATATTGAAAAGTGAGGGACTGCTTGAAAGATTTTGGCCTAGCCAAACATGTACCTCTACAAAAGTCATGGAGGGGAGTAGTAGTAGTGGTAGCTGTCACAGGTCATGCAAAATTTGTGGTCTTTCAGAGACTACTCTAAAATTGCTAATATGTGATAATTGTGAAGAGGCATTTCATGTATCTTGCTGCAATCCCCGTATGAAGGATATTCCAGTTGATGAATGGTTCTGCTATTCGTGCTTGAAAAAGAAGGATAAAATTCTAAAGGAAATGAACATCAGAAAATCACCAAATATTATAAGCGAGCTGGGAAGATGTCGTAAAGCATCGTCGTTTAAAAATTACTCCAATCTTATAGAATCACTGTTGAGGGATACTGAGCCATATAGCACAAGTGTTCGAGTTGGGAAAGGTTTTCAAGCAGAAGTACCAGATTGGTTGGGTCCAAATAACAGGTATGTATCTTCTTTAATCTTTTATGTTTTTTAATTTTGCAAGTAGATATATGTGATATACAATTCATTTATCTATATAGGCAGTTTTTTAGAAGATCAATTTATTGTCACTGTCATGCATAATGTCACACATGAAACTTTTGTGGGAAGCTACTTTTGGAGTGAAAAAATTTGGTAATTTGTCCCTTTACCTTCAAAAACTTGTTTCGTGAAAATTAAAATCAATTTTTGAGGCATGGCAATAGTATTCCTTTTTTCTCCTTAATGTAATATTTAGTGAGTAGATCCTTCTCCTCAGAGAGTGCTGCAATTTTCTTTTCAGAGGTAAGTTAACTGTTTCAATGCAGAAAATCCTATGGTCAGAGTTTGTACAAAGGTTTACTTTACATGAATCAACGGTGCAGAGTTGGAGACCAATTGGACTTCTGCTTGAAAAATCTTTGACCCATGTGTTAGCAAGTGGTAGAAGAATGAAGTAAAGCATCTGTGCCAATTTTGATGAACTTTCAAAGTGCCTTTTATTATCAGTTTTCATTTTCAGCAGTAGGCAATAATGTAGAACCTGTTTTTTTAATATAAAAAAAATCAAAAGCTTTATTAATTGTAAAATGATTTCAAAGCAATGAAGTAATTATCTGTGGTAAAAGCCACATACATGGGTTAGAAAAGCTCAACTAATCAAAATTCAGTATATATAGCTCAGGACTTTTTTAGAGTCCTGAAATCAGCGAAAAAGAAACAGCTAAGACTAAACATCCTCTGTCAATTCACAGTTGCCAACCAGTTCTGAAGAATAAAGACAAAAAGCCATGACTTGAAGTTTACATGGCATGGAAGCCCAAATCTTGGCTGTATCCCATAAACAGTGGATCACAGTCCTTTTTTTAAAGTTATAAATTTTCTTTCTCAATCAATATGACCAGAGAATTGGCCATAAATTGCACAACTCTATATTATTTTGTGTAGATTATTCATATCTTCTTAATGATTTTCATCATCAATTTTAATTTGCATAAAATATATATATATATATATATATATATATATATATATATGATATCGTTATTGAGGGCACTTAAGATCGTACATTTTTCTCTCTTTTGCTGTTTTCTCATAAAGAAGTCTGGACTATTGTTGTTGATACTTAAAATCTTGAATATACTCTTTGACCATCACTTGTCATAATTGAGGTGGATAAAGTTATAGCTGATGAGAGTATACTTGTGTTTTTCTTTTCTTCTTTTGTTCCTTTTTTGCTTGGCAATGTAGTGTTTGCCTTCTTTCTTAGTAGAGTACTTTCCTTAATAAGTAATTTCCTTTGTATAAATATCCATGTGTTGGAAAACTTTATATGAGAAGTGTAGGGTAGGATATTCCATTCTTTCATCTATGTTTCTTGTCCTTGTTGCTTTTAACATGTTCGTGCTGTTTGTGTGATGCAGTGATGTTGATACTGTTGGTAAACCATTGATGTCTAATCAATCAATGTGTCTTAATTTGCAAGTAATGTCTCAATTTGCCTTATTTGTATTTCATTTGGCTGCCTGTTTCAGTGGTAACTTCTTTTGAATTCTTTTTTTTTTCTCTTTTTTCTTGTTTCTCTATAGATGTTGAATTCCACCAAGTCTTTGCGACTCAGCCCTATAGGGAATTGGCTTCAATGTAGACAGGTTATTGACAGTATAGGGGAAAGTGGGGACTCAACCATCTGCGGAAAGTGGCGCAGGTAAACCATACAGTATGCTTTTCCTTTTGAGTAAATATTGCTTGATCAACATATTTGATTGGAAATCTTTTAAGGGGGCTAGATTTAGTTATGGGTTTATCAGGATAATTTTTTAGGAATCTTATAATTGATTAAATTTGATTTATTCTCAGTTTAAATTTTATGGATAAGAATCTGTTATTAACTGTATGTGAAAGAGTTATATTGTATTTGTTTTAAAGGAGCAGCTTTTGGGAACATGATGTTGATATTGGTATTAGATATTTGTTTATATAACCAAGTGATTCCCACGAGAGCAGAGGAAGATACTTTCTGATTTGCTACAAGTTCCCTTCTTGACCCTCATAACCTACTGTTCTTGCACTAATATGGCTGTGTATTAAATTGTCCTTTGCATGCTTACTATATTTGGCATAGGTGTACACATTTTACTTTGTTTCTATATGAATAACAAAAAAACACTTGTATGACTAATCTATATTTTGGTTCAAACTGGATTCGGATTATTCCAAGTACACACTTTCATGCATCTGACAGCCTACCTAAAGTCAAAAGCAAATACAACGTCAATTTTATGTGTGAGGGTGTAAAATACTATTTTTCTGGAAATCCTGAATTCCTAAAGATATTAATACTTGACTGCACACTGGTAGGAATAATAAAAACAATATAGCCAGTAGATGAACATCCTGGGTTTCCTAGGGTAGTAAGGAACCAAGCTCGTTTTCCTTTTGAGTCTTATATTTGTTGTGACCCTGGATCAATTCATAAATGTTTAATTACTGGTTTAATTAATGATGAACCATCAAAGAAACTCATGTTCAGGTTTTCCTTCCAGCATTGATTTATTTTTATATATTTGTGGAGTCTTATGCAATGAATATTATGAGCTTCCAGCATTTACTTTTGTTGTGTCTCTACATATTGGTTCATCTTTCTGCTGAAATTGATATTTTAGATATAAAATTACTATTTATGCTTTAGTTGCTTAATATCTAGTACTTTTGTGATACCATAGGGCTCCACTTTTTGAAGTCCAAACAGATGACTGGGAGTGCTTCTGCTCTGTCCTTTGGAATCCGACTCTTGCTGATTGTGCTGCACCTCAGGTACCTTTACGGTTTTGAATTGCTTTTGGCCCAAAGAATTGCATTAAGAGTAGCGCTAGCTGAATTTTTTTTGATAAAATATGACTCGGAAAGTCTTGAATTCCATAAGGAACTGAAAGTAAAGTTGTATGCATCAACAGCTAATATTAACCATGTTATGTTGGGAGCTGTCCATAACAGTGAATAGATCTCAAGTGATTATTAACAACATGAATTGTTTTTTGACCTTGCAAGAAGTTTTAACACATTTATACGATTCAGTCTGGAGGGACTTGTTAAACCATTTAATTGGGAATAAATACCTGGGAACCAGTCCTTGTATTAAATTGATAATTTTGTGTCAAACATAATAGATTTTTTATTGACCAGGTGTAGAGTTATTTTTTTCTACTTCTATAATTTATTAAGGATTTCTCATCATTTTCCTGAAGAAAATTGAAATACTCTGTTACTTGTATTTGGTTCTGATTACTGTCATTAAGTTGGTACCAAATATGATAAAATCAGCTCTAACTTGCATTAAATTGCTGTTCCAATTTTTGTTTCTTGGGTGGTATTAGTGTGAGTCGCTTCCCTTTTCTGTCATTACGTTTGAGGGGTGTCTGTTCTATCCTATTATTTTGTTTAATTTATGACCCATATATTTCAAATTGTGTTTCTAATTAAATGTCTTGTTCTATGTTTTTCTCTGCAGGAGCTAGAAACAGAAGAAGTTTTAAAGCATCTAAAATATGTTGAGATGGTATGTTTCACCTCTCCCATTTATGCTATCGAGTAAATATTATTTATGTGCCATAGCTGCTATGGGCTTTCTGTTCATGTATTTGATGTATGTGGGATGAATTTTTCATTAAATATTATTCATTGGACAAATGTATTTATAAGTGGATTACGTGTAGCTGTTGAGTGTGTTGATTCCTTGCAGCATCTTTAGCCATATTGACTGCTGTCTCTCTTACTGGCAGGCCTATATTTGAATGGCTGTTCAATATCATTAAACATGTTAATAGAAGAAACAGTATTATTGTTGGTAAAAATGTTTATTTATAGAGCAGTGCAGAAAAGCACTTGCCATACCTGTCTGCTGAACCTCTGGGAAGCATTATAAAAGAATTAGAAATTAGAACTTGGATTACATATGATTGAACTTTCAATGTTGCAAGGACTGCCTCTACCCATCATGTCCTCTTTATGGCAAAATTTTTTTTGTCTCTGTAGTATTCCTTCATTATCTTAATATTGCTAGCAGAAAGTAAAGTAAATATGACAAAAAAAAAAAAGCAACAACTCTATTTTTAATGGATAGAGATACCAGTGTTATAGCATAACATGGACCTGGACATGGGATGCTGTACCTGATACTCATGGCTATTATTAAGGTATTATGAGTGTGAGAGTCATGATTGTCATTGCCTTAGCTGTCGAGATTGAGAATCTATAATTTGGCTTAGTAGTTGTATTTTGTTTTATGCATTTAATATATCTTGTTTTAGCCGGGGTTTAAATTTCCTATCTAAGGTTTGATTCATATGTAAAATGGTTTTTAAGACTTTTTGTGTTATTAAGATCTCTTGGCCACTATTGGGCTAGGATCTTTATGGTTATTTTTTTCTAATAGGAGACATGATGATACATGAATTTGAACATTTTATTTCTCTATAGACCAATATTTCTTTCTGTTTATTGCTTTCCGCTTTCTTCTTCTCTCCGTTATTCTATTCTGTTTGCTCGTCATTGGTTGAACTAGCAAAAGCGTCCCAAGAAACCAATTCAATCTACTAGAGAATATCCAATTAAAAAGAAAACGCTAGTTGAAGTTTTGTTCCCAAACTGACTTTCTTAAATCTATTGCCTGTTTAAAAGTTTAAGGTTGAAAGTGTGTAAGGGTAAAGAACAAATTGCTATGGTTTAACTTTTCTTTGTGATGAAACGGTCCTACTAAATTATTTCATGTGATGTTTTTATGCTGTTGAAAGGTGGTTTTTAATTATGTAGAGGGCCTTTTTTTAGTTTTGCTATTTTTTCTTCTGTTTGGTTCTTGTGTTAACACTTTTACTGTCTGTAGCTGAGGCCTAGACTAGCTGCCAAGCGACGAAAATTGGAGGGCAGCAAGAGTGGTAGCTCTCAAGACCCTACAGAGAAATTAACAAATGGAAACACTTAAAATGCTAAATAATTTTGTGGTAAGTATTCACGCAGCTTACCTTGGACGAATTTTGTACATTATCTGTGGGCAAAATCCAGGAGTGTGAATTTCGGAGTTGGGTTGTAATTGTTATAGATGGAATGGAAGATATCAAAGTATTACATATAAAAATGAGGCTGGTGGTTTTTCTGCGGCATGCTTCATGTCTTCACCATTTCTTCCATTTTTCTTTTCAATTCATCCATAGAATTTCTGATAACAATCCCATGGAACAACAAAGAAAAAGAAACAGCCGTGAGGATTTTCATCTGCCAAATGCTTTGAAATTTCTCATGATGGGGATGGATATATCAGTGCACAACAAAAGTATAACTGTAAAACAGTGATCAACCAACTTTATTGAAAGGAATTTCTAAAGATTTCTTTTTTTTTAGAATATATTTTAATATTCGAGAACCTTATATAACCAAGTTTTCGGAGCCTTGTTCAATAATAAGTGATTGGATACTGACTTGTAGGGTTTAATTTCGGCAGAACTTTGTGTTGGTTATTAAGCAGAAGGAAGGGTCTCAGAAACCTGATTTTGCAGGTTTGGCTGTTTTCATCATAAACTACTAGGTTAGTTCTTGCAGGCTGTGGATACGGTGGACCTTAAATGAATCCTGCAAATGCCATTAGGAGATGTTAAGAACTGGCATAACACTACTGGGAGTGTCTTTTTCCTACAAAAGCGGAGAAAGGCCCAAGAATGTAAAAGAAAACTTATGATATAATGATGAATTACTTAATGTTTTTATTCCTAATTTCTTTATATCATCTTGGTTGGTTACTTTGGTCCTAAAAGTTGCCAATTGCTGTATATCATTCAAAACCTTAGACAAAATAAACTATAATCACCATGACAATCCCTTACCGAGTCTAGATGTATTTACTACAATGTAGGATAAAATAAATATAAAGAAATAAAATCACATGGGATTTTTAATATGATCCGGCTTGATAATTGGAAAACATACACCCACAATAGAATTTAAATATTCCTAATCTACATCTATATCTATCTATATATCTATATAATTCTGAATCAAGATGTGATTGTGCCACGTAGGATATTGATTTTGTTACATATAGACACCACATATACATGTATAAGCCATGCATTTAAGAAAAAAAAAGCCAATTAAATTCAATTTATCATTCTCACTACATAAAAAAACTATTAGTAGCACCGGACTAAATCTGATGCTAATTTGCATCGGGTTAGCTTAGGAATAACATGAAAAATTTCATCAGTATCAGATTTGAATAAGAACCGATTTCCTGAAATAGCATCAGACACAATCCAATGCTCATCTGAATGGAAAAACAATTCCAATGCTAATCCTATTTTATTTAGCATGCAGTTAGAATTGGATTCCAATATTTGATGCTACAAAATCAAAAATTTAGCATCGATTGAAAATTTTGATGCTAAATTTCGTATAATGATTTTTGGTATACATTAGCCTCAGTTAGGGCATCCAATGCTAAAAAAATAATTAGCATCGAACCATGCAATTCGTTACTAATTATGGGAAATTAGCATCAGACTTTTCATTTCGATGTTAATAACGTGAAATTAGCATCGGACACAGTTTGATGCTAATAGAAAAATATATCATTGGACAATATCTGACGCTATTCGGAATGTTGTGGCTTTAGAATGAAAATTCTGATGCCACTTTTTGAAGATTAGCATTGGATTGCAAAGTCCGTTACTAATCTAAATATTAGCATCAGTTTTAAAATCTGATGCTAATTGTTTATATATATAAAAAAAACTGCTCTAGCTCCTTTTTCCCCATTTCCCAACCCGTTGAAACCTTTACTGCCCTTCATTTTGCCGCTCTTCTCACCTGGTGTCGTCATCTTCAACTCCAATCAGCTTTCATTGCTCCCCCAACGTGCTTCTAAGGCTGTCATTGCTCCTCTCGCGTGTTTCTGAGGCTTCTAGGTAAGTTCCCCTTATTTAATCATGTCCTTCCATAATTTTATTGTTTTTTTTTTTTTTTTTGCTTCAATATGCTCATCTGAAATTGTTCTCCATCTGATTTTGTTGCTATTTTGGTCCTCTAATATATATATATATATATATATATATATATATATGTTTGACATATAAATATATGTATATATATTTATATATTAATATATGTATTTATGTGTGTATATATATATTTTTATATACTAATAAACGTATATGTGTTAATATATGTATATATATTGGTCTATTAATATCTACATATATGTATTAATATATGTATATATATTTATATATTAGTATATGTATTTATGTATATATGTATATGTATTAATATATGTATATATGTTTGATATATAAATATATGTAAACATATTTATATATCAATATATGTATTTATGTATATATGTATATATATACATATATTGATAAATATATGTTCTAATATAAAACAATAATGTGTTTTGAGTAAATTCGCATTTATGGATAACTTTTTATTAAGTATATAAAAAACTTGTCAAATAATTCAGTCAAATATCTTTTGTCCGTTAAATTAAAGTTATCAAACAAGGATAAACTTATAATAAAAATACTCTTCTACATAGTAACTTGATTTCTAAGAAGAATGATGGGAGTGTATGAAAAGGTAAAATTTAGTCATTCAATAAGGATGGTTTGTATGAATGATATTGAGAGTGTAATCAAGTTATTTTTGATATATAATATCTAATTTACTATAACTCTTTATTGCATTTTTTATTGTTACCGCATCATTGACGCATTTGAACAGTGTGGAAGTTGACTTATGGAGATGCATAAATCAAGTCAATCGACTGGGCTAGTTTGTTTGAAGTATATTGAGAGTATGATCGAGTTATTATCGAATTAGTATGATTGAGTTTTTTTTTCACCTTACTACATTTTTCTTCTCGACCAGTATAGACACGTTTATAAGGTTTGCAAGTTGATTGATAGAAATTCCAAAATCTAGTAAATCTATGGGGCTGATTTGATTGAGTTATATTGGGAGTGTTTTGTATTAATTAAATATCTCACGGTTTGCTCCAACAAATTCTAGTCACATACTTAAGAGCATCACAACTGACTACGAAAGGTGTTATGACAATTCAATAGTTCTAGTCTTCTTCTCCTACTAACTTGCCTCCACACACACACATCTTTACATATTTATCTCTCGAAACACAAGTATATATGCTTGTATATGTATATATGTCTATATATGTGCATGTGTATATATATGTACATGTATATATATGCATATATATATTCCATACATACTAGTAGATGTGTTTGATCAAGAATTAAGATATCTCATTATTCACCATTGGATGGCGTTCTCATAGGTCTTAGTTAGGCAACAATGAGTAACAAACATCAGTGGATGTATAATAAATTGACGAAGAAAAGAACTTTAAACATGGATTTCATCCAAGAGCAAGACCAAATTTTCACTTTTGCTTGCAGTCACCTCGAGTGTATGGACAACACTTAAATTTGATGTCCACGTACGCGATGTCATTTCAAGAGAATTAAAAAAGTCGATGATGCAAGGAATGATTTACTGAGATACGGGTTCGTCCCAAACTATTATACCTGGGATCGATATGGGGAACCCTATGACAGACCAAATGTTCACACCACTACTTATGGTTCTACATCAACAACAAATGATGAAACGTTAGACCCTTATCAAACTATGGTGTTAGATGCTGTAGGACTTGAGTTCAATCTTGACCCTGTGATTGAAACTCTGAACCTGGTTGCACAAAAAGTGTATGACATGTTGAGTTTTGTGATGCAAGAGTTGTGTATTGATAGTTCCCATTCTCAATTATCAGTTATCATTTGATTATTGAGTTTTAAGGCTGAATATAATATCACTAATCGGTGTTATGATGCCTTGTCTGAGCTTTTGAAAGAGTGTTTACCTAACAATAACACAATGTCATCTAACTTTTACGAAACCAAGAAGTTAGTGGAGGGTTTGGGGTTACCAATACATAAAATTCATTGTTGTAGAAATGGGTGATGCTATACCACCCATCATGAATGAGGTCTATGAGTATCTACACACTAAAAACTATGATTGAGAGTGATAGGCAAATGAAAAATCAAGATGTGTCCATATAAGTAGTTTTTTTCCAATGTATGATTATGAATGTTATGTTATATGGTTTTTGTAATCATTCAACATTGTTGCTTTTAATGTACTAATGCAAGAAAAATTTATCAATTTAAGGGACTAATTGTCTCAAACTGATAAAGAGACCCAAATGGTTGATGAACAAGTACTATTCTTCAATGTGACAAGGGGATGAAAGAATAGCAAAGTGTATAGATTTGGTTCCCAAGCATCTATATATGTTAGGGATTGTAGAAGGAGTACTTCAGTTTCAATATCTGCATGTGCTTTAGATGAGGATAACCACTTAGAAATAGTGTGACAAAAAATGTAAAGAGAGTTTGAAGAACGTCTTGAAAGGGAAAAAGCCACCTTAACTGTAGAATTAGAAGAGCGATTCCAAAGGCAAATAAATCAGATGACTCAGATGCGGGATAAGATGAGACAACAATTTCAAGCTTTGATGGGCCCTTTGGAAAACACTATTTTCAGATACTCAACCCTTATCTCATAGCCAAAGAAGTTCATATAGGTCTTAAATTAGTAAAATACTTAACAAAATTCTAATGATTGGTTATAGAATACAATTAGGAGATTACATTATAATATTGATATACTAGTTATTGTATTGTGGTTGAATTTTTGATATATATTTTTTATTTTGTTGGATAATAATGATGTTTTGAATACATTTAATTGAGAATATTTAAGTTAAATAAGCTTTTATTTTCATTGAACAAGTTCTTGAATTTGGTTTCATATATAAGAAAAATGGTTACAGGGAAATGATAGAAAGTATGGTTAGAGAATTAGTATCGAAATAATATGAGATTAAATTAGCATTTGAATAACATAGAAAAATACAGCATTGAATTAGCACCGGGAAATGTTAGTATCAGATTAGCATCGGGTTGGGAGTTTAGAATTTAACATCGAACCAATTTTGCATCGGATAATTTATGATACTAATCTGATACAAAAATTGCATCGAACATCAATTTTGATGCTACTATAATTAGTCTCGCCACTTTTAGCATACGACAAAAATTCGATACTAATCCATTACTAATGCAATATAGCATCCAATTAGCATCAGATTTTGGCCGATACAAAAAGTAGATCTTTTGTAATGTCTTATTTTTTATTTGAAATTATTAAATGTATTTATCATGTGCTAATCCCCTTATTATATATAATTAATTAAACTAATGTATTCAAAATATTAATTATGTTCAATGTATTTGAAATTATTTTTTATAATAATTTCAATGTAAATTATCCAATGTATTTATCATGTGCTAATCCCCTTATTATATATAATTAATTAAACTAATGTATTCAAGATATTAATTATGTTTCCTCCCAAATTTGAAGCATTCATAACACTTCCAAATTCAAAGTATCACTATTATTTGAACTAATTAAGTTATCATTAATGAACCATAATTTATGAATTGTTGTTTAAATAACTAGAATCTCTATATTGACATCAAAAACAATATTCTGAATTGAAAGTATACATAACCCTTCCAAATTCAAAGCATCAATTTTATTTTAATTAGAATTCAAGGTATTCATAACACTTCCAAATTCAAAATATGATTTTTATTTTAATCAATTAAGTTTATCATTACTGAAACACAATTTATAAATTGTTTTTTAAATAACTAGTATTTTTGTGTTGACATTAAAAAAATTATTTTGAATTAAAAGTATACATAACTCTTCTAAATTCAAAGAATCAATTTTATTTTAACGAATTAAGTTTATCGCTAATGAAACATAATTTATGAATTTTTCTTTAAATAAATGGTATCTCTATATATTTGTAGTTGTGAATCAAAACCCTTCCTCATTCAAATAATTACTCATATTCCTATCAATATGTATGTGTGTGTGACTATGAACAAAAAAACTATTTGATGTTATTTATAATATTTTGAGGTTAGAATGATATTTTTAAGTTAAAAATCAGAATTGAAAAGATTCGAGGGTAAAATAGTCATTTAAAAGCTATATGTGGCATGTGCATGGGTCTCCTTGAAAGACTTGTTCATACATAGTGTGAAAAGAGATAGAAATCTAAGATTTCCATGAGAGTATGACCATGGGTCTCTTGGATACACGATTGTGCGTCCTAGCTGTGCTCGCCGCCATATATAAAGTAGATTTTTCTTCATTTTTCAGGTAAATTTTATTCAATTTTCTTCTTTTTGGAGAACCTCAACCCTAGAGTTGAGAAAGAATAACCAACAGTAGCAAATCCAGTCAAAGAGAGAAATAACATCCATGGCTAGAAGTAAGTGTTTCCTTACCTCTTTTCCCTTGTTTCTTGTTTGATTAAGTTATAATGATGCTTGTTTTATGTTTGATGCTTGAATAGCACATTTGAGTGATAAGATGACGAAACAAAAGTATTCTAATGAAGTTGTTTGCTTGAGAAACATGATTTATGCATATATGCTTATATACTTGGATTCACGGGATTTAATGTGTTAGAATCTAGGTTTTGATGATATTGATGAAATAAATATGTGTTTAAGTGATATGTTAAGTTAATGAAACTGATTGAATAAGTTTGGATGTGTATTGGTTGAGATTAGCATAGTTCTAGAATTTTCAAACGTGATATTATAGAAATAGGATATGATGCATAACCATACTCTTATAAGCGTATGACTATGTAGTCACATTTATGCAATCTCACGACTGTGTATGCTAACCGTGTGCAACTGGATAAGCATGAGGGGCATAACTGTGTTTATAGGGTCACGATCATGTACCAATATCAAATTAGCAAGATCATGCAAGCAAATCAAGTCATTAAGTAGGAAGTCTATAAGCCCGTGCGATGCAAAGCTATGACCTTGTGTCCATGCACAACCATGTAGCAAGTAGAAACTACAAAATACAAAACCTAATGCCAAGAAGCTAATTCTACACATAGCTAAAGTTAATAATAAAGAAAAATAATAAGATATCAATATGATATGCATTACATGATATGACATGCCAAAACAATATTTTCAGAAAGGGATCAAGTGATTCATATACATGTTTTAAAATAAAAAATATGATGTTTTGAACATTATTTTAATGTGAGTTCACACATTTGTTAGAGAGGGAAACCAATGTCTATAAGAGAAGACATGATCTTAGATCAAACTCATTAAAAAAAGTACTAGTCATATATCAATAGAGTATTAGTATAATTGAACTCACATGGTCAAAGTGTCAAATTCCTGTATTTATCAGTCTGATCAACATAATAAATGTTTTCAGATACAATACTTTCATATGTAACTTTTAAATATATATATATATATATTTTCAGATATGCTTTTATTTTGGGATCTTTAAATCATAGCCTCTATTTACAAAAAAAGATGTTCAGAAAGCAGGCCCAAGGGTTAATTTATGATTTTTAGTATTGTAGAACCCCTAATACTAAATGGCAAATAACCTAGAAGGAGGGTGAATAGGTTGTTTAGAAATATTTTGTAATTTTAAATCTTTTCCTATTCTACCGACTCAAATATGTATATAATTCAAATCAAACACAACTAAGCAAATAAACAATATTAACACAAATTAAATAGAGTAAGGGAAAGAAATGTTCAACCAATTTTATAGTGGTTCGGAGTTTTGACCACAAGCCTCCTACATCCACTTCTTCAAGCAAATCCTCTTGAAGTTTCCATTAGTTGAATCAGGATTGCGCCCAATCACTTACACTAGTTGATTCGGGATTGCACCTACAAAATAGTTTTGATTCAAGGGAATTTCGCCCTTAACACTAGTTATACGGGATTGTGCCCAAAAAGTTTGTAAGCAAGATATGGAAATAATATTGCCTCTCTAAGGCTGATAAACAATTTGTACAAATAAAATTTCCTCAAGAATTCGCAATGAGAGGAATGAAAGATGAAGTGTGAGATTAAGAGAAAATTGGAGTTTAGTTGAGTGCACTTGTTCTCTGACCATTCTCACTTCAAAGAGCCTTCAATTTATAGCTCAAAACTTGCTGGAAAAGGTAGGGATCCGTTGGAGAAGAAATAGATCCGTTGCAACATCTAAAGTTGAAAATTTGCTCTTATGTACGAGCGTGAACATATCTTTACGGTCGTGACCTCGTCATTTAATGCCTCAAGCTGTTCTCCCAACGGTTAAATTTTTCTTAGCGTCAGCACATGTACAGGCGTGACACCATCATTTACGGGTGTGACTTCGTGTCCATTTATTTTCCAAAATCAAGTAAGGAGTCATGCACGACATCCTATACGAGAACATGTACGCTCCATATTTTTTCCTAGACACGGGCGTATATTAATGATCCACGGGCATACATTATTTTGACTCTTGAAACCTTGACCTTGTACGGGCGGAACTGATCGTAACTCGAAGGCATGACTCTCTTTACAGATTCATGGGCATGAACGCACATGTTATGGGTGTACATCTTGGTTGACTACTTTTAACTCATGTACGACGCACTCACGGGACATCATGCTCGTGACTAACAAGGAGTTGGTATAGCACAGACGTACATATTACATGAACGGGCGTGAATAACCAATTCCTTTTATATAGAATCAAGCACAGGCAACGTTACGAGGGCGTGAAAAAGCATGTACGAGCTCTAGGTATGGGCATACATAATATATTCACGGCCGTACATTTTGCTTGCATAACATGAAAATAACTTTGTCCTATTTTGGTCATGTTTTCAAACATACCAGGATATATTAATCAATTTAACATTATTTTTTGTTATCATCAAAACACCTAGGGGTTCAAGAAGTATGAACATGATTTTAGCATGTTAAACCCTGTAACATCCCAGGGTTAGTTTGGTCTTTTCAGCTTCTAATCTGGGTTCAGAATGAGGTTTTTGAGAATTCTAGGGTTGTGAGGAGTTTTGGGGTGAAAGAGAGGTTTTTGTTGAGTTTGGTGGCTTGTGCATGGATCTGTTTGGGAGGATTTGCATGCGAGCGCGGGAAAATGGAATTTTTGTAATTTTTTCGGGATGCACGACCGTGCGTGGTAGATGCACGCCCGTGCATGCGTATTTTTCCAGCTGTCTTGGTTTAAGTCACGCTTATCCAGTTTTCCAGCCATTTTTCACCCAAAGTTCCCTTTGATTTTCAGAGAACCTCAACCCTAGAAGTGGAGAGCAACTTCCAGGATCATCCAATCAAGCTTGAGCTAGAGATCTTCTTGAGAGAGAAAGTATGTCAAGAAGTAGGTGTTTCTTTCCTCTTTCCCTTGTGTTTTGATTCGGTTTGATGCTTGTTTGAGGCATGAGATGTGTTCCAGCATGCTTGTGATGTTCTCCTTGTGTGCTGATGATGATTTGAGATGATTATGTTGATGATTGATGCTTATATGCATGTGATGAGTGAGAATATGTGTTTATATATGTTTTGAGATTGGGTTGGATGATTTGCTTGAGATTTGAAGTTGCTGGAAGTGTTATCATGCTTATTTTGTAGTGACCCCCGCCCCAGTTACTGTGCGCTGCGGAAAATACTTTTCATATAATAATAAAATATACCTGAGACGGGGATCTCTACAGAAAAGAACTGCTGCTACTAAAAAATTTCTTAATAAAATGAACTAAAACATAATTCAGTATTCAAATATACTGAAATGTAAGCGTGAAAATCCCAGGCTACTCATGTATAAAAATAAACTGTCATACAGTGTATACTAATATGTAATACACACATATACATGAGAAAACTAAAGCATGCGAGCCAACATGCCAACTGCTGCTGCCGAGCCATATCCCAAAAATCTCGCAGCGGTCTCGCTCCAACTCAGCCTCGAACTACTGACCTGCAAAAAGGAAACAGGGAAAGGAGTAAGTGACAAAGTCACTCAGCAAGCGTTTCCAAACACTACACTTGCAGGTCAAACAAATCACTGACTACGTGACTCGTCACGTAGAAGGTTCTGCTAGACAGTTTCTTACTGAATTCTGTTATATTTCTGTTCTGATACTGTTCTGTTTCTCATCTATTTCTCATGAGATGCTGTACATGACAATGAAATGTATATGCTGATGTCATATATGCTGAAAACTGTAAAAACTTGCCCTCAGGCTTGTTTTCTGAAAAACTGTCTTTTCTGAAAACTCTTTCTGATAATAAAACTGTGATCCGAAGATCTTGAATATATATGTATAGTATATCTGAAATCTGTATCAGAAAGTACTGAAAATCTCTGAAATATCTGAAAATATCTGCTGTGCTGGCCAGACTGATGAACATAGGGATTCGGCACCCTGGCCGTGTGAGTTCAAAGTCCTAATGAATCTACTGATGCACAACCAGCACTCTCTATTGAGCTTGGTCAGTGACCATGTCCTCTGGTGGACGCTGGTTTCCCTCTCTAGCGGGTGTGCGAACTCACAGGTGCCCCCTCGTATTCACCCCTATCTGATATATGAAAAATCATATATGTATAACTGAGAATCATGCTGTTGGATCCTTGGATCCAGTTTGAAAATATCTGATGTGGCATGTCGTGCTAATGCTGATAATCATGCATGAAATGCTGATTTATTAGCCGATTACTGAGTTCTGTGTGCTTAGAAATGGCTTAGAGTGGCTTAAATCTCTTTTAAATTTCATTTCTGCTGATTTCTACTGTGCACGGGCGTGTGTTCTGGGACGCACGGGCGTGTGTTCTGGGATGCACGGGCGTGTGTCAAGGCACACGGGACCGTATGCCCCTCGTGCTGCTGGGCGTGTACGGTTCTGGAATATTTTCATGCAAATTGGGCAAGGCACACGGGCGTGTGTACTCGGGCACACGGGCGTGTGTCTGCCTTCTCTTCTTCTTCCCGTGTTTCAGCGAACACGGGCGTGTGGAATTGGGGAGAAAGCACACGGGCGTGTGTCACTCGGGCACACGGGCGTGTGTCTGGGTTTTCAGATGCACACGGGCAGCATGCATGACCGTGTCCCATGCAGAAAAGAGGACGCACGGGCGTGCCTCCGGGACACACGGTCATGTGCTCGACCCATAAACTGCAGATGACGTCTGGAAATCCAGAAATTCCCACACCAGCACTTCCACACTCCAAATCATTAAACATAAACACATACTACTGCTGAAATCACGCAAATAATCATCAAATCATCAACTCAAACACGCCATATAACATAAATAAAGCATATATCATCTGGAAACCGTATATATGCATTCAAATCATGGAAAACCACTCAATCATGCCATCATCCATCATATCACAGCTCAAGCATGCTGGAAATATCTCAAACAAGCACACATAACATTCTCATACACTGGAAATAGCCAATCAGGCTCTGAAAACGGCGAGAGAAGTAAGGAAAACACTTACCTCGCGCCATGAAAGCTCTATCTCTCTCCCTGGAAGACTCTGGATCTCTAATCTGAAGCTGAGCTGTTGGGGGATCTCTCTCTGGAACTCTAGGGTTCACTGGAGCTGAGGAAAAAGAAGAGAAAATAAGCTGGGAGCTGGGAAAACTGAAATCTGTGCGCACTGGAAGAAAATAAAACTAATAAAGCTGGCTGGGCAAGACACACGGTCGTGTGTCCTGGGCACACGGTCGTGTGTAGTGGAAAATAGCCATTTCCACCCCCACAAGTGCAGAAACTATATTCAAGTCCCAAAGGACTTCTAAAATGGCTCTTCTACCCCTCTAAACTCTCTAAAATGACAATTCTACCCCTTGGGTCATTACAATTCTCCCCCTCTAATAAAAATTTCGTCCCCGGAATTACCTAAACAGATCAGGGAATCTTTCTCTCATCTCAGCTTCAACTTCCCATGTAGCTTCCTTGATTCTCTGACTTCTCCACAGGACTTTAACTAGGAGAATCTCTCTGTTTCTCAGCTTCTTTACTCTGTAGTCCAAAATCTGAACTGGGACTTCTTGATAGCTCAAGTCGTCTGATAACTCCAGATCCTGAACTGCTAACACGTGAGACGGATCGCTCACATACTTTCTCAACTGAGAGACATGAAACACACTGTGGATTCTGTCTAAGCTGGCTGGAAGAGCTATTTTGTAAGCAACTCTGCCCACTCTCTCCAGAATCTGATACGGCCCAATGAATCTCGGAGCCAACTTACCTTTTCTACCAAATCTTAAGACACGTCTGTAGGGAGCAACTCGGAGAAACACATGGTCTCCAACCTCAAACTCTATGTCCCTACGCCTTAGGTCTGCATAGCTTTTCTGACGATCCTGGGCCTGTTGAATTCTCTGCCTGATAACTCTGATCTGCTCAATCATAAGCTGAGTCATCTATGGCCCCACTACTGATTCTAGGGAATCTCTGTCACTAATGTCATCCCAATACAATGGTGACCTGTACCTCCTACCATACAAGGCCTCGAAAGGTGCCATCTGGATTGTAGACAGATAGCTGTTGTTGTAGGCGAACTCCATCAACGGTAGCAAATCAGCCCAACTAGTTTGAAAATCCATGCAACAGGCTCTCAACATGTCCTCTAGGATCTGGTTGACTCTCTCAGTCTGACCATTTGTCTGCGGGTGGTAAGCTGAACTGAAATGAAGTCTGGTTCCCAATGCTCTCGGTAGACTACCCCAGAAAGCAGAAAAAAATCTCGAATCTCTATCTGAAACTATATCTCTGGGAACCCCATGTAATCTGACCACCTCTCTGACGTACAAACGGCCCAACTGATCTGTGCTCATACCCTCTCTGATCGGTAAAAAGTGAGCTGACTTGGTCAATCTGTCCACTATGACCCATATACTGCTGTACCCACGCTGGACTCTGGGAAGTCCTGAAATGAAATCCATGGAGATGCTCTCCCATTTCCATTCAGGAATCCTCAATGGCTGAAGCAACCCAGAAGGTCTCGGATGCTCTGCTTTGACTTACTGGCAAGTCAAACATCTGGCAATGAACTCTGAGATATCTTTCTTCATACCAGACCACCAAAATCCTCTCTTGAGATCTTGGTACATCTTGGTACTACTGGGATGCGCTGAATAAGCTGTACTGTGAACCTCTGACAAGATTCTCTGTCTCAAATCTGTGTCCTCTGGCACACAAACTCTGTCTCTGAATCTCAAAATCCCGTCTCTGATCTCAAAGTCTGGTGCTGTGCCCTGATAAACTCTCTGAATCATACTCTGAACCCATCTGTCTGACATCTGAGCAACTCTGATATCATCCTATAGCGTGGACACTATCTGAAGTCTGGAGAAACCAGCTGTCACAATCTCAATATCCTCTCTGGCAATCTCACGCCGCAACTGACTCTGTACTGAAATCATGAATAGAGCGACTCTCCTGCTCAAGGCATCAGCTACTACATTAGCTTTGCCCGGATGATAGCGAATCTCGCAATCATAATCTTTTACTAGCTCTAACCATCTTCTCTGCCTCATGTTCAATTCTTTCTGAGTGAAGAAGTACTTGAGACTCTGATGATCTGAAAATATGCAGCATCTGACACCATACAGGTAATGTCGCCAGATCTTCAATGCAAACACTACTGCAGCCAACTCTAAATCATGCGTAGGGTATCTCAACTCATAATCCTTTAATTGCCTAAAGGCATAGGCAATTACCCTACCTTGCTACATCAAAACTGCTCCAATCCCCTGGTGGGATGCATCTGAATAGACCTCATAGTCGACACCCTCCTGAGGTAGTGCCAACACTGGAGCGCTGGTCAATCTCTGCTTTAACTCCTGAAATCTCTCCTTACAGACCTCGGTCCAAACAAAAGGAACCTCCCTGCGAGTCAAAGCTGTCAACGGTCTCGTTATGCTGGAAAAACCCTCTATGAATCTGCGGTAATACCCAGCTAAACCAAGAAAACTCCTAACCTCCTTAGGTGTCTTTGGTCTCGGCTAACTCAAGATAACCTCTATCTTGCTCGGATCAACTGAAATACCAGCTGCTGAAACTATGTACCCGAGAAAAGCAACACTGCTCAACCAGAACTCACATTTGCTGAACTTGGCATAAAGCTGACGATCTCTCAATCTCTGAAGGACAAATCTCAAATGATCCTCATGCTCTTCGACACTCCTCGAGTAGACCAAGATGTCGTCGCTAAAGACAACAACGAATCTATCTAGACAGTCTTGGAAAACTCGGTTCATCAAATCCATAAATACTGCAGGAGCATTCATCAACCCAAAAGGCATCACCACAAACTCATAGTGGCCATACCTCGTCCTGAAAGCTGTCTTGGGTACATCTCGCTCAACTACTCTGACTTGATGATACCCAGACCTCAAGTCTATCTTGGAGAACACTGCGGCTCCACTCAGCTGATCGAACAAGTCATCAATCCTGGGCAACGGATACTTGTTCTTTACTACTACCTTGTTCAGCTCTCTGTAGTCTATACACATTCTCAGACTTCCGTCTTTCTTCTTGACAAACAAGATGGGAGCACCCCATGGTGAGCAGCTCGGTCTGATAAATCTCTTATCAATCAACTCTTGCAGTTGTTTCTTCAATTCTTGCAACTCAACTGGAGCCATCCGATACGGAGCCTTCGAGATAGGAGCCGTACCCGGAAGTAACTCTATACAAAACTCCAACTCTCTCTCTGGAGGTAACCCTGACAGATCCTCTGGAAACACATCAGGGAACTCCCTCACTACAGGCACATCATCGATACTTGGCCCAACTACATCTCTATAGACCACATTCGCTAAGTACCCTACACAACCCTTACTCAAGAGTCTCCTCGCCTGCAAACAGGAGATAAGCGGGGTCTCTACTCTCCCCTCTCCAAAGACGAACTGATCAGGGCCTAACTGCAGTCTAACATTTTTCTTTCTACAGTCAATCTCAGCCCCATACTCACTCAGGAAATCCATACCTAGGATCATGTCAAAATCAGCTAACTCTAACATGATCAGGTCTATCATCAATTTCCTACCCATAATCTCGATCTCCTGATCTGACAGAATCCAGTCACTCAAAACCATACTGCCATCTGGTATCTCTATACTAATACTCTTATCTGCCACACTAAGGATTAACCCTAATCTCTCTACTACCTCTCTAGATATGAAACTGTGTGTGGCACCATAATTTATCAACACATAAATAGGAGCATTAAGGAAGAGCAACTGACCGGTAACTGCATGCGGCGCGGCCTCCACCTGATCCTGTCTGACTGTAAAGACTCTGGCTCTACCTCTACCCGAAGGGCCAACACTACCTCCAGGTACACCGGAACCACCTCTGCCTGCTCCAGCACCTCTGCCTGCTGGACTCGGAACAGGAAAACCTCTGGCTGGGGGACTGCCAACAACTGGGCACTCTGATGCCCGATGACCAAGCTGTCTGCATCTAAAGCACACACCCTGTCCTGCTAAGCACTCTCCTGAATGCCTCCTACCACAACTTCTGCACTACGGTATATCTGTTCTCTGCTTTCTGCCTTTTTCTGATTTCTTAGACTGCATAGGTCTCTTTCCCTTGTCTCTGCGACTGCCCCTCTCAGGAGCTCTCTCTAGGGCCCTCTCTATAGGAGTACTGAACGCTCCCATCCTCTGAAGATAAACTTCTGATCTCATAGCTCTACCCAGGGCGTCACTGAATCTCTGAGGGGGAAACTGCCCTGTCATGACGTCTCTGGCTATCACTGGGTGTAATTCGTGCATAAATTTCTGAACCCTGGTGATCTCTGAAGCTGCCATGCCTGGCACAAATCTCACCAGCTGATTAAATCTGGAAGCATACTCTTTCACTGAACTGGTGCTCTGAGTCAACTCTATGAACTCTTGAGCCTTGGCGTGTACCATATCTGTACTACGGTACTCCTCATCAAATAATCTCCTGAAGTCAATCCAAGTCATACTCCAAACATCTACAAATGCCTTAACAAGATTCCACCAAACCCTTGCATCACCCTTGAGCATATAGACTGCATATCTGACTCACTCTCTGTCTGTCATAGGAAACAATTCCATGGCATTCTCAACTGATTCAATCCAGTCCTCTGCGACTGCAGGATCTCTGAAACCAGTGAATCTGGGTGGCTGATGGGCTCCTGGCAGACTATAAATCAGATGCAGTCTCGCTGAACCACTAGAACTAGCTGTGCCTGCCCCTGAACTCTGGCCTGGCTGATATTCAGACCCTGACGCCGGACCGTACTCTGGAGCCTGAGCATACACTGGTATCTAAAACTCCTCTGGTCTCTGCTCATGATACTCTCTACCTCGCCCCTGACGGGCTCTGCCTCTGACAGGCTCTGGAGGCTCAATTCTTTCTGTAGGCTGACGTTCTTCTCTCAGTACATCTCTGACAATGTTTCTGACATCTTCTGCTTGAAGAGAAGCTCTGGAGTGCTGAGACCGTCTGCGGTCACTAGTGCTCATTGGTCTAATGGAGGCACTACTCTGCTCACTCACATCTCTATCTCTATGGGATCTCCTATCTAGAAAATCACCACACAGAGGATAAATATCAAACAATAACTGAATTTTACACATTTAAACTCACGCTGAGAGGAAGCGAACGACGGCTGTTGGGATAGGCTGCCTCTCGGCTCATGCAAATTCTAAAATAATGCACATGAAAACATGCTTTCTGAAATTATTTCTCATAAATCTGCTAATGGCTCAAAGCAACGCTCTGATACCAACACTGTAGCGACCCCCGCCCCAGTTACTGTGCGTTGCGGAAAATACTGTTCATATAATAATAAAATATACCTGAGACGGGGATCTCTACAGAAAAGAACTGCTGCTACTAAAAAATTTCTTAATAAAATGAACTGAAACATAATTCAGTATTCAAATATACTGAAATGTAAGCGTGAAAATCTCAGGCTACTCATGTATAAAAATAAACTGTCATACAGTGTATACTAATATGTAATACACACATATACATGAGAAAACTAAAGCATGCGAGCCAACATGCCAACTGCTGCTGCCGAGCCATATCCCAAAAATCTCGCAGCGGTCTCGCTCCAGCTCAACCTCGAACTACTGACCTACAAAAAGGAAACAGGGAAAGGAGTGAGTGACAAAGTCACTTAGCAAGCGTTTCCAAACACTACATTCGCAGGTCAAACAAATCACTGACTACGTGACTCGTCACGTAGAAGGTTCTGCTAGACAGTTTCTTACTGAATTCTGTTATATTTCTGTTCTGATACTGTTCTGTTTCTCATCTGTTTCTCATGAGATGCTGTACATGACAATGAAATGTATATGCTGATGTCATGTATGCTGAAAACTGTAAAAACTTGCCCTCAGGCTTGTTTTCTGAAAAACTGTCTTTTCTGAAAACTCTTTCTGATAATAAAACTGTGATCCGAAGATCCTGAATATATACGTATAGTATATCTGAAATCTGTATCAGAAAGTACTGAAAATCTCTGAAATATCTGAAAATATCTATTGTGCTGGCCAGACTGATGAACACAGGGATTCGGCACCCTGGCCGTGTGAGTTCAAAGTCCTAATGAATCTACTGATGCACAACCAACACTCTCTATTGAGCTTGGTCAGTGACCATGTCCTCTGGTGGACGCTGGTTTCCCTCTCTAGCGGGTGTGCGAACTCACAGGTGCCCCCTCGTATTCACCCCTATCTGATATATGAAAAATCATATATGTATAACTAAGAATCATGTTGTTGGATCCTTGGATCCAGTCTGAAAATATCTATTGTGGCATGTCGTGCTAATGCTGATAATCATGCATGAAATGCTGATTTATTAGCTGATTACTGAGTTCTGTGTGCTTAGAAATGGCTTAGAGTGGCTTAAATCTCTTTTAAATTTCATTTTTGCTGATTTCTACTGTGCACGGGCGTGTGTTCTGGGACGCACGGGCGTGTGTCAAGGCACACGGGACCGTGTGCCCCTCGTGCTGCTGGGCGTGTGCGGTTCTGGAATATTTTCATGCAAATTGGGCAAGGCACATGGGCGTGTGTACTCGGGCACACGGGCATGTGTCTGCCTTCTCTTCTTCTTCCCGTGTTGCAGCGAACACGGGCGTGTGGAATTGGGGAGAAAGCACATGGGCGTGTGTCACTCGGGCACACGGGCGTGTGTCTGGGTTTTCAGACGCACACGGGCAGCGTGCACGGGCGTGTCCCATGCAGAAAAGAGGACGCACGAGCGTGCCTCCGGGACACACGGTCGTGTGCTCGACCCAGAAACTGCAGATGGCGTCTGGAAATCCAGAAATTCCCACACCAGCACTTCCACACTCCAAATCATCAAACATAAACACATACTACTGCTGAAATCACGCAAATAATCATCAAATCATCAACTCAAACACGCCATATAACATAAATAAAGCATATATCATCTGGAAACCGTATATATGCATTCAAATCATGGAAAACCACTTAATCATGCCATCATCCATCATATCACAGCTCAAGCATGCTGGAAATATCTCAAACAAGCACACATAACATTCTCATACACTGGAAATAGCCAATCAGGCTCTGAAAACGGCGAGAGAAGTAAGGAAAACACTTACCTCGCGCCATGAAAGCTCTATCTCTCTCCCTGGAAGACTCTGGATCTCTAATCTGAAGCTGAGCTGCTGGGGGATCTCTCTCTGGAACTCTAGGGTTCACTGGAGCTGAGGAAGAAGAAGAGAAAATAAGCTGGGAGCTGGGAAAACTGAAATCTGCGCGCACTGGAAGAAAATAAAACTAATAAAGCTGGCTGGGCAAGACACACGGTCGTGTGTCCTGGGCACACGGTCGTGTGTAGTGGAAAATAGCCATTTCCACCCCCACAAGCGCAGAAACTATATTCAAATCCCAAAGGACTTCTAAAATGGCTCTTCTACCCCTCTAAACTCTCTAAAATGACAATTCTACCCCTTGGGTCATTACATATTTGAAGTGTTGTGCATGTGATATATGTTTAATTTGAGTTTGAATTGTGATTTTGGTCGAAATCGAGCTGATTCTGAGTGGTCATAGAGGTGCAGAGCAGGACGCACGCCCGTGCACCCGAGGCGCACGCCCGTGCATACTGCGTTATCTGCATGGTCACGGTCGTGTTTACGTGCCCGTGCATAACCTAATTTGAGGGGTCACGACCGTGCATAGTTCATGCACGCCCGTGCACCAAGAAAAATTGAGAATATTGCTTGAAATTCCAGAACCTTACACGACCACGCGTACGACTTGGTCACGGTCACGGTCCCATGCACGTTTATGCACGCCCGTGTACACGTTCATGCACGCCCGTGCGTCAGGCAGAAATGAGAAAAATAAGCTTTTAATGAGAAATGTGTACAGTAAACCCTATCCAATGGATAGTAATCAGTAAAATGAGCTCGAATAAGAATACATGATGCATCATACATACAACATAGCATGGCATGCCATACAGTGTTTTCAGAAATGGATCCAAGGATCTGAATTCATGTTTTCAGATGTAAAACATAGATTCCAGGGGTGAATACGAGGGGGCACTTGTGAGTTTCAGCACTCGTGACACCAAAAGTTATATACTTATTACTACCCCTATGTATTGGCATGTGCCGGGTTGCTCAGCTAGCAGTTTAGGTTTCCTGATCCCAGGATCAGATGCAATATAGCGCGAGGCGCTCAGTTTAGATCAGTTTCCAGGCCCAGGCCTGATGGCATCACGTGGGCCATACAGTTTGTGGCACGTGTTTGCAGAGGAAACTCACATGGCCAAGGTGTCGAATCCATATATTCATTAGTCTGCGCAACACAGTTTTCAGCATAGCATGTACCCCAGGGTACACAGTTTTTAGTACAACTTTCAGATAAAGCTTCATATGATTTTTAGATATGGGATCTCAGGATCCAATAGTAGTTTTTATAAACAGTTTTCAGAAAACTATTTTCAGTATACAGGCCTAGGCCTAGTTATGATTTCAGCATGTTATCATATCATGTCATGATTATATGACACAGTGCATATCATTCAGAGAATGATAAGACAGTAAGAAACTGTAAATGAACAGAATATGAATAACGTGTAAAAGACACGAACAACATAATATCAGAACATGAAAAGCCACGTAATGTCACGTGAACTTCAGTAATAGTAACAGATCAGAACAGTAAGTTATGAGTATCATCAGTAAGAGAGTTTAGAGCGTCGAGTTCGTTCGCTCGGATTACTCTTCACTCTAGGTTGTTTACGTATACTCATATACGTATTTTACGATCTGGTATAGGGTAGTATCTGATCCGTGAAGGTGAGAATGCCAAAGTTGTTGTCGGTTGAGCCTGTTCTGTGTTGAGTTGAGGTGGCAATCCTTCGAGAAGGGTTGGTTTAGGGTCAGAGGATATGAAGTGCTTACTGAGTGATTGTATCACTCACTCCCTATTTTCCTTTCTTTTGCAGGTAAGAGTTGGGAGCTGGGAGGAAATGTTGGCTGCCGTCTGGGATCCAGTTTGTATCCATTATGCTTCAGTTTTTTATTTATATGCACACGTATATGTTTTTTCGTGAATATTTTAATATAAATAAAAGTTTTTATTTGGGCATGTATATATGTATGTATACATTTACATCAGGTTCTTCCGCTGTGATATTTCAGTTCAATTAAACATTTCGGTTGGGTATTATTGACCTTATTTTATTTATTTATTTATTATTATATTATTTAAGCAGTGAACAGTAATACCCTTCTGGGATGTCTTACAAACCCCAAATACTAAATGGCAAATAACCAAGAGGGGGTGAATAGGATATTTTAAAAACTTATATAATTTTAAAACTTTTTCAATCAACAATCAACACAAGCAATTTAATCAATATAATTAACATAATATAATCAAGTAATAAAAGAGTTAGAGAAGAGATAAATACTTAGTCATTTTAGAGTGGTTCAAAGCTTCTTCATGCCTTCTAAGTCCACTACTTCAAACGATCCGGCTTGAAGATTTCCTTCCACTAACTTCAACCCCAAAGTTACAATAGTTTTGACACAATTGATTTCGCCCTTCTTACACTAGTTTTGATACAAAAGATTACGCCATTAACTTAGTTTTAACAGAGATTACGTCTCATATTAGTTTCACAGAATTATGCCTAAGGGTTTGTGAAAAATTTACAAAGAAATTGTCTCATAAGGTTGATACAACAATAAGCCTAATTTATACTTGGTCGGAAGATATAACCGTTACTACTGATTTGAGAGCCGTTGGAGATTTTCTGAAAAATTACACAGGCATGTCCTTCTCTTACATGGTCGTGCTTCCTTTATCCTTTGTTTTTCAATGGTCATATTTTTCCTATCACGAGCACCCACATAGCCGTGTGCCTTACACCACACGGTTGTGTGTCCTTGATGTTTAAGTTCTTCGATATTTTAGAAGGCCATACGGTTGCATGCATGATACCTGCATGATCTTCACACGATCATCATTTTTCAAGTAACACAAGCATGTATCCAACAAAGCTTTTCTTACACGGGTGCAACTTGATCTACATAGAAGTGTGCGTCCTTATAACTGACACATGGTCGTGTGCTCGAAACGTACATGGTCATGTGTCCTGCATTCTTCACACATAAACATTTTGCACAATCCATCCCAGTCGTGTGTTGCTTTTATAACCCACACATGGTCGTGCATCTATGACACACACGGTCGTGTGTTATGCAAATTTTACAAGACAAAAAGCTTTGGTCCTTTTTGTCATGTTCAATGTATGTATAGACTAGTTAGATATTTTAACCTATGTTTTGCATTAATTCAAAACCTTCAAAGGTCCAACACAGTATACTTCATATCATGTAGGGCTAGATTCGAATTGAACTAAACGCGAACATGCATATGTTTGTGTTCGGGCTCGTTTCGTATTATTCGTGTTCAGATTCAGGTTTGGATTCGTATTAATGTTCGTCAAAATTTATATAGCAAATTTTGTTTTCGTATTCGTATTCAATTCGTATAATTCAATTCATATTCGACTCGTATTCATATTCGGTTTGTATAATTCGTATTTATATTTATTAAAAATTATAAATAATATAAATAATTAATAAAATATAATTAAAATTTTTTTAATTAAGTTCGGATTCGTATTCGTGTTTGATTCGTATAGTTCAGGTTCAAATTCGTGTTCGTTGATTTTTAAAATTACAGTTCGAGTTCGTGTTCATGTTTGAATTCGTATAATTCGTTTCGAACTTGTTCAAACCAAATTTAAAAATGAATCTGAATATATTCGATTTGAATCTAACCCTAATATCATGTCATACATAACATGAAATGAAAACAGAGCAAAAGATGTTATGAATAGTAATAACAAAGTAAAATCCATAACACAAAGATAAGATAAGCATAAAATACCGATAATAAATAGAATATGCAAAACAATGAGATACGAAACCAAGAAACAACGTAAAAAGTCATGAAAGTAGAATAGAAAAACACCTTGCTCTTTGAATAGAACTAAAAAATACTTACTAAATGACTTGTCATTCACTCCCCAAAGTTTTCTTTTTTTGTAGATTAATGATTTAAAGGTTGAACTGGACATGAGATGGCTGTAAATAGGATCCATTTTTGTTGTAGATGGCATGTTGAGTAATTGGCATGCCTTGTATGATTATCATGCATGTGACGTGCAATTTTCATTTGCATACATATATTTTGTACAACACTTTTTATGAAAATAATGTTAATAAATGATATGTTTCAATATAAATAATTTTATATTATACATTTATGTTTACAACTTTCACACTAGGCATAGTAGACATGTCATTGAAAGCTGAGTGGGCAACGAATTCCTATAAAACTTTAACAGCATTCTTAATCTAAAGTAATTTTCTAAGATACTCTTTCAATCATAATGTTTTATACTACACTTAAAGATCTACATCAATCATAGGATAATTGAACAATTACTATTAGATTATCTAGCATATGAGAGTGTCATAATTTCAAGACGAATAGGGAACTTATTAGTTTTAATATAATATTTATTGATGAACAACTAACAAATATATTGCCAAAATAATTTGATTTTTGTATTATTTAAAATTTAATAAGTTCGTAAAATAGCTAACTTACATTTATTTTGCACAATGAAGTTATTCATGCAACTATACTAAAGAACAAAGATTCTCAAATTCAAGAAGCATATTCATAAAGGTTCAATATACTTGATACGCAATATAAAAGTTATATCATGTTTCCCTACTTATAGACTTGTAAATGGAAAATGCCTTATAAAATTTCTGATGGTTACTTCTATTAAAGATATGAAAGAAGCAAGAATTTCAATACTAAAATATTTATGCCAATTTGTGACGATTGGTGACCTTCAATATGGGTCAAAAATAAACAAAACCAAAAATCAAATAAAAAAAAAAAAGATCTTTTTAAATAGACAAATGCAGACAAAGATACGAACTAAAAAACAAATAAATAAATATTAACAACAAAATCATTTAACACGACTGATAAGTTTTAACAAGGATGAACGAACCAAAAGTAGAAATATCAATAATGTACAATCAATTCATCTAATCTAATCTACTTAGTAAAAACAAAATCAAAACAAATTAAAAAAAATTATTTTTCAGTCTTCACAAACCCAAAATCAACCATAAAAAATAACATATTCATTTCATGTTAAATCTATGCGTCTACCCAACTCGATAAAAACAACCAGCTCAATTGAATTAGTTTTGAAATAAATCACTTAAAAAAATAACATATTTTTCAGTCTTCACAAACCAAAAATCAAACAAAAAGAAAATTAACAGATTCTTTGCATGTTTAAATCTATTCATCTAATCAACTTGATAAAAACAACCAATCAATTGAAGAAACATTACACTTGCTAATTGTCATCTATGTTTGTAGAGGAAGAAGTCGATTTGCTTTCAAAATGAACGAAGGAAGAAGCTAATAAAAGTCATTGTCCAAAGACTTCAACTTTCCACGATGCCAATGATGGATATGTTAATAAGACAATGATTCTTCTCATTTTGGGTTTATGACAATTTAGAATACATAAAACAGAGAATAAGAGAAAGAGAAAAAGAGGCAGCAAATTGGAAAAGGGAAGAAGAAATTTCAAAGGGGTTTCAAAGTTTTTGAGACTCTTAGGACAAAATAGAATTGGTAATTTCAAAATGATGAAGTATTATTACAGAGTTAAATGCACTCATGGTCACTGAACTATTTACTAATTGCGTATGCAATCACTTTTGTTTAAAACGTTGCATAAAAATCACTGAACTTTGGATTTTGTTTCTTGTTAAGTCACTCTACTGTTTATCCGTTTAAATATTTAACAACTGCTGATGTGGATGTTGATGTGGCATTCAGTCATCATCCATCTCATCATCCACGTCAACATTGAAACAGTGGATGCTGACGTGGATACTGACGTGGCATCCTATCAACGTCCACGTCAGCACCTACGTCAGCTTCTATGTTAGTTTCTGTTACAGTGACCTTACAGTAAATAAACTCAAAATTCTGTGACCACGGTTGCAATTAGTGAAAATTTTAATGACCTTAAGTGCATTAACCTCTCTTATAACTTTTTTTTTTCTCTTTCGATTTGTTAAAGTACTGGACTGTCAATTCTCTCACTCTACTTTCTTTCCTTTTTCTTTTTTTTTTTTTTATCTAAACACATTTAAATTGATTAGTCTATGAATTGATAAGTCAAATAATAACAACCATAAAAACATACTAATTTTTTTGATCAAACAAACAATAAATATTTTTTACTTTCTCTCTCTAATTTCTTCATGACTGATGAGTGATAATGATTATGAATTGTTGTGATTTAGTTTTTTTATTAGACATTGAAACTTAATTTTTCTTAAATTTATATATGAGTTTGTGTTTTCATTTGAAACTTTATTTTACAGTTTTGTCTTGTAGCTACTTTCAAAAATTGTTAATTTATTTGTAGAAATACTTTTTTTTAGTATTCTCATTTGTTTATTATTTTAAAATTTTCTAGTTTGTATCTTTTTTAAATTCTATTTAATATCTAATAAAGTAGATGAGAGGAAAAATGAAGTATCTTCTGTAGAGTAAGAGAATTGACAGTTCAGCACATTAACAAACCGGAAGAAAAAAAAAATATTTATAAGAGAGGTTAATCCACTCAAAGTCATTAAAGTTTTCACTAATTATAATCGTGGTCACTGAATTTTGAGTTTATTTGTTGTTAGGTCACTGTAATAGAAACTAACACAGAAGCTATCGTGGATGCTGACATGATGTCACGTCAGCATCCGCATAAGCTTTTACTGTTTCAATGCTAACGTGATTGATGTCGTGGATGATGATTGGATGTCACGTTAGCAAAATATCTACGTCAGCAGCCATTAAATATGTAAACGAATGAATAGTAGAGTGATTTAACGGGAAACAAAATCTAAAGTTTAGTGATTTTTATGCAACATTTTAAACAAAAATAACCGCATATGCAATTAGTGAATAGTTCAGTGACAATGAATGCATTTAACCCTATTACTAGATCTTTCCTTTTAGCTTTAGGCCAAACATCTTCTCCCCAAAGGTTCAGCGAAACAACAATTTCGCACCCCAAAATAAAAATAACGGTACTATTCTATCCTTCCATTAAATTTTTTATTAAAACTTTTATAAAGTGTTTGAAAAGTCCCAAATACCTTCTAACAAAAATCATTTCACTCCCAAAAAGTTAAAAACTTGAATACACCTCTTAGAAAGGAAAAAATTAAAAACTTTTATATTTCTAGTCACCTCCATCGCCGAATGACAACAATTTTTAATTAATTATAATTTTAAATTATTTTATTTTTTAAATATTATTATATTATATTTTATTTAAATAAAAATTTTCTTATATTTTTTATATATAACAGAGTTATCATAATACCCTTTTGGGGTTAAACTAGCAGGAAATTTTAATGGAAGGGCGGCAAAGTGGCATTATTTTCATTTTAGGGTGCAAAAGGGCTGTTTTGTTAAATCTTGGGTGGGAAATGGCGTTTAGACTTAGCTTTGTGTTAAAATGTGGGGTTTCATGCACATTATTCATACCACTCAGTTAATTGATTAAATCCAGACTTCATCTGCTTCTTAAATGGTCACAATTTTGAATCGAAACAAATCAGAGTACTGATAGGTTTCGAATTGAACCAATTGAAACTATCAATCCGAGTCAATTTTAATAACATTGTAAAAAACATAAACCAATATCACTATTTTAATATCAAAACAAATTGAAAGAATATAGAAGGTTTAATTCAATTTGACGGTTTAAGGCTTTTTATGCACATGCCTACACACAACTACCATTCTCTTTCTCTTTAAATTTAAATTGTTCTAACAATAAATGATTTTTATTTACAAATCTATTTTTAAATGCTAGTTTATCTCAAATAACCAAAAACCTTTTTTTAAATTAAAATAAATCACTAATCTTTCTCTTCTTAAATTTAATAAAAATAAACAGCAAATTTATAATAAATTCATATAAACATAAAAATGATTTAAGGACTGATTTATTAAAATTTATAATCATCCAAATTAAAATGAAAAATTCACCTAAAAATAATTTTTGTATTGATGAACTAATTAATACACACACACACACACAACATTTAAATTTTATCATTCTATTTTTACAAATTATTTATAAATTATACACTTGAAATTTTTAACTTATCAATGTTTCAATATTTTAATATTTACATCTTCTTTAGTATTTTACAAAAACACTTGTGCATTGTGCAGGCCTTCCACCTAGTTCAAATATGATTCTTAAAATTTATTTTTATTCTAGTAGAACTAAAACTAAATAATTGCGTTATTAAAATAACCCCTATTGCGGAAGGAAAATATATTTTTACCTTACATGGAAGTGAACAATAAAATAATCTCATAAATGTCAAGAAGATGTTCTATGTGGTGGGGTACCTTTTATTGTTTCGTTGTGGAAAATTTGTTTGTTTTCTTAAATAATAGGTGGGTAAGAGATATGTTTAAATAAAACTTTTCAAATAAACGTGTTGTGAGTAGGAATTTATCATATAACAATTACTCCCAATTTTTTAAGTGTAGAGAAAACATCAAAATTTTTTATCTTCCTTTGTAAGTAAACATGTCAATAGTCAAGATAGGTTATCAAATGTTGTAATAATGACATTCATACGTGATATTTATTGTGATGTAATGTGTATATCATGTGTTAATCTTGATGATTAAGATAATAAAGAGTCTTGGAAATCACACTTCAACCATGTTATTTGGATTGGCAACATGTGTGAAAAGGTTGCAATGAATTATAAGGATTACTTTGTACTTGACCTAGATTTGCTTATAAAGACTTGAAGGTTGTTGTCTATTCGTTTTAGGTTTATATAAGACTTTTCAACATTCTTTACACCTTGTAGCATTTCATAATATCTTAATCATTTTTATTGCTCAAATGAGGTCTTCGACCAAGAAAATCATTAAAGTGACTTGAGATAAAAGCTTTAAAAGCTCATACCTAAATTCTTCCTCTAAAGGATCTACTGCCAACCCTTCAAAGTATGCCTTTTTTAGCCCTTTAGTGTTAGTTAAATGGCTAGTTGGCAAGAAGTGTCCATGAGAGGTTGATAATGGAAAAAGGCCAATAAGGCCTTCCAAAAAGATTGTGAGAAGAGTGTCTTACTACTATAATTGAGTGTGGCCACATGGGAGCAATTTGTGGCATGGATAAGGATGGTTCCTTTCTTCCTTCCTACTCCTCTCAATCTTGAGAGTTTAAGGATGAAAATAAGTTGCTTCCTAACTTCAACCCCATAATCTCAATGATAAGGAAGTATGTCTTGAGGTATAAGAAGGAGAGGCTCTAAGGGATGACAACTCCTATGAAACCAAAGAGACTTGATGAGGATGGCTGCAAGGTGATGAGTTTTATATTTATTTTATTTCTATTAGGTTATATTTTATAGATTAACCTAATTTCCATCTTGACTTTATTAAATCTTTATGTCTAAGCATGTTACCTATCCTCTGTTTTAAGGCATGGTCGACTCTTGTGAAGGGGAGATAACCGCAAGCAAGACCATAGGTTGCTCAAGGATGAGTTGTCAGTCTTGAGAAAGGAAGTTCAAGTGGCAAAATAGAGACTAGAGGTTGAGGTGCAACATCTAAGGACAAAGAAATAAATTGTTCAAACAAACTTGCTTCTTACTAAGAGAGAGCATTTTGATAGGTTTGACACTCAAGTGAGTTGATTAAGAGTCACTCTCTTAAACGTTGTTGAATAGAATAATGAGTTGACAAAAAGAGTGATCACAATTGAAGTTGAAGTGGGGCTAGGCTTCTTGTCTATGATATCTTTTATTCTCTTCGGCTTTAATTTCCCAAATACAATTTTGTTTTTCACGAGTTGTGCAAAGTGGGCAAGAGATTAGGTACAAGCTTGGGCTGCTAAGGGACCAAGCAGGCTCAACAAAAAGTACGAGATACAAGATTTGAACTAGATGGGTGAGTCTGTGACAAGGTTTCTGAGGAAACCATTCCTCAAGAGGTCGCAAAGGTAACCTACAATCTTTTTCCTTCTCATGAGGCAACTGGCAGTCTCTCAAGATTAATGCCAAAGCATTAATTTTCCTCTCCTTTTTTTAATCTTTTATTTGATAACTGAACAATCTCATTGATTCAATAAAAAATTTGTATACAAATCTATGCTTTCTATATTCAATTTTGATGTGCTTATGTTAATTTTTCAGGAATATTATACTTTAGGCAGATAACATAAATACAAAAGTGAGCAAACTCAATGTAGAACATATCTTTTATATTACTTCTCATCAATAATATCACTGCGTTAGTTTAGGAATTGCAAACAAACATGTCAAAGTGAACAATAAATTTAAGAATAGTAATTAAAATTGGCTTATTGTAACAAAATTCTTCAAGCAAGTACGTACTTGAATATTATCGTTTGGACAACAAGCCTCAGTTAAACCAAGGCAACAAGTTTGATAGTCAATGTAGTGGGGAGAATTCATACGCCCCCTACCTTCAACCATGTTAAGGAGGTCTCGAAGATAATCCCTATTATGTCTAATATAGTGGTGTTAACGGCAAACCTTTCTCATTGTTTACAGTTCCCCTCCACTGCATGCTCACAAATTCCCTCAACGGCATCACATGCCTAGAGTTCAAATGGTAATAAGAGAATATAGGGGATAAAAAACATTAGAAAGGCAAATTGTAAATCAAATCTGAAATTTTTTGCTACTTACCTGAATCTCCTAATCAATGGTCAGTTAAATATACATTTGAGAATTTAGTGTTTTTCCAAGCCTTCATCTGCATTACTTTTGAAAATTATCATGGTGTTATTTCAATATATAATCTATCCTAAATCATAGACTTCATGAGAACATGCAAATGAACTATATACTACAAAATCATACTAAGACAAATTATTCGTGGAAATAAGCTAACCTCCCCGATATATTCAAGGCATTGCCCGGTTAACAAGAGGTCTGTGCGGCTTTGGAGCTAAATTAAAACAAACATCAGAAAAAGGAATATTAGTGTATTTAAAAATGTCACAACAGATTTCTTTCTTCTTATTTTGAAAGTGTTTCTAATTGAATTTCTTCTATTAATGTCCTCTCTCCCTCTCTTCCATGTGCAAAGCAAGAGAAATAGCATATCTTTGTTGACGTCATATAAAACGACATACCATTTGGATTCCCTTGTTCATAGAAACTTCTGAAAAGAGAGACTGCTTCCGATGCCATTATACCCCCAGCACATTTGAAACCTTTCCCGTGCAGGGCTTCACCACTACCAAAGTGATTGTATCAATGAAAAAGAAAAACACGTCTCATTTCCACCCAATTAAAAATAACAGAAGGAACCAGTTAAAATGAAACTAAATTTAATATGCACTAGCAATTCTTGATTTCCATCTTGTAACAATCCAAAATACACCAAGTATACTACAACTTCGAGGCGGCTGACATAACTACTAATTTTACAAAAGAATAGCTTGTGTTAGCAAAGAACAAAGCATAATGTACATGTTAGTATACTCCAACTACTAGAAGAGTGAAATAACGCAACCGTGACAATTTTATACCAACAAATTTAAGAAGGCAATTCAGCAAAACTATGACAATATGCACTATCACAACCATAAGTTGGAGAGATGGAGACTTGGCCATTGGAGAGGAAGAATGGCAAACCACGATTTATCATTCAAAATATCATTTTGTCAATACCGACATTTCTAGTTCATTTATGTCTTCTTATGTTTTAACGTGGAAAAAGATGATGTCACCTGCCAACTTTTGTTCTTTCAGTTATCCAAATCAAATTAAGCCCATGCCAGAGCCCCGCCGAAGTTGTTGTGTTGAGAAAATATAGACAATGAGAAAGCAGAGAGTGGGATTAGCTTGGATTCCTTGGCTGCTTCTACTTAGCAGCTCTTCTCACTTGAGTATTAGTAATATTTAATTGGCTCTAACAACAGACATAACCATAAAACAATATTGCCACCACCTCCAAAACGAAAGCTATATGACATGTTAACAAAATAAAATCAAAGCTAAATGAATCAAAGCTGAAATCAATGAATTAAAAATTTTGTTACTTCCCAATTTGAAGAGACATGTAAAATGTTACTCAAACTTCAAGAGACAAGGTAATCTAAAATGTTGACACGGTAGGATTGCTTCACCTTTTTTACACATTGTAAAAAACACATTGGATTATTATGTATTGCTAACAAAAAGACAAACAGAAGAAAGAAATATAACTTTTAAATATACTTCACAAGGCCATGATTGGGGAAAAAAAAAAAACAGCAAAGGAGAAAGTAATTCTAAGGAGCGTCCATGGCTATCCCTTTTTTAATCAGATATATCCAACTTGCATATTTACATGTACAAATGAAAACTCTGAATCCAACTGATCATGGCAGCAGACATCAACCAAGTCTGAATCAAAGACAATATCATAAACTTTCACAATTTTTCAAATTACCAGAGGGAAGATCCTAGTAACCCACACCCAAAACAAAACTTTCTTTAAACATTAACATTAAATAATGAACCTAAAATGAAAGTGATCTTGCAATGTTATTTTCCTGTGAAAAGTACACAAAAAATTACATTCCCAGACCCCACTCCTAAAAAAAGTATCCACTGCTCAAGTATAATGAAATGGTTCCCAGTAGAGGATAAGTAATAAATTCCACAATAACTCACAGGAAAAGTTTCAAAAGCAGTTATGTGTCTATCTGTAACAATCAAATTAGTAAGAAAAAATTATCAATGTCTTTGGTTCAGAAATAAACCTAATATTCGGCTGAGTGCAACTCAAATGGAGCGATAATATTGAACCACACCCTCCAAATTTATCGTTTGCACAACCATAATATACTTCCTTTATGCCTAAAAAACGAAATGTTTAAGCCATCTAACCATCATAAAACAAAAAATAAAAAGATGAGTATTATGATGAAAGAGCATAGAGATACCAAGAATTGATAAAGCTGAAGCACACATAATGCAAGGTTCGCATGTCACATAAAGACAGCATTTTGAGAACTTTTGGGCAACCTCCATCTGTGAAAGTCCCTGTTTCTTCCACTGGTCAAGAAGCATATCAATAGCTTCCATCTCCGCATGTCTACTAGCCTGCAACAAAATATAGTAGCAAATCATAAGAAGTAAAAAGGCTTACAATTCAAAAACAATATTCAGATAAAATCCATATTTATTCTTTCCAAGCAACCAGTCAGAACATACCTTTCTTGGTCAGTGACATGTTTATTTCTTTTTCCTTACAAACAGGAAATAAACTAGGAGTAGCAAAAATATCAGCCATTAAATGCCTGAGCACATACCAAATAGGCCAGAAAGTCTAGTTGCAATAAGCTACTAAGTATAAAACCCATTTAGTTAGCTCACAAACATGTAACTTGGAGACCTCTCCAGCAATACATGATTGCCTGTGGAATTGCTCAAACTAAGATTAAAATAAATGCCAACTAAAACCAAAATTCACACAAAGAAAAATCTGCAAGTTGTTTCATCGATACTCAATTTGAAATGGCAAGCATGCACATGTTCAACACACTAGAAAGAAATGAAGACCGGACAACTATAAAAACCAATCAAAGAATATAGTTACAAGTAGAAAAGAATGAAGACCTACTAACTAGAAAAACCGATCAACCAATATAGTTACAAGAAAATAGAAAGTTCAATGAAACAACATGTTGATGAACTCACATTTCTTGTCTCAGTGGTTCGATTTCGACCAGAAGCAATCACCTTCCCATCCTCCAGAATCACGCATCTACTCAATGGAAATAGAAAGAATGAGGAAAAACAGCAGCTACTGATCTTATCAGAAATTAAGCATAAAATCCTTTTTTTTTTCCTTCTCCTCTACATTTAGAAGGAAAAAGAGAAAGGCTTTATGTCAACACACAGTTGGGTTGACACAATTGTTCTAATAGCTTGTAATAATCTTCATAAGCAGTTCTTATTCAAGCATGTTCCAAAATTCAATCATCATGTCAAAAACTGGACATTGAACTTCAAAATAGAATTCATGCCATGCTCACCACAAGCCCCAAGGTAAGCCAACTGAAAATCAGTTCAATATGAACATTGTTAGAGCTCTAGAAAAGACACCACAAGGACTAATAGCTTGAGTTAACTCCACTCAGGTTGGCAGTTTGGCTTTAGGGTTAAACAGTTGGACTCAACACAAGCAGTGAACTGCACAGACAGTTTCAACCTCCGCACAGCTAAAATTAGGCATCTGGACTAGGCTTGGTCAGCTCCATTTTTAATATTTTTCTTGTGGAAAAAATACAGTAATAACATAGATTGACCATTTTCAAGGCTTATAACCAAATAATTTAAATAAGAAATAGTAATTACAGTACTATTGCAGTCTTGAGGGAAAAAAATATATAGCTTGCACAAAAGACTCAATACATGGTATATCCCTGTTCAATCTGCAAGGCTAAGATTTCAGGATCCTATAGATTAAACTTTCATCAGTCAATCAAATTTCAATCACTTCATGCATTTGTCGTTATAGAAATCTAGAAAATATTAAAATCTATCTTAAATATAGGCATATAATTTGTGGGATATATTTTCAGCAAACATGTCCCTGAAGCAGTGCAAGTTTACTTAAATTTGAAATTGCATTAGTCTTGCTTCTTGCAGCAGAATGAGTCCTAAGTAAAAGATGCAAAGAAATATGGAGCAAAGGATAATTTCAAATGCTAGGAATGCACATGACAGTGATAAACTGTTATAATTCCAAAAAGCTTCATATAAGTCAAGTTATTTAATAGAAGCAGTAGATGTGGGAACTTGAACTTCAGCAATAATATAAAGATCCTAAGAGTAGAGCATGATAGGAGAATTATTGAAAAGAGAACTTATCATTTTACCCAACTGGCACTTCAAGGCAGTCCAAGGCAAGTTTTGCCTGCCATATGAGAAATCATACATCAATTAAATAGACACAAGTTAAATACCAAGCACAAAAAAAATTTCAAGGAAAGACCAAAATAACAACTAAGTTAAACATGCAAATTAATAAGAACATGATACTAAAGTTACTTCCAGCAGAAACAGAAATCATTCAACTAAACTTGAAAAGCATACAGCAACCATTGAATGGCATTAATTAGTACAGCCACGAAAAATGCATCCACATGCAGTTTGGCATTATACATGGATTTCTAGTTGAATGTGCAACTATTATCATTTTACAATTGGCAGTGCCCTACATCTAAATATAACCCCAGCTTCAACTTTCCCAAGCTGTAATAAAGTTTATATACAAACTTTTAAGTTAATATTAATACCAAAATTAAGTTTTAGAGGAAAATCCAACAAGCTTTGACTTGCTCCCTCATGTGAAAGGCAAGAGCATTGAATACAATCAAAGGCACTAGTATAACCACACAAAACGCACAAATGACAACTAATTAAATTTTAACTCTGCAATGAGCCGGAAATTTTAAACACAAGACACCTGATCATTTGACCAATGTTCTCAAAAAGAATCAGTAAACTCAAAACAAATTTGCAGAAGATCTCATAACACCTAGAACTTGCCTTAGCATAGCAAACATATTTCTGCAATGCAAATTACAAGACAATTTCTAAGTCTATTTTCTAGTTCAATCCAATCATATAATTCCAGTGTCCGTAGCCCAGTCATTGAAGTCCATAGAAGCATAATGTTCAACATTCAATTTATAGCATATATAACAATAGAAAAGCAAAAGACAAATGCAGAGTCCAAAGTTCCTATTCTAAATTTATACTCTTGGAGGGGTCTAGGCATTACCTGTTGTATCGCAAGCTCCATAAATGCAAAATTATCTTGAGAAAGTTCTTCCCTGGCTGAGACCATCTATAGAAAACAAAAGGGGAGATATAAGAAGCAGAATTGTCTATAACAATTTCTTCGCTGCAACAGCAATGGGTAAAATAGGAAAACACCATTTTATTTATTAAGGCCTTTAGTGTTTCTTGAAGAATAAAATAGTTTACATATATTGATAAAACAAAGGAGTTGCTACATTATCCAGATGTAAAATCCCATTAAAATTTTGGAAAAACAGTTTTTTCAAGATGGATCATCATATTTGAACTAAGTGTGAGCAGATACAAGTACCCTGTCAAAAATTACGGAATCGGAACCAGACCCGCAATATATTTATCCCCATATGTAAGTTGTTCAACGTTATGGTTATTTTGAATTTTAATAATCCCCCCCTACATGGTAAAATTTAATGACCTCCATAAACATTTTAAAATTTCACTTAGCCCTATTTGATATTTACCAATTGCGCTTACATGCTTGTGAAGGGTAGCAAGTATGCATATTACACATGTTCAGTTGTTATTGGATTAGTTAATCAAAAATCAAATATTCATATTGCAATTTCAAATTATTTTATTTAAATATTTTACACCACGCGAATGCGGGCACCTTGCCCATTTCACCTCGCTCCACGCTGACTGCCTCACACCGTGCTCCCACGCCTTCTTTCAGCTGGTGTCATTGACAACAAAGACACAGCAAAGTTATTGTGTAGTCGGCACTGTCTGGACCTGGTAAGAATTTAATTCCTGTTTTGTAATTCTTTTATCCAACTTGAAAACAGAACTTTTCGATTGCTCTTTTCGTAGTTTGGAAGTGTATGTTAATCGCTTGATTAAATTCCTAAACCACACTCTTGCTGTTTGTGTTATACAAGTGTGATTCAGTTCTGTGATTTTTGATTATCCCTTACTCTAATTCAATGTCAATTTATCATAACTTTGTTCCTAACATTTTAGGTGTCATTCTGTATTACCGCCCACTTCAAAGTAATGGACAAGGGGCATGGCCTTAAAGTCATGTTAGATCGGGCAATTTATTTTTTCTTTTCATATAATAAAATCTTTTTATAAATAAAACGGTTGCGCAAGCGAAGGAAAACTTAGACACATTTATAAAACATATATCAAAACAATTGTATGTAATTAATAAGTATGTTTAAAAAACAGAACTTAATAGCCAATTTGACGGTTCATAAATAGAAATATCTGTAGTTTTAACGAGAGGATTCTATAATTTGATTTAAAACCTTGATAAGCCAAGAAGGTCAGCTCGAGTGCCCATCAAGAACCCAAGATACGAGGATTAAGTGTATGGGTTTGCATCGGACATGCAAAGTGACGTATGATGTGGACCATGCTGCTTGCATTATTATGGCTTAAGATTTGCATTAGCAGTTATTGATGTTACTCTGTTTTACTCTGTTTCTGTTTGCATAGGAATCAGTCAATAAGTCAGAGAGAATATTTCCATTATTCAATAACTATTGGCTATTTTATTGCCAACTAGCCTTTTAAACTCTTCTTGTTTGGAGAAGTAGTTGAGTCCTTGATGTATTTAAATTCCATCATTTGGCAATGTAACAGGACTTGAATTCCAATAAAACTACAAGGTTCATTCTCACCTTAAGCACCATACTTTCTTTGCAAATTCTTTCAATAGCTTTGACTGGGATCAATCATTTGATATCAGGGCCATATGGTATACCAACAAGGAAAGAATCGAGAATCTAGAAGTAGGTCTTGAGGGACTTCAAGAAAATTTGAGTAGAATGGAGTTTGGCGTTAATGACAAACTACAACAGCTAGAAACTACCATTAGCAAAATCTCTGAAGCCTCGCTTACACGGCAAGATCCACTCTCTAGCAATACCAAGGAATGCATCAAACAGTCCTCCAATGGGTGTTCTTGCGAAAATACAGAAGAGGATGACCACTGTTTTCCTCCAAGTTGGCTAAGCTGGAGTTTCCCAGATATTCAGGAGATGATCCAATTGAATGGTTCACCTGTGTTAACCAATTCTTTGAATACCACGATACTTTAGAAACACAAAAACTGCCCTTGGCTTCCTTTCATTTGGAGGGAGAAGCAAATCAATGGTGGCAATGGCTACATTGGACTTATCAAGAGGAAGGGAAAGAGGTGTTGTGGGGCATTTTTGTGGAGGAACTATGGTCATGTTTTAGTCCTACGAATTGTGAGGATTTTGATGAGTCTGTGTCAAAAATAAGACAGACCGGATCCATTCGTGAATACTAGAAGGAATTTGAGAGATTGGGAAATAGAGTGTAGGGGTGGACTCACAAGACATTGATTGGTAGACACTTTTATGGGAGGACTCAAAACTAAAATAACAGGTGGAATTCAAATGTTTAAGCCAAAATCTTTGCAGGAAGTTATCAGTTTGGCCAGGATGTGAGTTAAGTAGATGAACCATCAAAAGAAAGCTATACGTCCATTCAATAGAGCCCCTCTCGACTCTTCACCAACAAAACCGAAGTTTGTTACACCAATGAGACGACTTTCTTGAGATGAGATGCAAAAAAGTGAGCTCAAGGTCTTTATTTTAATTATGATGCGAAATTTGTACTTGGACACAAATACATTGGACATTGCTGCTTTTGCTTAAAGGAAATTATGATGAAACTAAAAGAGATGATGAAGAAAGAACTCACACCAGCCTCTATGGTGAACTTGAAATTTCACTCCATGCTCTTAGTGGGTGGTTGACAGCTTGAATCATGAGAGTATCAACTAAAGTGGGTTCTCATGAACTAGTTGCTCTTATTGATAGCGGGTTAACCCATAATTTTATCAACGAAAGGATAGCTTAGTTGTTACAATTACCGGTGGTGCCAACTGAAACCTTTAGTGTGAGAGTGGCTAATGGTGATCCTCTAAAGTGCCAACGCAAGTTTGAAAATGTTCAAGTCCTATTGCAAGGTATTCCATTTACCTTAACTCTTTAGTCATTATCGCTAATTGGGTTGGATATGGTATTAAGAGTGTATTGGCTCAAATAATTGGGCAGGGTGGTTTGTGATTGGAAAAGAATGACAACGGAATTTTTATGGAGGGACCAATGCCATCAATTGGAAGGAATTGATAACCAACCAATTCAGCCTACGACATTGGCCATAATTTCAAAAGAAATGAAGCAAGGAAATTCCATATTTGCCATTTTGTCTACACCTGACCATGGAAGAAATGCCGCAAGGAATCCACCTGGATATGCAACATTTATTACAAGAATTTAAGGACATCTGTTAGGAACCAAAGTAGCTTCCACTAGTAAGGGAAATCGATCACCACATTAATCTCATAGAAGGGGCCAAGCTGCTTAACGTACGACCACGTAGGTATGCCTATTTTCAAAAAGCCGAAATGTAAAAACAAGTTCATGACATGTTAAAATTGGGGTTAATAAGGTCTAGCACAAGTCCATGTTCTTCTCCTGTTTTGCTAGGAATAAAGAAAGATAGAACTTGGTGGTTTTGCACCGACTACAGAGCTCTTAATGTTGTAACCATCAAGGATAGATTTCTTATTTCAATTGTTGATGATATGCTTGATGAACTTTATGGGGTAGCTTTTTTTCACTAAATTTGATTTACGATCAAGTTATCACCAAGTACAAGTATGACCTCCAAACATTCACAAAACTACCTTTCGCACACACAATGGTCAATGTGAGTATTTGGTTATGCCCTTTGACTTGTGTAATGCTCCTTCAACTTTTCAGGCCATTATGAATTCTATATTTTGTTCATATATTAGGAAATTTGTGTTAGTATTTGTTGATGATATTTTTAATTTATAGCCCTATTTAGACCATGCATCTTGAACATGTTAGAACGGCTTTGGAAATATTAAGGCATCACAATTTTTTCATCAAGCTTATCAAGTGTGCATCTAGCCAACAAGAAATTGAATATTTGGGTTACATTCTAACTCCATAGGGTGTTAAGGTGGACCAAGGAAAAATTAAGGCTATGCTTAATTGGCCAAGACCTACTAATGTTTTTGAATTGTGTGGATTTTTAGGCCTTATAGGTTCTTTGATCAAGAATGGCAGCCCTTAAACCCTTTAAACTGATTTCAAATGGCACTCCAAAAACCCAGCAAAAATTAAAGTCATGCTCACACAAAAACAAGCAATTTTTCAAGCAAAAACAACTCCAAATTCAAGCACAATCAACTCCAAAATTAGTCACAACTTCATTCAACTTCCAGCACATCAATATTCAACATCAAACTCCACACATTCAACAGCAAGAAAGGTAGGGATTGATGAACAATTCAACACCAAACATGAACTAAAATTAGCAAGAAAACAAATTTCAAGCATAAAGGATTCCTCCACCAACTTGAGGATGAACCAAGGATAAAGGAAATTCCACCACCAAGGTTCTTCCACCACCAAATTCCTTCTTACAAATGGAAATTTGGATAAAGGAAAATAAGTATTCACATGAGCCACCAAAGCATCATGGAATTCAAAGAAAGCAAAAGCTTTTCAATTTTGCATTTCATTAAAAGCTCCTTTACAATGAGTTTGAGTTGTCTTTATATAGGTAAGCTTTAACCATGGTTAAATTTAAGTTAAACCCTAACTAACTTAAATACAATTTAAATAAAATAAAAGAAAACATAAAAAATAAAAATTATATAAGTTTCCTAAATCTAATTACAATGCATAATTTAAATATAAACATATTTTAAAATACCATAATTTTGCATGCTTGTAGCTTCATGTAATTTTTCCTTGATTGAATTGGCCTTGATTCGAATTTTTGACTTGAGTATTCGATCTGAATTAATTGTTCAAATTTGATCTGAAGAGTCATTAACATTTGAATCCATGTTGGAGGTCATTCGAAACTCAAAATATCAAGGATGTTGCTTTGGAGAAGTTCTGAAAGTGAAAACATGCAAAATAGCTTGAAGATGCAAAAGGATCCAAAAAGTGGCAGAATCTAGGTGTCGCGACATGCAATGCGCACACAGGCGTGTGCTGAAGAGGCACGGGCATGCGCAAGATTTGCATGTCGGACAGTGCTACAATGCGCAAGGAGACCCCGCGTTATGCACTCACTGCTCGGTTGCTTACTGCACAAGGTAGCATGCTATAGCGCGCAAGGTTGGTCCACTAGCGCGCACAGGTGCTTCTGGCGTAGGGCTTCTTGCGTGCACATCAGGGTCTTTCTTTCTTTGCTCCTTTTTGGCCCGATTCTCATCTAATTCGACTCCTGTTTTTTTCATTGGCTTCATATGGAGTCGCTTGATAAATAAAGATGCCTTGGATTGCCAAAAATGATACTTGTGCTACTGAAAATTCATTCGAATGCGTGACTCAAACCTACGCTATATTGTCTCATTTAGCAAGATATTTTCGAAATTGAAATGCTTGATTCGAGTCCTCTATTTCAAAAGCATAATTAGTCTTCATTGGTTGTCTTGAACTAGATGAGTGCTACTTGAATATTGATCATTATCATAGAAAGTTCGTCCACAATTATGGAACTATAGCTCAACCACTCACCAACCTTTTAAAGAAAGGGCAATTTAGATGGATGGAGGAAGCAAAGGATGCATTCAAGGCTTTGAAGCAGGCTATGACGTCTACTCCTACACTTGTCATGTTTAACTTTAATGAACCATTAGTCATTGAATCTGATGCTTCAGGTGATGGCATTGGCACAATGTTAACAAGGGAAACCTATAGCAATCATGAGCCAAGCCTTGGGAGTCACAAAGCACTCAGGTTTACCTATGCCAAAGAAATGCTTACCATTGTTCAAGCAATTCGAACTTGGCAATCTTACTTGTTGGGCAGCAAGTTCTATATCCAAACAGCCTTAAATACTTAATGGAGCAATACATAGTGACGCTAGAACAATGAAAGTGGGTGTCTAAATTGTTGGGGCATGACTATGAGATCACCTACAAGCCTCGAGAAAGAGTAATAGGCAGTCTTAGCCCTAATACTCTTTTTGTTCCTTAAAGGGATGCAATCAAAGATGAAGCCAACAAGCATCCTTATATGGTCCAAATTGGCAAACTTGCAACTAAGAATCCTAGAGCCCTATATAAATGGTGGAATGGTTTGGTATGTTATAGAAACTGTGTTGTTATTCTTCTAAATTCCTATCTTGTCAATCAAATGTTGCAAGAATGCCATGGTTCACCATATGGAGGACATTTTGGAATATTGAGAACATACAAGTGGTTGGCGTGCATAAGGTGATCCAACAATATGTAGCTTCTTGCACTGTATGTCAAAACGATAAAACAAACACTTTATCTCCACTGAGTCTTCTCAAACCTTTGCCCATTCCTTGTCAAGTATGGGATGACATTACCATGGATTTTATTGAAAGATTACCACCGTCCAATGGCAAGAGCATTATTTTTGTGATGGTTGATTGCCTAAGTAAATAAGCTCATTTCTTAGCTTTGTCACATCCCTATACGACAAAAATGGTAGCCGAAAAATTCGTGGAAAGGATTGCCAAGCTTCATGGCATAACAAAATCAATTATTCGTGATCAAAATCAATTTTTTTAAGTCACTTTTGGCGTGAATTCTTTAAAATGTTGGGAACTAAACTTTATATAAGTTTTGCCTAGCATCCTCAAACTAACAGTCAGTCCAAGGTAGTTAACAAGTGTGTCGAGCAATACGTACGTTGTTTGTTTAGCAACAACCTCGAAAGTCAGTTCTTTTCTCCATGGGCTAAGTTTTGGTACAACATTACCTATCACTCCTCCATTAGGATGGCGCCATTCCAAGCTCAATATAGGAGGCCACCATCGAGCATTCCATATTATCAAATTGGAGCATCTTCTATCAATGAAGTGGACCAAACATGGTATCATGAAACACTGTTCTACAGTGGCTCAAAGTTAATTTACATGCAGCTGTTAATCGAACGAAATAATTGGCCAACTAAAAAGGAGGGATGCGGAATTTCAAGTGGGGAATTTAGTTTTCCTTGAACTCCTTCCTTATTGCTAACAAACTATCTCTAGGAGAGCATATCAAAAGTTGGCTAGTCGCTTTTATGGTTCGTACCAAATTGAAGCAAAAGTTGGAAAGGTAGCCTACAAACTCAAATTGCCTGAAAGGTCAAAAACTATCTCTAGGAGAGCATATCAAAAGTCGTTTCCATGCTTAAAAGGCAAGTGGGGGAGGCTAAAACCACTAGCTCTGAGCTATCACCCATAGTTGATGGAGGAGAAATTATTATGGAGCCTAAAGCCATTTTGGATACTTGATGGGTTAAGAAAAGGTCAAGTTTTTTGAAGAAAGCCTTGTTCAGTGGAAAAAGCTTATAAAAGATGATGCGACGTGGGAAAATACACGAGCTGTGCAAAAGGTTCATCAACTTGAACCTTAAGGACAAGGTTACACCAGAAGAAGAGGGCAGTAATAAGCCAATAAGGTTAGCTTGATTGCCTAGTAAGAACCCAAGATACTAGGATTGAGTATGCAATGTGACATATGATGTAGACCATGTTGCTTGCAAATTATGGCTTAAGATTTGCATTAGCTGTTATTGATGTTACTCTGTTTTTGTTTGCATAGGAATCAGCCAATAAGTTAAAGGGAATATTTCCATTATTCAATAACTATTGGCTATTTTATTGCCAACTAGCTGTTTAAACTCTTTTTGTTTAGAGAAGTAGTTGAGTTCTTGATGCATTTAAATTCCATCATTTAGCAATGTTGGAGGACTTGAATTCCAGTAAAACTACAAGGTTCATTCTCACCTTATCTTGATCTCTTCCTAATATACATCAATACAATATATTTATCATTTAATATTCAACATAAAGGATTGAGAAAATTTGCTCAATCTTTTTATAGTGGTTTGAAGTTTCTCTACAAGTCTTCTACATCCACTCTTCCAAGTAATTTTGCTTGAAGCTTTTCCTCTACTAGATTTATGGGATTTCGTCTATACTAGTTTGTTTGAGATTGTGCACTTTACAATAGTTTGAGATTGTGCACTTTACAATAGTTTGAGATTTCACCCATTGCTAGTTTTATAGAATCACGCTCTTGTTTGTGAATCAAATACAAGGAAAGTTTTGCTTCTGAAAGGCTGATACAAATGATAAGCACAAAACTAATCTCTCAAGGATATGAAATGAACTTTAGAGAGAGAGAGGATAAGAATAGAGAACAAATCTATATGGGTTTTAATACATGGTGATTTCTAACTCTTTTATCTTCAAATCAATTTGCTTTTATAGTATTTAGAGAGATATAGTCATTGTAACTGATTGGAGAGCTGTTGAAGTAAAATATGGGTAAATGCACGATCGTGCCCTTCTAATGCACAGTCGTACTTCCTTCATCAATTGCTTTCCAACGGTTGATTTTTTTATATTGTGTTAACCCCAAATGGGCATGTGTTTTTAACACACGATCGTATGTATTTAAAACTTGATTCAGACTTGAAATGTCGAAGATAGCATAGGCAGCAACATGATACCTCTCACAAGATGCACACAAACACAATTTGATCTTCGCGTGAGTGTGTGCTTTCTCTGCACGAGTGTGTTTTTAGATGTTGACTTCTTAACTCTACACTATTGGCCTTGCACGGGCGATTTGGCAGTGCGTCTTCACTTTATGACACACAATTATGTGCTCAAAAGTAACATGATCGTGTATCCTTGCTTTTTGTTTTGTGGAGCACAACTAAACAACTCTTGTATGACCTTGCACAAAGCATACATGGTCGTGTAACATAAACATGCACAGTTTTGTGCCTAGCCAAAACTGTAAAATAAAACTTTTTATCCTATTTTGTCATTGATCAATTCATACAAAGACAAATTAGATATTTTAATTTAAGTTTTATATCATATTAAAACATACAAAGGTCCAACAAGATTGCATTTATTTCTAAATCAATGTTATTATCTAACGGGGTCTTCAATTGGGAATGTTAATTTTGAATGATTTACAATATTTTGACTAGGATTGATGATATTCGACCTGCTGATTCATTGGTATTGTTTTATAGAGAAGTAGAAGAGTGAACTAGAAGTCGAAGAGTGCACAAGAAGTCAGGAACGCCCTGGTACAGTTATTGGGATTGCTGTATCTGCAGTCTGCTGGTTTCTTTCTTTCGGAAGGTATCCACATGAAAATTTAACTCTAGCTTGTTTCAAGAAAGTAATTGGAAATTCTTGGTTCATATGCAAACTAATGTAATGATTTATTTTGCTTGATTGTTTTTCTTGCATTTCTTGTGTGTATGTCTTGTTTGGGTTCTTGATTTTGATATTCATTACATAAAGCACTCTGTTGCTTGAGTTAATAGTAGGAGTATTTAATCAGGTTTTTAGTATGGTGCTCCTGTGGTTTTTAGTTGAGTGTCTTAATTATTTTAAAATCTTTAATTTTGATTCAAGTTGTTAGCTAATTCTATTATGACTTTCAGGTAGTAAGTTTGGTAGTTTTGTTTTCCTCATAGTTATTGGACCATTGCTCCAAACTAGGAACGGACTAAGTTGGATATTTCAGTTTTGCCTTATTCTATTTTGCTTTCCCTACAGTTGTTTTCCCTATAGTTACTTTCTGGACCATATTCTCTGAGTAGTTTTCCTTGACAGCCATGATTTTCTATGATAAATCTAGTTGCTTAACATCTTAAGAGTTGAGAGTAGCTTACCGGTAGTTGTCTTTGACTCCATTACATTCAGTTGTATTGCACAAAGAAAACAAAGATCAAATCTGTTAGATGCCACATAATGCTACTAACATTAGAACCCAGAAAATTTTGAAACTTAATGCCAGAGTAATACTGACATAGTAATATACAATATAGCATGCTGCATAACATTTTAATACAGTGACCAAATTCTGGAATGTAGCTGTGCACATTAACATTTTTCGGCAAATGGCAAATGTGCATTTGATATATGTTAAAAGTTTTATTTCTATGACCTTGTAATTATTTGTAATTAATCTTGGGATGGTCCGATTTGCAAGGTTTTTGATAATCCAGTATAAACTTAATTATCTTTCAGTCCAAGTTAAGGAAGCCTCAATTAAACACAATAAATAAATAAAGGATCCCACCTGAATCAGTTGTTGAGCCATCTGGACCTGTGATGAGGAGCCTTTAATTTCTACAGTGATTTCATCAGGTAATCCCCTGCTCTCTTGGACAGTTATGATGGCCCCACTAGTTCGACGGATGTGTTCAATACTATTGCCTCCAATACCAATGATGTCCTCAGCATAAGATATTGGTATTTGCATAGTTTGTGCAACCTTATTATTGAAAACAAGGACATGGCAATAAAAACACAGAAACAGTAAAAAGAAAGTGAAATAAGCAGAGGTGATACAGACACAATAAAAATGTACAAAAAGAAAAGGAAAAAGATATTGTTATTGATACCATTTTGACAGGAAACAATGGTAACAACTCCGCTAGTGGAGTGGCGGTGGTGGGTTCGATGGCATCGGCTGAGTCGGGGTCGGAGCTGTCTGGGTTTTGGTTTTGAGGGGATCCAACAGAGCCTTCCATAGGGTTTATAGTGGGTTCCGGGCCAAATTCTGCGGCATATGTGGATCCGTTCTCGCTGGGCAGCTCCTCTTCGGCGGTGTTGGTGGTAGTGGCGGTCGCCATGTGAGAAGAGTACTAGGATAAGGGCAAGGTTTTACAGTGGAGAGCGTGGTGGGATTTTCCAGAATTGGGAAAGATAGATTACCTGGTTCAATGTTGCGCTTGAACTTCACGAAACTTGAAACGTAATAGCCAATTCAATAACGTTGAAAAGCCCAAACGACAAAGTCCCATCGAAGGTTTCCTTAACTACCAACGTACAACACAAAAAGTTTTAAAAACTAAATACGCTCCCTCCTTCCAATTTTAAAAAGTTTTAAAAACTAAATTCTTACCCTTCTTCTCAATTTTTTTAATATTTTATAATAAATAGTTAAAATACCTTTATAAAAAATTAAATAATATTAATACTAAAATAAAATTTAATATAATTTAATATTAAAATAATAATAATAAAATTTAAAAAACCCGTCACCATCACCAACAGCATCGCCGACAACAGTTGCTACTAAAAACCTAATTAGATGATTGAAAATAACCACCTGATTGGATTGACAGTTGGATTTGTTTGCCTCTAGTCACTTTTATCATCGAAGTTGGTCAAAAATGACCAGTTTCATGCACACTGACAACTTCAATCATTTTTTGTGGCAAAAGCGATCAAATCTAGCTACCTCTACCAAATCACTAACACCCAAATCTAGTTGCCTCTAATATTGAAGCGATTAAATCAAGTTGTCAATCTAGTCAGGAAGCTATTTGTGGCCACCTGGTTAAGTTTTCAATGGCTATTATTATCAATAGTGATAGTCATTTTTTAAAATTTTTTAATATTTTAAAATTTTTTAATTAATTTTGTAAAATTTTTATTGTTATTTTAATATTATTTTATATTTTAAATATATTTATAAATTTAATTTTATTATTTATTATTTTTTAAATTCATTTTATTTAAAAAGACAAAAATATTTTTTTGATCAGTTAAATTTAATGGTTAACTGTTAAGTTTAACCATTAACTTTAATCAATTGATGGATATTTTGTTTTTTAAAACACTTTGTTATTTAAGAATCTAATATTCCAAGGTTAAAATGGTCTTTTAGGCTTATATCAAAGGTAAAAAAAAGATTTATAGTCAGAGATTAGTCTCAATGAGTTCTAAAAGTATACTAGTCTTTTTAGAGATGTTTTATGTAGGTTATACTTGGCACACGATCGTATGTGTGCCCTTTGTGTGAAGAGCATGATCGTGCACCTCTATAACATACAACTGTGTATTTTCCTTAGGCCACATAACTACATAAAGTAGAGGTTTCGCATTTCAACCAATTTACCGATTTCTTTTCTTTTTCCTTTCTAGCTAACCCTAGCCAATTTTAAAAGGAAGAAACTATTTTTAGTAGCTAATCCAACCTAGATTTAGTTAGAGTTAGAGAGATAGAGATCCTTAATAGTTATAAATAAGTATTTCCTTACCTCTCTACCTCTTTCTTGTTTCCTTCTCATGTAAATCCATGGATGAGTTCAGTTAAAGATTTAACATGATTTTGAGATGAAGAAGCTTGTGATAGAAGTTTATTATGCGCTAGATTTTAAGATCAAAAGAGTTTTGGCCAGGTTTTTGGGTTTCCTAAGCGTATTATCATAAAAGCATGGTAGACACATAACCATGTGCTCGCATACACAAGACTATGTTGTCCCATTTTTACAGTAACACGCCTATACAAGTCATTCTGCATACCTAGACAAGTTTGGACACATGTTCATACTATTAAAAAACACGTCCAGTATGTCAGTTCCCAATTCCACACCTTCATACATACGCAAAATGAAAGTGTTATGAAGGCTACTATATGCTCGTATACGTAGGTGTTTGGCACATATGACCATGTGTCCCAAAACACACGCTTGTGTAATAAGCCATAATTTAGTATTACCAATCAAAAACTAGTACAACTAAGCACACGGCTTGCATACGATCCTATGCATTCCCATACATAACCTTGTGTCACCTAATACATACCCGTGCACTTAGCAAAAATTATATAAGCAATCTAATAAGAGAAAACCCAGTAGAAAATGATAATAGAAATGAGAAAAGATAAAATATATTTTTCAAATTCACACCTTTTGTCTCACATTAGTATAAGAAACTCAATAATAGCCTAGAATAGCGTAATCTAGTGATAGGTTCGATCAGAAAATAAAATGGAAATAGGAAAATAATAGTAAAGGCTAATAGAAACATTCAAAACACAGAACAGATTATACATAATATATTAACAAGTTTAATAAGTTACGAAAACAGAACAACAATAAGAATATACAGACATAACTATAACAACTGTACAATTACACAAAATGAAATCAGAGAAAGAGAAATGATAAGATTTTATGCGTGAATACTATCATTCAGCATGACATGCCAAAGCAATGTTTTCATAAAGGGATCAAGTGATTCATATGTATTATATTTAAGCAAGAGATCAAGTGATCCAGATACCCCCTTATATTCACTCTTAATCCATTTCTAAAAACATTGTTTTTGCATATCAATATTGAAGACTATAAAGATTTTCCCTTGGGGCTATTTTCTAAAAACTTTGTTAGAAATAATAATTATCATCTGAAGATTCTGAATGTATACATATAATACATACCCAAAAGCTAAATCTAAAAATATTTTATCTAAAAACAATTGTTATGTTGGCCAAACTAATGAATACAAGGATTTAGCACCCTGACCGTGTAAGTCCAATTTTACTAAAACTACTAATAGACAACCAACACTCTCTATAATAAGTTTGGTCAATGACCATATCCTTTCTAACGGATACTGTTTTTCCTTTCTAATGGGTGTGTGAATTAATAGGTGCCCCCTCATATTCACCTTCAACTAATGTTTAAAATATCATATATTTATACTTTAAAAACATGTTATTAGACCCTTGGATCCGTTTCAAAAAACTTTAGTAAGACATGTCATGCTTTATATTACTAATCATGCATGATATGTTGTTTTATCTTACTATTACTAAGTTCTGTATACTTTTCTTAAGGTGCACGGGCATGTGTTACTCAGCACACGGAGACATAAAGAGGTATACGGGGACCATGTGTGAGTCATGCTCTTAGTCGTGCTAGCTTCTGAAATTTTATTATAAAACTTTAGCTAGCCACACGAGCGTGTGGTATAAAACACACAGACATGTATCAAAGCATAAAGTTGTGTCCTACACTTGCACGGGCATGTAGTTACACATACAACACTCTTATGTCTTGCTTATAGAGGCATATAGAATTGGGAATAGGCACACGGCCATGTGCTTGGTCACATAGGCGTGTGTCTGGCTTTTTTAAGCATGCACAACTACCATGCAAAGCCATGTTAATGCAAAAATAAGGTCACATGGTCATGCACTTATAGGTACATGGTCATGTGTTTAACTCAATCTTTGCAAATGCTTCTCTAGAAACCCAGAAATCCCAACCATTATCCATCCAAACATTTTTCAAGTCAAAATTTGTCATCAATAAAACTTAGGGCCTCAATAAATAGTAAAATATCCATCAAAATCTCATCTCAATCATGTCATATCTCACAAATAAAACATGAAACACATATATATATATAAGCATATAAGTATATCTCATAAAATCAGCTACTCAGTCAATTTCCAAATCATTATTCACATGTTCTAACTAGCCAAGTAAGTATCAAGTAAGCAATAAACATCCATAGAACTCAAATGATAGGAAGAGCATGCTATGAAACAAGATGAAAGAGGTAAGGGAACACTTACCTCTAACCATAACTTTTGAATCTCTCTCTAAGGGTTTCTAGATCTCTATTTGGGCATTGGATTGCTGGTTGCTTACCCTTAACTGCTCTAGGGTTCACTAGGGAAAAGGAAAAGAAGAAGATGAAAGATAAAACTACGAATAAGTTAGAAAATAAAAGTACATATGGCTAAATTATGTGATGCACGATTGTGTGACTTAGGCATACGGTTATGTGTCAAGCGAAAATCTCATATTTCCTCTCTTTTGGCGTTTACTTAGAATATGCTCCTAAGAATACTCATGTACAAGTCACATAGCTTTAAAATGACTATTTTACCCTTGAACTCTCTCAAGTCTATTTTCTACCATAAAATCCCACTTTTAACCCTAATTTTAAGCCTAAAAGGATGATTCTACCCTCGGGTCATTACAAGTAGTTTGCAATTTTTTGAAGTTGCTAGATGCATGTCCTACAAATAAGGGGATTTCGCTATTTTTTAAAGTTTTTGGATGTGTGAACATGTGATAAGGTTTTGGTTGTTTTTAAAAAGTTTAGGGGTATTATGTTTATCTGAGAAAAATTAGATGGTTTTATGAATTTTTCACTATTAAGGTTTTCTGATATTATTCAAATTAGATGGTTTTATAAATATTATTTCTTTTGTTTGTTTTTATTTTATGTAAAGTGAAAGACAAATAATTGATATCGAGTATAAAAGATTCCCAATTAATCGTCATTGTAAGACATCAATCACTTTTAGATGCTCAAAAGATGTCATATTAAGCATTAAGTTCACTTTGGCACCGAGTCAATTGAAATTGTTTGAGTCATCATGTTTAAGACACCTATTGGAGTTATATAAAGGCAAATTCAGTGGGGTGTTAGTACACTCATTCATCTAGCACTCATTAGTAAGCAGGAACAACAACAAGGAATTTTGGTTTATGATTAATGAGGTTGATATACGATTTAGTTGTTAAGAGTTCATTATTATCACGAGGCTACGATTTAATCACGTGTCTAAGATGTGTGTATACTCACACAGTGTCAGCCAACATAGGATTGTGGATAAGTATTTTGGTAGCCTGATATCAGCTTCATATACAAACCTTCTAGACATATGAGAGGTGAGATCATGGAGGGACAATAATGTTGACGTAGTAAAGATAACATTATTATATTATCTTCACTATAGCTTATTAAGGGCAAGCAAAAGAAAAGTTGTTTTGACTAAGATACTAAAATTAATTGATGATCTAAATGGGTTCAATGCATACCATGGGGAGTATGCATATGTAAAGTCACTAGTGAATCATTGAGAAATTATATAGCTCGACTTAACTCAGATAAAGGCCTAAACAAAATATCCTCCTCTATGATAAAATATATTGTTGAACCCTTATGGATTTTGAATTGATGCAAAACATATATTAAAATATTTAACTAGTCAATGCATAAATTAAACATGACAAAAGGGACCAAAAGTTTTTGTTTTGTAGAATTTCCCTGACACATCACCGTGTGTGGTCAGGATGCACAACCGTGTACAAAATAAAGGCAACACATATCTTAGTTGAGTCGTGCAAAGCATTCGTGTACGAAGAATACATGATGCACAACCATGTGTTTTTTGAGCACACGACTGTATGTCAAGTTATAAGGACGTACATCCTGTGTATTTCTAGTCGTGCTTGTGTAAGAAGAAAATTGCCTTTATCATATATATACATATTGTTTCTATACATCTGATTACATAAAACATTTACAACATGACCACACAGGTCCAAAACTGAGATATACATACTGAGATCGTGGTGTGGACCCTCTCCCCCGCAAGCCTCGAACCACCCGCTCCTCGGACACAGCACGAACACCTAAAAATGATGGAAGAATGAGGGGGATGAGTGATAAAGATCACCCAGTAAGCATTCCTTACTTCCCTCAACCCAAGCAAGCACAAACAATCACAAACATACCTGGCATCGGCCCTATTCATACATCTATGCGTTTGCTGGAATCTGAAACTGTTTATCCGAATATCTGATTCTCATTACATACCGATTTCATTATTATTCATGTCATGATGTGTATGTCATGTCATGCTACTGTAAATACTGTGGATGCATGCATCTGAATAACTGAATATCTGAATGTACCCGTAGGTACCTGCTGTGCTGATCAGACTTGGTAAACACAGAGATTCGACATCCTGGCCATGTGGGCTGAACAGTCTAGCTACTGGCTAGAAAGCTGAATAATAACCGCTAGACGATCTGACTGGTGTCAAAAGGCTGAAACTGAAATGCTACTGAACATTCTGACTGGTGTCAGAAAGTTGAATCCCATAGATGCCCCCTCGAGTTCACCCTATACTCTTACCCGTACATCAGGTTCTGAATACTGAATATTACTGAATTCAGATTTCTTGATCCTTTCTGAAGCTACATGTCATGCTATGGTATGCATATACAGCTTTATTATCTGAATTACTGCTTATCTGATGCTTATTTGAAGCATTTATGCCCTTAAATGAATTTCCCATGCTTTACAAATCAATTTATACTCTTTTTCTGAAAATCTGCTGATGCACGGGCGTGTGGGGCAAAGGGCACGGGCGTGTGGGGCAAAGCACACTGGCGTGCATGCCTCACACACGGGCATGTTGGCTAAGGCACACGGGCGTGTGCCTGGATGCACGGGACCGTGCGTCGGTCGTGCGTCTGGCCGTGCAAGCTACTGGAATGTGGGCGCTTTCTCTGAAACAACAGGCACACGGGCGTGTCCCTTAGGACACACGGGTGTGTGTCTGCTATTCTTGCCCGTGCACACAGCGTGCACATGGGCGTGTGCCTGGAAAAACAAAGGCACACGGTTGTGCGTCTTGTTCTTCAACAAGAGCACTTGCCGGAAAATGCACAATTCTCATCCATTTCTCATTCAATCACCAATTCACTTTAAACACACTTTCCCAGCACCTCAAACAACACATTTGCAACATCCAATTTAATATGCATCAACCCACAAAGAATCTACCATGGAAGCAAGCTCTTTCTCTCACTAAAACATGATCAAAGCAACATGGAAAGATTCAAGGATGGTAATTCATCATCCAATTCAACATGCAACATCATATAATCATTCCCAACATTCATCAACATGCAAAGAACTCATCCATGGCATAAAAATTCACAAAGCAAGCCGGAAAACTCAAGGAAAAGGTAAGCGAACACTTACCTCGCGTAATTGCCTCTGAAAGCTACTCTTTCGAACTATTCTCTTGGCTCTCTCACCAGATTGGGAGCAATCGCTGGCTGGATTTTCTCTCTAAGGTTGGGAGGAACTGAAATGAAGAGAGAAACTTTGGCTAAAATGAAAGTGGGTGAGAAAAATGAACTCAATGCACTCGGCTCACTTATATAGGAGCATATGCACGGGCGTGCATCCAAGGTGCACGGGCGTGCACAAGGGAAAATGGACTTAATCCATTTTTTGCTCACTTGCCTGATCGAATCCTTCCGAAAAGATTCACACGAAAGCACACAGGCTCTAGAAACTTACTAACTCACCCCTGAACTCATCTAGACTCTCAATCTATGTCTAGATTCCGTTTCTAACCCCAAAACTCTTCCCCTAAGGGTATTTCTAACTTGGGATGCTATATTTCCTCCCCCCTAATAAAAATTTCGACCCCGAAATTTACCTGAATAACTCTGGGAACCTATCCCTGATCTCAGACTCTACTTCCCAAGTGGCTTCCTCCACTCTCTGACTGCGCCATAAGACCTTCACAACAGGAATCTGCTTGTTCCTGAGAACCTTGACCTTGTAGTCGAGAATCTGCACCGGCAGCTCTTGGTAACTCAAATCATCTATCAACTCAATCTCTGAAAACTGAAGCACATGAGAAGGATCCCCTATATACTTCCTCAACTGAGACACATGGAACATATTATGAATCCTGTCCATGCTGGCTGGCAATGCCAATCTGTAGGCAACTGTCCCCACTCTCTCAAGTATCTCATAGGGACCAATAAATCTAGGGGCCAACTTCCCCTTTCTTTCGAATCTGAGAACGTGCCTGTACGGAGTAACTCTTAGAAAAACCATGTCGCCTATTGAAAACTCAACCTTTCTGCGTCTCAAGTCTACATAGCTCTTCTGTTGATCCTGGGCCTGTTTCATTCTCTGTCTGATGATCTTGATCTGCTCAATCATCCCCTGAACTATCTCTAGACCCACAACTGTCTCTAGAGAATCTCTCTCTCCAATCTCATCCCAATGAAGAGGAGATCTACACTTCCGACCATACAACGCCTCAAATGGAGCCATCTAAATAGTAGCCTGATAACTGTTATTATACGCAAACTCCATAAGAGGAAGCAACTTTGTCCAATCGGTCTGAAAGTCCATACAACAAACTCTGAGCATATCCTCTAGAATCTTGTTAACTCTCTCAGTCTGCCCATCTGTCTGAGGATGATATACTGAACTGAACTACAATCTGGTCCCCAAGGCTTTCTACAATGACCTTCAGAAAGCTGACAAAAATCTGGAGTCTCTATCTGATACTATAGTCTTGGGAACACCATGAAGTCGACCACCTCTCTGATATACAATCTCCCCAAATGATCTGTAGACATGCCATGTCTGACTGGTAAAAAGTGAGCTGACTTGCTCAATCTGTCCACTATCACCCATATACCATCAAATCCTCTCTGAACTCTGAGAAGACCAGAAATAAAATCCATGTAAATATCTTCCCACTTCCACTCAGGAATACTCAAGGGATGAAGTAAACATGAGGGTCTCTAATGCTCTGCCTTAACTTGCTGACATATCAGACATCTAGAAACAAAGTCTGCTATGTCTTTCTTCATGCCTGACCACCAGAAATTCTTCTTGAGATCTTGATACATCTTAGTACTGCCTGGGTACACTGATTACACCGTACTGTGTGCCTCTGACAAAATTTTCTGTCTCAGCTCTGAACTCTGTGGCACACAAACTCTGTCTCTGAATCTCAAGATCTCATCTCTGAACTCAAAATCTGGCACTGATCTCTCTGACATCCTCTGAATCATACTCTAAGTCCACTCATCTGACATCTGACTGTTTGTGATCTTATCAAACAGAGAAGATCTGATCTGAAGTCTGGAGAATCCTGTAGTCACAATCTCAATCTCAATCTGCTCTCTGGCAATTTCATACTGCAGTTCTGACTGAACTGAAAGACTGGATAAAGCCACTCGTCTACTCAAGGCATCAGCCACTACATTGGCTCTCCCTAGGTGATATCTGATGTCACAGTCATAATCTTTCACCAACTCTAGCCATCTCCTCTATCTCATATTAAGCTCCCTCTAAGTGAAGAAATACTTTAGACTTTTATGGTCTGAATAAATACTGCACTTGACCACATATAAATAGTGTCTCCAAATCTTCAGGGCGAAAACAACTGCAGCTAACTCTAAATCATGGGTAGGGTATCTCATCTTATGATCTCTCAATTGTCTAGAGGCATAGGCAATGACCCTACCATTCTGCATCAATACTACCCCGATCCCCTGATGGGACACATCTGTATAAATGTCAAACTCTACCCCCTCCTGAGGTAGCGCCAAAATTGGAGCACTGGTCAATCTCTGCTTGAGCTACTGAAAACGTGTCTCGCACTCATCTGACCATACAAATGGAACCTCTTTCCTAGTCAAGGCAGTAAGAGGCCTCACTAGGCTAGAGAATCCCTCAATGAATCTCCTGTAATAGCCTGCCAACCCAAGGAAGTTTTTGATCTTTTTCACTGTCTTCGGCCTTGGCCAACTCAATATAGCCTCCACTTTACTGGGATCCACTGAAATGTCATCTGCTGTCACCACATGACCCAGAAATGCTACTCTATCAAGCCAGAACTCGCACTTGGAGAACTTGGCATACAGTTGTCTGTCTCTCAATCTCTGAAGCACATATCTGAGATGCTCCTCATGCTCTACCATACTCTTGGAATACACCAGAATGTCATCAATGAACACCACCACGAACCGGTCCAAACAATCATGAAACACTCGGTTCATCAGATCCATAAAGATGGCTAGGGTATTAGTCAACCCAAATGGCATAACCACGAACTCATAATGCCCATATCTGGTCCTGAAAGCTGTCTTGGGAACATCTCTATCTGCCACTCTAACCTGATAATAACTCGATCTCAAGTCAATCTTCGAAAACACAGCTGCACCTCTTAACTGATCAAACAAGTCATCGATCCTTGGCAGGGGATACTTGTTCTTCACTGTCACTCTGTTCAAATCTCTGTAGTCGATACACATCCTCATCGACCCGTCTTTCTTCTTAACAAATAAGATCATAGCTCCCCAAGGTGAACAACTGGGCCTGATGAATCTCTTATCTATCAACTCCTGAAGCTACTTCTTCAACTCTTGAAGCTCAGTTGGAGCCATCCGGTACGGAGCCTTAGAGATTGGAGCCGTACCAGGAAGGAGCTCAACACTAAACTCCAACTCTCTGTCTGGAGGTAACCCTGACAACTCATTTGGGAAGACAACTGAAAACTCTCTAACTACTGACACCTCCTCTATACTCAGACCCACTGGAGATAATCAGACTGTCGACTCTGCCCTTACCAAACACAAACTGATCAAGGCATATGTGGAATCTCACTTTCTTCCTTCCACAGTCTATCTCTACACTGTATCTCCCTAAGAAATTCATCCCTAAAATCATATCAAAATCTGCTAACTCCTGTAGAATCAAATCTATCATCATCTGTCTACCCATAATCTCTATCTCCTAATCTAGGAGGACTCTGTCACTCAACACAAATCCTTTATTTGGCATCTCTACATGGATACTTCTACTGGCCACACTAGGGTCAACCCCTAATCTCTCCACTACACTCCAGGCTACAAAGCTGTGTATGGCTCCACAATCAACAAGTACAAATAAAGGAGTACCAAAATAAAGTAACTGACCGGTTACTGTATGGGGAATGGCCTCTGCCTGCTCCTAGTGAACAGCATAAACTTTGGCTCTACCTCCGCCTACTCTTGAAGGACCGGTACCTCCCTCAAGTGCTACACCACCGACTCTGGGAACATCTACTTTACCTCTGGGTGGACCTCTACAGCCTCTGAACTGACCAACACCACCTCTGTTGGGCCCACCACCAGCTCCACCTCTGGCTAGACATGCTGTCATCATGTGCCCTGGCTGATGGCACAAATAACAAACAATCTGGCTGGCTAAACACTCTCCAGAATGACGCCTGCCACATCTGGTACACTTAGTTGACATCGACCTCTTGCCTCTATCTCTGTCCTCTGTCCTCTCAGATGCCCTACTCATGGCACCCATCTTTTGTAAACTGGCCTCTGATCTGAGTGCTCTCCCCAATTCATCACTAAATCTCTGGGGAGGATCTACTACTGTCATGACATCCTTGGCAATTGAGGGACGCAAGCTATGAATGAATTTCTGAACTCTGCCCATCTCTGTTCCTGCCAAACTCGGGACGAATCGCGTCAAAACATTAAATCTGGTGGTGTACTCCTTAATTGAACTGGACCCCTGAGTCAAATCAATAAACTCCTGGGCCTTGGCATACACCATCTCTGTACTCCTGTACTCAGCATCGAAAAGTCGTCTGAATTCTGCCCAAGTTAGATGCTGCTCATCGATGGAAGCCTTAGCTAGACCCCACCAAACCTTGGCATCACCTTTGAGAAGGAACATCGCATATCTGACCTTCTCTCTCTCTGATAACGTGAAGAGACCCATGACACTCTCTACTGATTCTACTCATTCCTCTGCCACTGCTGGGTCTTTGGATCCACTGAATTTCGTTGGCTGAAATGACCCTAACAGATGGTAGATCGGATGAAGTCTCTCTGAAGAACTAGTACCAGTTGTCTCTGTACTCATACCCTGACTGTACTCTGTATACCCTGCTGGATACTGATATCTATCTCTAACTGACTGAGACTGAGACTGATACTGATGTTGATACTGTGATTGGGGCTGATACTGTGACTGATACTGTGACTGAGACTATCTCCTTCGTCTCGGTATCTGATAACTCTCATACTGGGGAGGAGTTACCCTATCTGGCTCCTGAACATTACCCACTTCAGCTTACTGGAAGCTTTCCCTGACTACATCCCCAATCATCTCTCTCAACTGCTCTAGTCTCATAGACACATGAGAGGTATTTTAAGATCGCCACCTATCACTAACACTCATAGGATGGGCGGGTGAATTACTATTTGTCTCCTCTATGCATCTAGGGACATATTCCTCTCTATCTATAACATCACAACAAACTGGGGGTTAGAAACACATAACACAATCAAAGCTGGAAATAAATACCTGACTGTGCTGTGATGAGGGTCTGGACGATGGCTGCGAAGGAGAGAAAACAGACACCACACACTTACAAATGCTCTGATACCAACAATGTAGAACCCGCCGCCCCGAGTACCCCTACTGCTGAATAATACAGGAGCTTTTATTAATAATCTGAAAACTCAAGTACCCGAGACGGGAATCCTACGAAAATAAATTTTGAACTATACATCTGTGCACATGCAAAAGCTTTACATTAATTAAAACTGAAATATACATTGTCTTTCTGTATAATGGGCCCAATGACCTTTATCATATATATACATATTGTTTCTGTACATCTGATTACATAAAACATTTACAACATGACCACACAGGTCCAAAACTGAGATATACATACTGAGATCATGGTGTGGGCCCTCTCCCGCAAGCCTCGAACCACCTACTCCTCAGACACAGCACGAATACTTGAAAATGATGGAAGAAGAAGGGGGATGAGTGATAAAGATCACCCAGTAAGCGCTCCTTACTTCCCTCAACCCAAGCAAGCACAAACAATCACAAACATACCTGGCATCGGCCCTATTCATACATCTATGCACTTGTTGGAATCTGAAACTATTTATCGGAATATCTGATTCTCATTACATACTGATTTCATTATTATTCATGTCATGATGTGTATGTCATGCCATGCTACTGTAAATACTGTGGATGCATGCATCTGAATGTACCCATAGGTACCTGCTGTACTGATCAGACTTGGTGAACACAAGGATTCGACATTCTGGCCATGTGGGCTGCACAGTCTAGCTACTGGCTAGAAAGCTGAATAATAATCGCTGGATGATCTGACTGGTATCAGAAGGTTGAAACTGAAATACTACTGAACATTCTGACTGGTGTCAGAAAGCTGAATCCCATAGATGCCCCCTCAAGTTCACCCTATACTCTTACCCATACATCAGGTTCTGAATACTGAATACTACTAAATTCAGATCTCTTGATCCTTTCTGAAGCTACATGTCATGCTATGGTATGCATATGCAGCTTTATTATCTGAATTACTGTTTATCTGATGCTTATCTGAAGCATTTATGCCCTTAAATGAATTTCCCATGCTTTATAAATCAATTTATACTCTTTTTCTAAAAATCTGCTGATGGACGGGCGTGTGGGGCAAAGCACACGGGCGTGCATGCCTCACACACGGGCGTGCATGGCTAAGGCACTCGGGCGTGTGCCTGGATGCACGGGACCGTGCATCAATCGTGCGTCTGGTCATGCAAGCTACTGGAATCTGGGCACTTTCTCTGAAACAACAGGCACACGGGCGTGTGCCTAGAAAAACAAAGGCACACGGCCGTGCGTCTTGTTCTTCAACAAGAGCACTTGCCGAAAAATGCATAATTCTCATCCATTTCTCATTCAATCACCAATTCACTTTAAACACACTTTCCAAGCACCTCAAACAACACATTTGCAACATCCAATTTAACATGCATCAACCCACAAAGAATCTACCATGGAAGCAAGCTTTTTCTCTCACTAAAACATGATCAAAGCAATATGCAAAGATTCAAGGATGGAAATTCATCATCCAATTCAACATGCAACATCATATAATCATTTCCAACATTCATCAACATGCAAAGAACTCATCCATGGCATAAAAATTCACAAAGCAAGCCGTGAAACTCAAGGAAAAGGTAAGCGAACACTTACCTCACGTCATTGCCTCTGAAAGCTAATCTTTCAAACTATTCTCTTGGCTCTCTCACCGGATTGGGAGCAACCGCTGGTTGGATTTACTCTCTAAGGTTGGGAGGAACTGAAATGAAGAGAAAAACCTTGGCTAAATTGAAAGTGGGTGAGAAAAATGAACTCAATGCACTCGGCTCACTTATATAGGAGTACATGCACGGGCATGCACAAGGGAAAATGGACTTAATCCATTTCCCGCTCACTCGCCTGATCGAATCCTTCCGAAATGATTCACACGAAAGCTACACAGGCTCTAAAAACTTACTAACTCACCCCTGAACTCATCTAGACTCCCAATCTATGTCTGGATTCCATTTCTAACCTCAAAACTCTTCCCCTAAGGGCATTTCTAACCTGGGATGCTATAAATATGACCATTAGAAAGCGAAGAATAAAGGAAGCATGACCATGCAAGAGAATGACATACCCATGCAATTTTCTAGAAAGTCTCTAACAGCTCCCACATCAGTAGTAACAGTTATATCTTCCCACCAATTATAAATTGAAGTTGATTTGAGGATTCAAGGGTCAAAGAATTATGCCAACATACTCATATCTTTTTATTTTCTAATTCTTCTCCACTTTCTCTCACAAAATCATATTGTAAATCATTTAAGAGAGTTTATTTGATAGTTTATTATGTATCAACCTTATAAGGCAAAGATTTTTGTACCATTTCCATAAACCTGTGGGTGCCATTCCATAAACCTTTGGGTGCAATCCCAAGAAACTAGTGTGAGGCGTAATCGTTATTAAAACTAAATTAAAGACACAATCTTTTTTTTTTTTAATTAAAAGTAGTATGAAAAGGGCGAAATCTCTTGTATCAAACTATTGTAACTTCAGAGTTGAAGTTACAATAGTTGAAGTTAGTGGAAGGAAATTTTTAAGTGAGATTATTCGAGATTGAATTATTCGAAATGCAGAAGGAGAAAAATATCACAGAAATATATAAGTGCTTCTCAAACCTAGTGAATGAATTAAGAGGATTGGGTCGAAGGTTTGAGGAGGTTGAGTTAGTGAAGAAAGTACTAAGGTCATTGTCGAAAGCTTGGAGTATAAAGTGACGGTAATTGAGGAATCAAAGGACTTGACTAACATGGGTATAGACAAATTGATTGGGAGTCTTCTAACTCATGAAATGAAATGGATGCCCAAGAAGAAAGACAAGAAGATAAGAATATCACACTCAAGGTTAAGGAGGATTCAAGCAAATATGAAGAAAACTCAACCAAATAGGAGAGCTCAATGGATGAAGAAGTTTGAAAATGCTTTCCAAGAAGTTTAGCAAGCTCCTATCAAAACGAAAGAAGAAAATGAAAGAAAAAGTGGTGACTTGCTATGGGTGCAGAAAGAAAAGGCATTACCGGTAAGAATGCCCTCGAATGAAGAAAATTCATGTCATATTGAGTAAGAAAGATTCAAATGATGAAGATGAAGAAGAACGACTTTCCTTGTGCTTCTACACCGAAAAGGAATTAAAAAGTAGTGTAGAAAAGTCATCAATCCAAGTAAGTACCCTAATCTTTATTTTTATGATATACTTGATTGATGATGATGTGAATGCCATGTTATAACTGTACTGAATTGATATGCATATTTATACTTGTTTTGTTTGATTGATTGGGCTATATTGATGCAAGCATAATATGTATATATGTTTGAGCTATGACATGTGCATGATTTAGAATTCATGTCAAAATTGGATCAAATTTGATTATTTGATTGCAAATGACATTAACTCGTACATTGAGATTCCCTCATGGTCAAAACATATAAAAGTGATGTGTTTATGATGTTTTGACTAAATTTATGCATTAAATGTTTTATATTCCCCAAAATTCCTTATAATTTTACAAAATTGTTTCAAATATGTCAATTGTGTTTAAATTGGTTTTAGACATGTTTGAAATATGCTTTTAGAATGTTTTAAGTGTTTTGAATTGAATGAAAATCAATTTTGAAAAATTTGAAAATGTTTTGAAAAAGCCCCCTATGTCAATCTGCAGTTTTCTACAGAATTTTTAGGTTTTATGGGTAATACACGACCATGCATTTGAGTTGCACAATCGTGTATGCATCGTTTCGCCAATCATGGTTTCATGCTTAAGAGACACATGATCGTGCATGTCATGTAGTCAGACATACACGATCATGTACATCTTTACACGACCATGCTTGACACAAAATTGCAAAAAAAAAAAAAAAATTCAATTTCTTGAGTTTTTGATTTTCTACACATATTTCCCTCAAATGCTTTAATGTTCATACTTTATTAATGAAAATGATGATTTCGATGCATACATCTTTTCAAAAAGGGGAAGTGCACTTTGTATGCTAGTTGCATGATCATATGAGGGGGAGTGTTCATTTTTTTGAACCCATTATTTTGATATCATCAATTTTTTTTCAAAAAAAGGGAGCTTTAAATGTTTTAAAAAGGGGGAGTTAAGGGAGAGAATTATTTGATAAACTTATCTTAGAAAAAGGGAGAATTTTTTGTGCTAAATTGAAGACTTTTTAACATATTTTTTTGGATTTATAACAAAAAGGGGGAGAAAATGTGTGGATATGTTAAAATGAATTAACATGTATAATTTTTTGTGCATTGTTGGAAAATCTTTTGAAATTTATGTTTATTATGCTTTATTGCATTTTAACATAAGTTTTGTCATCAAATCAAAAAGGGGGAGATTGTTGAACCCATATAGAACAATCTGAGCCCTTAGACTTATTTATAAGAAATGTTTTTCTGAATAAAACTGTGATCCTAAAGCATCTATCATGTTAAATGTAATGTTATAATTGAAAATCTATTTATAACTAAAAACAATTGATGTGCAGATCAGACTGATGAGCACAAAGATTTGACACCCTAGCCATATGAGTTTCATATGCTGGCATGTGGATAACAACTGTTTAATACATGCACCACCACTAAATCTGAAAATTGAATTTGAATTGCATATTAATCATCAAAATCCTAAGTTGCTAGTTGAATGCATATCAACATATGTCTATATATATAGTGGCTAATATGGTCATAGACCTTGATACTAGTTTTCTTAACTGATGGGTGTACAAAACTCATAAATGCTCTATCGTACTCACCTCTAAAAGATATTTGAAACATTGTGCTTTTCTATTTTAAAACATGCTTTTGGATCCTGATATGCATATGATGCATTATATATGCTTATCTTATCTTATTACATTGAGTTATAGCTATTGTATTGGGTTTATTGTGTATCAAGCTTGTTCTAGGCTAGCTTTCTTATATTGTATTGGGTTTATTGTGTATCAAGCTTGTTCTAGGCTAGCTTTCTTATTTATGCATGATGCACGGGTATGCATGACTAGATGTACGGGCATGCATATGCCTACGCAGGCATACATATGCCTACACAGGTTGTATGCCAGTCATACAGCCTAGTCATGCGAGCTTTTGTGATTCTTAGCGTTGTTTCTCATTTTTTGCTTCATGTACGGTCGTGACATTTTCATGCATGGTTGTGACTTTCCTTATTTTGGTCAATACAAGTTCGTGAACACGGTTATGACCATGTAAAGCATGACTGCACGAGAGTACACTCTGCGGGCACACGAGCATGTGTTTTGCTCTGCTCTAGCATGGTCATGGCTGATCATGTTTATTCCTATCCATTTTCAAACCAAACACACTCAATCATCATCAATCAAAAATCCCATATTCAATACATTTTATATACATCAATTTACCACTCCAATAACATCAATTTTCACATTCACCCACACCCTTCAAGAAACATATATGTATATATTAACATATTCTTTAAAAACACACACACACATACACATATATAAACATCATCATCAATTTTATATGATAAACCTTTTCATCTGTCATAGAACAAAATCATAAGCATGTTGAAATCAATTTCAAACTCACAAAGCTAACATCACACATAAAAGAAAAGAAGGAAAGAGGCAAGAAACACTTACCGTTTGCAATAGCCAACTGAGCTTCTTTCTCTATGGAAATCTCACTCCCTAGCTGGATTGGGGATCACTGGTTGTTACTCTTCTCTTTTAGGGTTAGGAATCTCTGAAATTAAAAGAAACCTTGGTGAAAAATGCTGGAAGAAAATAGATAAAATCAACTTAAAATATGACGGTTGAAACACTGGTACGCACAGCCGTGTTTCTTATGACGCACAATCGTGTATAGCTTAAAAAATGAAAAAATTCCATTTTCCCACACTTTGTATGAATCAGCCTTTTATTAGGATTTCTGCACATGCCACCCAAACTTTGAAAATTACCTATTTCACCCCTGAGCTCTCTCAACTTTAATTATACCATAAGTTCTCACTTCTAACCCTAGATTTTCAGCTTAAAAAGACATTTCTAACCTTGAGATGTTATATGGTTGGCCAAGAAATATTTGGATAGGTTTATGACTAACCTTAGTTGATCAATTGAAGGTTTTTTTAGCACTATTCAATAGGAAATAGGATTGCAAGTAAGTAATTCAAAGACAAGAGAGCAAAACAACAAGCTCTTCAGATGATCAGTGGTGACGAAAAGAAATAGTTTGAAAGCTTATACAATTAGAAATTAGAGTTACTAAGAAGCAACCTTCAAACCACTATTGATTTTTAGGTGGGAGAAATTCAGACATTTAAGGGTATGTACATGTGTCTGGCAGTATTAAAATGGGGGTTCAAGGCTGGTTGCAGAAACATAATAAGGCTTGATGAATATTGGTTGAAAGGCATCTATAAGAGTCAAGTATTGTCAACTTTTGGGGTAAATCCTAATAATTGTATTTATCCTATAACATAAGCTGTAGTAGAGAAGGAAAGCACTAAAAACTGGAATTGATTCTTATAGCATTTGAAAGAAGATCTTGAAAAAGTTAATAGCCACCAATGGACTTTCATTTTTAATAGACAAAAGGTATTATATTACAGCTTTCATTTCTCTATTCTAAAATTTTGTTCTATCATTTTTCCCTTGTTCTGACTATTCTGTTGTCTTCCATATATATATATGTAAACGAGGATTACTAAATGTGGTTGGCAAAAGATACCCAAATGCGGAGCCTAGGTGTTGTCTTAGGCACATATACACTAATTTCAGAGAAAAAATAATTGGTAAAAAGCTCAACGATTTACTCTAGGATGCAGCTAAGGCAACCTATAATAACCCTTTTGGATTGCAATGAAAAAAATTGGAGAAAAGAGTCCATAAGTTCTGGCTTGTTTGCATGAGAGCTCATTCTATATGTGGACTAGATCTAAATTCTCCCTTAAAGTTCATATGATCTCTTTTTAGATAACTTATGTGAGTACTTTAATAAATACATATTAGAAATAAGGGATAAGGGCATAATTACAATGTTAAAGATGACCAAAAGTCAACTGATGGTAAGGATTAAGAAAAAGCTAAATAAGATGAAGAAGGTTTAAGGTGATTTATGTTCCAAAATCTAGAAAAAGTTGGATCAATTAAAAGAAGGGTACATGAGTTTCATATCTCAATACAATGGCAATGCTTATGTGCAAGTAAAAGGACTTGAAGGGTAAATGGTAGTTGACTTGAGGGCAAAGACTTACACATGCAAGAAATAAGATATAACTAGAATCTCTTATATCCATGTCATTGCCTCCATAGCTGGCATTAATAAAAACCTTAAAAGTTATGTCAATGAATACTATTATAGAAGTACTTATTATAGGGTGTATAGTTATTTCATTTAGCTTCTACCCTTTTAAGATATATGGCCTCAAAGTGACCTACCTCCAATCCTTCTACGTCTATGAGTTAACAAGTCAAAGAAAGGAAGAAAGCACATGTCAAAAAGAAAAGAGGTTGAAGAGATTTAAAGTTGCCAAATAAAGTAGCAACTAAGTCGAAAAGGAACTATTATTGTGCATTGTAGTGTGGGGACGAACAAGCCACAATAATAGATTTCATGCAATGCTTGTAAGTTTTCTTTTAAGTCACATTTGCCACCTCTATTGTTTTTTACAAATATAAATTATATTATGAATCAATGTTTGTAGGGGAAAAGGAAAAAGACTTTACACCTATCTATTAGTGCAGATGACAGTGGCAAAGACCCTTTTACAACTCTAGTAGTAGGTAGGAGTAAAGACCCAAATCAATTAACAAATGAAACTTGTTGATTGACAGATTAACCATCATAGCAACTACTAGAGTAACTACTATAGCACCCTTCATCTATAATATAGGTCTCATAGCATACAGATTCAAGCAGATCATCAGTTAAAAAACTAAAGCCTAGTAAAAAAAAAAAGGAAGAACAATTCCATTAAGATTCAATAACATTACTTAGTTAAGAGGAAATGAAAAGAGGAAAAGAACAAGGAATTAGAAAGTGTTAAGTAGTTTTCAACTTCGAGTAGTTTTTAGCTTTAGGTTGAGTGACAAAGTGTAAGAAGGTTCCTGGAGTGCTGAAATGCAGTATATGTTACTGAATTTACACTACATCACTCAATATCATGTAAATACAATAGATGTTAATATAGTTGATACATTAGATGTTAACTGAACTATGACTATTTTCTTGATTTTGTACAGTATGAATGGTTATCCATTTCTGTAGTAGATGTCAACACAGTACATGTATTTGATAATTATTGTAAATACAGTACATGTTAATGTAATAGATGCTTTGTAAAGTATGAATGTCTCTTGTTTTTTGTCTAAAGGATTATATTGTTGTTATTATTGTCTACTTATGTTCTTGAAATTATATTGGCCATTGTAAGTAGTTGCGATGAGGTAAATTTTGCTTTTTTGTGTGCAATCATCAATGACCACTGTAGCGACCCCCGCCCCAGGTTACTGTGCGCTGCGGAAATTATTGTTCATATAATAATAAAATATTCCTGAGACGGGGACCTCTACAGAAAAACTGCTGCTGGATAAAAATTTTCTTAATAAAGAAACTAATAATATAATTTACTGCGAAAGTAAATTAAATATAAGCGTGAAAACCCAGGCTGCTCATGTATAAAAATAACTGATCATACAGTGTACTAAGGTATAATACACACATATATACATGAGAATACTAAAGCATGCGAGCCAACATGCTATCTGTTGCTGCCGAGCCATATCCCCAAAATCTCGCAGCGGTCTCGCTCCAGCTCAGCCTCGAACTACTGACCTGCAAAAGGAAACAGGGAAAGGAGTGAGTGACAAAGTCACTCAGCAAGCGTTTCCAAACACTACACTCGCAGGTCAAACAATTCACTGACTACGTGACTCGTCACGTAGAAGGTTCTGCTAGACAGTTTCTTACTGAATTCTGTTATATTTCTGTTCTGTTTCTATCTGTTCCGTTTCTCATCTGTTCCTCATGAGATGCTGTACATGACAATGAAATGTATATGCTGATGTCATGTATGCTGAAAACTGTAAAACTTGCCCTCAGACTTGTTTTTCTGAAAAAACTGTCTTTTCTGAAAACTCTTTCTGATAATAAAACTGTGATCCGAAGATCCTGAATATATACGTATAGTATATCTGAAATCTGTATCAGAAAGTACTGAAAATCTCTGAAATATCTGAAAATATCTGCTGTGCTGGCCAGACTGATGAACACAGGGATTCGACACCCTGGCCGTGTGAGTTCAAAGTCCTACTGAATCTACTGATGCACAACCAGCACTCTCTATTGAGCTTGGTCAGTGACCATGTCCTCTGGTGGACGCTGGTTTCCCTCTCTAGCGGGTGTGCGAACTCACAGGTGCCCCCTCGTATTCACCCCTATCTGATATATGAAAAATCATATATGTATAGCTGAAAATCATGTTTCTAGATCCTTGGATCCAGTCTGAAAATATCTGATGTGGCATGCCATGCTAATGCTGATAATCATGCATGAAATGTTGATTTATTAGCTGATTACTGAGTTCTGTGTGCTTAGAAATGGCTTAGAGTGGCTTAATTACTCTTTTAATATTAATTACTGTTGATTTATGAAGTGCACGGGCGTGTGATCTGGGACGCACGGGCGTGTGTCAAGGCACACGGGACCGTGTGCCCCTCGTGCTGCTGGGCGTGTGCGGTTTTGGAATATTTTCATGCAAACTGGGCAAGGCACACGGGCGTGTGTACTCGGGCACACGGGCATGTGGCTGCCTTCTCTTCTCCCCGTGCTTCAGCAAACACGGGCGTGTGGAATTGGGGAGAAAGCACACGGGCGTGTGTCACTCAGGCACACGGGCGTGTGTCTGGGTTTTCAGACGCACACGGGCAGCATGCACGGCCGTGTCCCATGCAGAAAAGAGGATGCACGGGCGTGCCTCCGGGACACACGGTCGTGTGCTCGACCCAGAAACTGCAGATGGCGTCTGAAAATCCAGAAATTCCCACACCAGCACTTCCACACTCCAAATCATCAAACATACACAAACTTTACTGCTACTAACATGCCCATAAACATCATATCATCATCTCAACACGCCATAACTCATACATGAAGCATATATAATCTGAAAACAGTATATACGCATGGAAATCATAAAAAGCCACTCAATCATCAATCATGCATCATCTCACAGCTCAAACATGCTGGAAATAACTCAATCAAGCACACATCAAGTTCACATAAGCTGGAAATAGCCAAACAGGCTCTGAACTCAGCGAAGGAGGTAAGGAAAACACTTACCATGGAAGCTCTATCTCTCTCTCTGGAAGACTCTAGATCTCTAATTTGAAGTTGAGCTGCTGGGGGATCTCTCTCTGGAACTCTAGGGTTCACTGGAGCTGAGGAAGAAGAAGAGAAAATAAGCTGGGAGCTGGGAACTGGAAATCTGCGCAACTGAAAAGAAAATAAACTAATAAAGCTGGCTGGGCAAGACACACGGTCGTGTGTCCTGGGCACACGGTTGTGTGTAGTGGAAAATAGCCATTTCCACCCCCACAAGCGCAGAAACTATACTCAAGTCCCAAAGGACTTCTAAAATGACTCTTCTACCCCTCTAAACTCTCTAAAATGACAAATACACCCCTTGGGTCATTACAACCACAATTGTCAAAGTATTAGTAATACATGACCACCATTGAAACTATTAAAACCTAAGTGACTACAATCATTGTATTGGAAAAGATAAGTGACCATAAAAGAAATAAATGGTAAATCAAATGACCATGCTTGCAATACTTTTAACAATCCATGCAAACATACCCCGTCAAGTCCTGATGCAACTAAAATAGGTCATTTGATACTATTCCAAAAGAGGTATATAATACACACAATACATACATAAATATGAATCCTTTTTATCAACAACACAGAACACAACACAGTGTATAGAAATTAAAATTTTTCAACACAAGTTTATCAACAATTTCATAATATACAACAACAATTTCACAATATACAACATTATTCTCAATTCCACAACATTTAGTTTATAATACAAGGGTTAATTACTACTTTGATATCTTATTCCAAACCTAAAACCAACTACCACAAACATATACTTTCTTATCATGGTTAGGGGATTTATCCAACGAAAATAATGACAGGAGCCTTGCACTTGCAAAATTTCCAAAACGTAAACCACTATCAATAGAATCCCAATTTTGCTCAATAAATTCGAAATTTCATATACAATGACTAATAACTTACTTCATAACCTGTGCAACCAAATTATCACCTTCCAAGGTTAGAATCAGTCCACAATGTCCTCAACATAGCAACTTCATTGCAAAAATATATTGGTGTGTCGTCTACAATTCCTTCACTTGTCATCTATTATATCAGTTCTTTGCTTAATTCAATAGTGGGAAGAAATGATTGATTACAAACCTAAAATTTTTCAATGTAAATTTTGGTAGATTTAGCAAACAAAGGAGATTTTGATGAACGTAGCAAACATATTTCGCTTCTAAGTCCTAACTACACTTTGACCTTGACACAAATGACCAAAGATAGATAAGAAAAGTTTCAAACACTACAGATGATAACATAATTTGGAGGAGAGAGAAGCAAGTGGATTATTTTAACCTTGTGCCATATCATTATTTTTTTACCTTACGTTGAGTTAGCCTCAACGTCGACTGTCACATTAGTTTTCGTTAAAAATTGAAACGACAAATCTATGAAGTGACTTAACGGCAAGCATGATCTAAAGTTCAGTAAGTTTTTTCCAACATTTTAAAAAGTAGAGACTGCGGTTGCAATAAGTACATAGTTTAGTGACTATGAATGCATTTAATCCCATCATTCAACAAACACATAAAAATAACTCTATTTAACCATAATAACAAATCAAATCCAAAAATCTAAGGTGTGATGAGTCCAATTTCATACATGGATCACAAGTGAGTGTCGGGTACATGGTTGAGTATTTTGTATTGTCGGATTTGGTTTGAAATTAACTTTGATCTCTTATTGGATGAAACTGAAAATAGAATCAAAACTGCCTAGTTTCACAAAAAGTTAAACAGGAACCTAAATGGGTTGAACAATTTCAAATTGGAATCAGAACTAAAAGCGACAGAACTCGACATCCTTACATGTCTAGTAATACATGTATAATAAATGATTAGAAATTATATAAACAAAAAATCGAATGCCTATTATTTCCCATTACTCTGTATAACTAGCGTCCGTCTCTTTAGGTTTCTGGTGTTGGAGAAACAAACAAGGAAAGAAAGAAAAAGAATAGAAATAGATGTTCACAAATCAGAAAGCATGACTTTCTTTCTCTCCTTCCCATCTTGAGCGCCAGTGCTGGGATTTGGGCGCCTCACAAAGCGTCCCTGTTACATGGCAAATTGTATCAAATTAGTCACCATTTTATTCGTTTAAATCATTTAAAACGCATTAAGCACAATTATCTTCATAAGCATGCATTAAGCATCACTTGTTCCATTTTATAACTAAATAATTAATATTTTGTTACTAACATATATAGACCTAAGTAGTGAACTTTTAGTTAATTTAATAAATATTTTTTCTAAGACCTAAAACTTAATATTATTTCAAAATTCTTAAATATATTTTGTTATTTCATCCAACTTCATGAGAGTTATTGTTATCCTATGAAGAGGGATGATTTAGTCTGTTTCAGTTAATCAAGATTCTCTTATTGAAGGTTTGGTCTAAAAACATTCTTCCACTCACAGAACACATAAATCATACTTTTTTTTTTTTTTTTTTTTATCTGAAGTTTAACTTGGTTAGCGGAAAATTTATGGTGTAAGGGCAAATCATTGTTTTACTTCCTATAAATTAAAAAAACGAAGAAGAAAATTTGGTCAGAGTGTTGAACTAGATCACAGCCAAGATGCCGCTAAACAGTGATGGGACTTGGTAGTAGTAGAGGCCGATGATGAGGCATGCCAATAAGGCGGAATCAGTGTATGAGGAGTCACATTCAAGGTGGAAGAAGATAGGGTAAAGGGAGAAGTCCATGAAGATACGACCAGGGATGATGGCGTTGCGTGACAATTATGGGTAAAGAGAGAGGGAGGAGGAGGATAAAGGAGCAATGAGAGGAAAATGTGACACAACTTCAGCTACAATTTAGCTAAAAAATCAGTGATGGCTGGAGAGTAAGAGAAGAGAGGCAGTGTAGACAGGATTTTTTTTTCCAATTCAAATAATTTTCTCTCACCAAATACTCACAGTCCCATATAAAAGTAATCCATGCAACAAAACTCAATCACAAGAGATTCATCCAACAAATTGAAATTTATCAACCCAATAAAACTTAATATCTTTGATTGACGTGGCGGAACGGGTGAGGAAAACTTAATCACTGTCCTGTGAAATGTATTTATAAATGTGTGTGACAGACTAGACTACCATAAAATAGTGCACGTACATATATTATTATACCTTCATTCTGGGCCGTCGATCAGCGTTGACTTTTCTGACCTGGTACCTGATCTTCTTAGAGAAAAGACGTGTACGCCGCTTTTCCTTGTAGCGCAACACACTGGCTTCCCTCACTCCGCTATCAGAGAATAAATCAATCTGTGCCAGCCTGGCCTGCCCCAAGGCAAAATCAGAAGAATGGAAATGACTCAGTACCTTGCACCACATTTTAATCAACTTCTACAATTATGCAATTTTGTCAACCAAATTCTGTCACTTTCTGACATTCTCATCAATCTTTGTCAATACCACGGTATCCTTTGGCTGCAAAAGCCAAAGAACAAAAACAAGTTTTGGGTCATCAAAACCAATATTTAAAACTAATATCAACCGTTTGATTCGAGTCAGTAGATTTTGGAAAACAAGGCAAAGAGAAAGTTGTAGAATAAAGTGACACTTAATGGGCCCCAAAAACAACCAAAAAAAGCTGATCATGTCAGCCCACACTGACATTTTCAAATTAAATAAGAATTAAAGAAATATATGTATTTATTTGTATACACTTAGAAAAAAACGTCTAAATTATTTCAAATCAAAATTAATTTAATGGTTTTAACAATGACGAAAATTGCCGGCGGAGGTTGAGAAACATACAGACGCGTCGTTTCCTCCTTGAACATCCGCGTCCAAAGTTTCATCTAAAAACGGCGAACCACGGTCAGACCATGCATTCAATACGTCGTCGTATTTCAGTTTCAATAGTAACTCCGCTGATGATTTGGGTTTCGGAATCGAATTTTCTTTAGGTGAAATCGAACTCAATTCCAAACTCTTGGACTCGACGACAACTTTTTCCTTTCCTTTTTCAACCCTCTTCTTTTTCTTTTTCTCAATTGAACCCTTTTCGTTACGGCTACCGTTCTGGTTGTTGTTGAATTTTGGAGAGATTTGAAGAACATCCACCGTTGGAAAATTCCACCAATTTCCTTCATCAACATTTCTCAATGCCTTTACTCCTCTTCTCATCCCCATTCCCATTCCAATTCCGAATTGCAGTTTCCCGCCAAATCCAAACCCCATTGGATTTGCATACCAAGAATTGTTAATTTGATAATTATGAGAAGCAACATTTACATTAGAAACATCGTTGTTGACTCTCAAATGCCCCATAATGCTATCGATTCCCCCTTCGATTTCTTCATCAAGAATGGACTCAGCATCAAAATCTTCGTCGAATTCACTGGGTAGCCCTACGGAATTGGAATTCCCTTGGAAATCAACTTCACCATTACCATTACCATTACTCTGAAAAGGCTTGTCACAAGAATTTGTGATTTTTCGCTCAAATGGGAATCTGGGTTTGTTTTGAATTGGTTGGAGCATGAAACCTGAGTGGTCGAAAACGCGAAAAGGCAACAACAATTCTGAGGATTCATTGAAGAAAGATTCGTGAAGGTTGGTGAATTTAGTAGGACTGGTTAAGTGTTTTGTGGAGAAAATGTTGGGACAGGCCGTAGAGAGGAGGGCGGCAGCTTCGTTGTAAGTTTGTTTGGGGCGTTTTCGGGCGGTTCTTGGCTTCCGAGTGGAGATTGCTAGCGGGGAGTTGCTTGCTTCTGAGAGGGTTGAAGATGGTGAAGCAGTGTGCGAAGTTCTTGTTGAAGAAGACGGAGATTTTATGATGTCTAAGTCTAATGCGTAAGTTCTTCCACCTCCAGTTAAACATGAAGACATTTTTGTAGATAGCACAAAGCAAGTTTTATGTCAAATTAAATTCTATCTCTAGAATTTTAAGTTCTAAAAGGAGAGATTTTAAAGATATCTCCCACAGAGAGACTGAAAGATAAAAACAATTGGGCAAAATCCTTTGGATTTACTCCAAAGAAAAGCTCAAAAAACACTTTTTTTCTGTGGAAGATTGGCAGAAGACGAATTTAAGTTTAAGAACCTGAAATTCAGCTTAATTTCAAGCTATGATTCTAATCAAAGAGGAAAAAAAATGCGGAGCATCAAAATTCGGACCATTAAAAGCATGAAAATGTTTCAAAGAAAACCCAGTTGAAGAATAAAATAGTAGAAGGAGATTCGAAAGAAAAGATTAGAAATAGCACATACCCAAAAGCAAGAAAGCTCAAAATTAAACCTTTTCGGTTGAATTGGCAAGAAAAAAGGAAGAGTCTCCTCTATGTATGGAAAGAGTCTCAAAACCCTGAACCCTAAAAAGAGGTCCTTAAAAATAAAAAGTTCCCAAAATATTAAAAAAAGATGAAAGAGAAAGAGCCAAAAACACTAAACTTTAGTAAATTAGAAAGTAGAACACTCTAGTAACCCATATAAAAACCCTTGTAGAAGCAAAGAAAACACCAAAATTTCGAGAGATTGCAATATCCAAGAAGAAGCAACTAAATGTTTGAAGGATAGAGGTAGAGGAAGGAGATATGTCTAAGAACGGAAAGTTACCCAATAAGAAAAGCAAAAAGGCTTAAGCATATATATTTGTGAAAGACAGAAAAAGCAGAACAGAAGAAGTAGTCACAAGAGTGAGGACCATAAAAGGGAGAGACCCGTTAAGAGTTTTGTGTAGATATATTATAGGCTGAGGGGGAGTGTTATTGGCAGATAACAGATGAGAACAGAGAAAGAGACAAGGCCATTTCTCTGCAGTTTGGCTAATGGACCCCTCATGTATTTGTCTTCTTCCCTTTTTTTTTTTTTTTTAATTTTAATTTTACTTGTGTCTTTACATCCGCGAGTTCAATAATTTCATCATACCTATTTACTATATTGGCCCTGTTATTTTCGAGATGATTTTAAAATCATATAAAACAAAATTAAAGAATGAAACATATAAATAACATGCATATATATATATACACACACAGACATGTGTAAATGTGAGTTGATTTGCTCACATTTCATCATAGACAATGCTTTCTTTGTAATTTGGTAAAGAGAATTTTGAAATAACCCATTAATAAATCCTAATAATTGATTTTCTAATTTAGTGCATAAAAAGATTTAATAATAATAAATGATTTATGTTTCACGTTATCTTTTTCTTTTTATAACACAAATAACTTAAACCAAAATATATTACTGTAATATTCTTTTGGTATAAAACTAATAAAATCATCGTCTCATATAATATGTATAATTATTAGCAAAGATTTATAGTAGGTAAAAGCTAATATTATGGTTTTTTTATTTATTAAAAAGATTATGTTTATTTTTTTTATATTCTGTATTTATATTTTTGGGATTTAAGAAAACAAATAAAAACAACAAAGATTAATGGATCGAATAAGGGGTACAATACAAGGTATATAATTGGATTGTATTTTGAATAAAAGCATAAATTATCAATTGAGCATGAAAGGAAGAAAAACCAAAATAAATCAAAATTTTATTACTATGTATATAATATTTTAATGCAAAATTTGTAAATTTCATATTTATGGAAGAGGGCATTTTGGTAACAGAAAAAAGAGGCGATGGTGATGATGGGCGAGTATGGAACCCATACCATACCACACCATACCATACCATGACGGTGTGGTTACCTGCAAAAACAAGGAGATTTTACGAAGGGGAAAGGGCTTCTTATCTGGTGAGATGGCGAAAGATGATTGGGTGTACAGATTTTTGGGCAGACGTGGCATGCTCTTTATTGGTTGGCGGATTTTCACGTGCATCTAGAAGAGGTGGGGCTGGGGTTTTGGATGTGATTGGGTACAATAGAAATGTAATAATTTAAACCTTTTTGGTGTCTTTTGCCGTCTCGTTTGTGGCATTTGGCGCTTGTACGTTCGGCTCATTATGTCCATTGGCTTCTTATTACACTCCTAACTTTATCGTTTCATCAAACATAAATTATACATAATTTAAGAGCTTCACGGTTATAAAATAGGGTCCTTAGTGTAAAATTTAAAAAAAATTGGGCGTCAGAAGGATCTTTTAGTATTGAGGGTGTACTTTAGATCTTTTCACTTTTCAGAAATATCACCCAAATATCCCCAGACATTTAAATCACAGATATTTACATTTTTGTTGGCTCATGATTCTCTGGTTCTTCTTTGTTTCCAGTTTTAAGCATATTGATTATGGAGACTAGAAGGTACTTAATTTTATCAAAATTTCTGAAATAATTAAATTTATCGTAAAGAAACATGGTCCATTCTAAAAATTTTCTGGGATTTATTTAGTTTGATTTTTTTAATTTTTTGTTGAGGTATTGATACGAGAAAACTAAGAAATTAAACTCAATTTTTTTTTTAAATTTTTTATATAATATAAAATTTTATTTTCTTCTTCAATAAATAAATTCGGCAAAATATCAAAAGCATAAAAAGCTCCACCAGTGAGATACATATTAAGAAAATTTTGAAATCTAAAACTGGAGATGGAGAAATTGATTTGTTTTTAGCCACAAGGATGGAAGCATCTCATCTAAATCCAATCATACTGACAAGACTGACACTTTATCTTTCACCAGAGTTGAGTTGGACATCCCATAGCCTTTAAAACTTTTAAGTTTCGTCACCCAAGTCCTTAGTCTTCGTGCTTAAAATTACCCTTATCTTGTTATCACATCTTATATCATTAGTTAAAACAACATCCACATACAAAAATATATTAATTAAATTGATTTATATTAAAATAATCAATAATATTATTCCAGCAACTAAATTAATTATCTTTTTTATTTCATTGTTAACCTTACTAGAAAAAAGCTAAAACCTACCTTAAACTTTATCTATTTCTAACTCTAATTTTCAATATTTTACATCTAAAATAGGAAAACAAAAAGAGTCATTACATCCAAGTATTACAAATAAGATAATGGTGATGAAATTATGATAGTGTCGAAACTATTGCTTGCAGTTTGACGCAATAAATAGGTGTATATTATGTATTAGATATGTTTATTAGATTGACCAATAAAAGAATTTCATATAAAAGATAACTCCTATGTTTATGGAAATATTCTATATTTTAATAAATACATGTGATTTTTCTATTGCGAATTTACGATTGCTGGAAAGATGTCCAAGTAGTGGAACTGTAAAAATACCTTAGATAGAGTTTGGGATTCTCTTAATAGATGCATCTTTCATATTTTAAGACAAATGAAAGGGGTGTTTAAGTTTTTCATACCTACATTGTGGCTTTTTTGTTCTTTATGTGGCAATGGAATGCTTCGCTAGCCTACTAAACGTATAATGACACCTATAGACATCCATAGGAGCAACGATGAACAAACATTGTCACGGAGAGCTCACAATCGCATATACAGGCAATATTTGTTCTATGTACAGATATGATTGAAAAAAGCACAAGTGTACATAGAGTCACAAAATGAATTCACGAGCGTGACTTGGTGAATTACACTCGAGTCATGCTTGGTGACTTTATATAGTCACAATCTTGACGGGTATGATTTCAAAAATTACAATGATGAAATTCATCGAAAATCCATCCAAATGGCATGCTCAATGTAAAAAATGATCAAAATTGGCATGATATGCCAATAGTCATTTCTGGCAACATGTCCATTATGTGATGTGAAACTAAGCACTTAACCCAACTTGCAATTCAAGTTTAACCTAATTTGTTATTCTTTAGAAAAATACAAAATCAAAAGCTTAACAAAATTCACAATATACATGACTAATTCATTCAACATGTCATATCAAGCGTAAAATCAATAACATGCAAATTAATCATCAAATAAATTGTTAAACCCTAATGAACTGAATGGTTAAACAATCATATGGGGTAAATGTGACACCTATTGCTATATATTATTGTATACAAGAAATGTAGATTTTTTTTTTCACAATTGAAATATAACTTTAATATATAGCGGAAGTCACACTTTAACTAGCTTAACTAAAAACATGTAGGCAAAAGTTATAAATTAACTATGTGATGGAATGCTAAAACCTATTGTACAATATCTTGAATAAAACTCGTAATTTTCTTATTACATTTGAAAAACATTAAAACATACATGATATTGTACACCCATATGCATGAGCAAGATAAACATGCAAGCCAATATGCTATCTGCTGAAAACTGAATACACACACACACACACACACACATATATATACATATATACATATATAACAATAAAAACTCAGGTATGAACCCGCTCAAGCTGTATCCCACTCTCTAATTATCTCATGCTTTGACTCAGCTCCTTAAGATGTCAACCTACAAGAAAGGACAACGGAGAGAGATAAGTGACAAGTCACTCAGTAAGCATCTCCTTTTCTACCTTTGGGTAGTCTCTAAGCTAACTTATACCAATTTATGACTAATCACAAGACTCTAAGAACTAACTGAGTGGCTAAATGCTGACAAGAGAACTTAGCAAAGTTTTTAATAGTCTAATAGTTTCTTCAACTCTAACTTAGTTCACGACTAAAACTCACTGCTTAAGCACTCTTTCTTATTTTATTCTCTACTTTTTTTTTCTTTTTTATTTAGATTTTTAGCTGAGGATATCTCTAAACTCTTTCTCGAGCTCATCATATTTTTGTGCTAATCTTTTTCTAATTACTTCTCTTAGCTTAACTTATATTTTGCTTTGCTTAGCTTATCTATATTCTTTCCTCATTCTATCTCTGTTATTTTACTACTTATCTAATTTCTAGCTTGGTGGACTCTGCTTCATCTATAATTAGTCTGACTGTTCATCTGAAAGACTTAATTTAGTTCATTACCTTTTAGCTTAGCTTACGTTTTGATTTTTGATTCACACCTTATCATAATTATATATGTGGGTATACGTATGCAACTCAGTATAAAAATGAGTTTGAATGATACAACTTAATCTATTTGATTTATGTAGCATCCTAGTTTCCGAAAGCCTTTTCGGTTAGAGTTTTGGGGTTAGAAATGAGATTCAGTGAGAGATTGGGAGTCTAGCAGAGTTCAGGGGTGAGTTGGTAAGTTTTCAGAGTGTGTGGCCTACGTACGAATCCTTTCGAAAGGATCTGATCGTACGAATGCGCGGAAAATGAATTAAGTTCATTTTCCCTTGTGCACGCCTGTGCATCATTGATGCACGCCCGTGCGTGGCATAATATATAAGTGAGCCGTGGTCAACTTAGCCATTTTTCTCACCCAAGTCTTCTCTTTAGCCAAAGTTTCTCTCTTCCATTTGCAGCGCCCATTCCTAGAGAGGAGAACCATCAGTTGGTTGCCCCCAATCCGGTTAAAGAGCATAGAGATAATTGATTGAAGCTTGTTTTTCGAAGCATGGCAAGATGTAAGTGTTCTTCACTTCTTCTCACGTTTTTCCGGCTTGTGTGATGAATTGTGATGCCATGGATGAGTTCTTTATATGTTGATGAGTGCTGGAAATGCTCTTATGCCATTGCATGTTGATTTGGTTGATGGATTTTCATTCTTGAAGCATGCATGTGTGTGTGTATGGCTTTAGTGAGAGAAAGAAGAAGTTTCCATGGTAGAATTCATGTGGCTTGATGCATGTGAGAAGTGAGACTTGAATTGTGTTGTTTGTGATGCTGGGAATGTGCTATTGAAGTGTTATTGCAATTGAATGTGAAATGGTATGCGTTTGAGGCAAGTTTCTAGGCGGTGCTTTGTTGAAGAACCAGACGCACGACCGTGCGCTAGTATGGCACGGCCGTGAGTCTTTGTTTTTCCAGACGCACGCCCGTGTGCACGACGTGTGCACGACCAGAAATTTCACATGCACGCCCGTGTGTCTGCAGATGCACGCCCGTGCGTAAGCATTTTCAGTGAAAGTGAATAGTAAATTCCAGTAGCTTGCACGACCAGACGCACGACCAGTGCACGATCCCGTGCGTCCTGGCTCACGCCCGTGCACTTTGATGCACGCCCGTGCATCAGCAGATTTTCAGAAAAATGATTAAAATTTGATTAATTAAGTATGGGAATTCAGATAAACGGTTAAAGTGCTTCAGATAAGCATCAGATGAGCCTGTATTCAGATAATAAACTACATGTGCATATCATGACATCACATGTAGTTTCAGAGAGGATCTGGGGATCTGAATTCAGCAGTATTCAGTTTTTAGAGCCCGATGTACGGGTGAGAGCATTAGGTGGAACACGAGGGGGCATCTGTGAGATTCAGCCTTCTGACACCAGTCAGGACGCTCAGCAGTATTTCAGATTCAGTTTCTGACACCAGTCAGAGAATTCAGTAGTATTTCAGTTTACCATCTGGCACCAGTCAGATTGGGCAGTAGTTTTCAGATTCAGCTTTCTAGCCAGTAGCTAGACTGTTCAGCCCACATGGCCAGGATGTCGAATCCCTGTGTTCACCAGTCTGATTAGCACAGTAGGTACCCAAGGGTACAGAGAGGTATTCAGATGCATGCATCCAGTATATTCAGTATATCCCGTCAGCATGGCATGACATACACATCATGACATGAATAATAATGATATCAGCATATAATGAGAATGAGATTCAGATAACAGTTTTCAGATTTCAGCAAGCGCATAGATGTATGATTAGGGCTGAGGCCCAGGTATGTTTAATTTATATGATTGTTTGTGCTTGGTTGGGTATTGAGGGAAGTAAGGAGCGCTTACTAGGTGATCTTTATCACTCATCCCCCTCCTTCTTCCATCATTTTCAGGTGGTTCGTACTGGGTTCGAGGAGCGGGTGGAATGAGGCTGACGGAGAGGGCACGTACACACACCGCGATCAGTATGTATATCAGTTTTGGACCTGTGTGGTCGTATGTATCTTTTGTATGTTTTTAGATGTATCCGGATGTACAGAAATAGTATATGTATATGTGTAAAGGCCAGTATGGGCTCATTGTACAGAACATTATGTATATTTCAGTTATGTATCTCAGTGATGTATTTCAGTTTAGCTTCCGCATGTGCAGAATTGTATAGTTTCAGTTTCATCTATTTTCGTAGGATTCCCGTCGCAGGTACCCGAATTTTCAGATTATTAATAAAAATCTCCCTATAGTATTATTCAGCAGCAGCAGGGGTACTTGTGGCGGCGGGTCCTACAATTTACTTTTTGGTACTTATCATACTGCCTTCTTTCTTTGTTAGTTTCTCCAAGCAACACACTTTTGAGGTCCCATGGGATTTTAGCTAAGCTCCTTATTCTCTTCTATCTATAATATATATCTACTTCTTATCTGACATTTTATCCTGACTTACCATATTGTCTTAACTGATATTCTATACTTAGCTTCTTTCATACTTTATAAAATTTTTTTTTACAGAGGCTTTATTTCATACCTTGCCATAATTACTTACATGGATATACATATATAGCATGGTATGAATCATTTGACAAATACTCTATCAGTCCCTCTTCTTATTGCATTATCTTTCTTCTCTATCTTGGAAGATACTTAATAACGTGTTCTTCTATACTATTCATGACTAATAATGAGAATTACCAAATTTCTTTTGTCCTTATGCTACTAATTCTGTTCTTTACTGAAACTGTTTCTAATCATGAAATACTTATTCTGTAGTGCTTATGATCTCTTCTATATCTTATCTGGCTTTTTTTCTATTTCTGATTTGGTTATACATTGTACTATCATATTTGTGACTTATCATAAATCATTATCTGATTATAAACTATTCATGTTTGCTCTATTTCTTATTTATTATTCTGTTTATGTCTTATTTTGTAAACTAGCTTGTTCTGTTACATACCTGAAACTCTGTACATGTTATATTTCTAGAATTTCATATATTAACTTTCTATTACGTATCTACCTATCTAATAGTTTCTATTTCAATTTACTGTCACTTTTTATAATTCCTTTGATCTGCTTATTCTTATAGTGGTCCGTTCGTACATATAGCTTTAGTTTTGTATATTTTGTCTATTCTGTTGCTTATTAGTCTAGCTAATAAGTTCCACTTTGTCTTATTGTTACTTTGCATAATTTCTTTGTTCTATTTAATCTCATGCTATGTAACATTTTAGGGTTAGAAATGTCTTTTTAGGTTGAAAATTTAGGGTTAGAAGTGAGAATTTATGGTAGAATTTGAGTGAAGAGAGTTTAGGGGTGAAATATATAATTTTTAGAGTTTGGGTGGCATGCGCATGAATCTTGATAAGAGGTTGATTCATGCAAAGCATGGGAAAATGAAATTTCCATTTTTTCCATCCATGCACCACTGTGCATCATGAAAAGTACAACCATGTGTGCCCAGTGTTTCAGTTGCCATACTTTAAGTCAATCTTATCTCTTATTTTCTAGAGTTTTCATCCAAATGTTTCTTTTAATTTGTAGAGATTCCTAACCTTAGAAGGGAAGAGCAGCAACCAGTGATCCCAAATCTAATAAAGATTGAGATTTATTTAGAGAGAGAATCTTGGTTGGCCATGGCAAGAGGTAAGTGTTTCTTGCCTTTTCCCTTTTTTCCCTTGTATGTATTGTTTGTTTGCTTGAGTTTGAGATTGATTCCAACACGCTTATGATTTCCTTGCATGATGGATATAAATACTGATGATATGAAAGTTTTGATGTTGATGATTATACATGATTAATGTGTATGTTATTGTATACATGATTTTAAAGAGTTTTAGATGATTAAATGTGAGAATCGATATTATTGGCATGATAAACTCGTGCATGAGGAGTACACAGAGGGTGAAATTTGGTTGATGATGATTGATTTATGTTTGGGTTGAAAATGTTTGAGAATAAACATAATTAACCATGACCATATCAGAGCAGAGCAAGACACATGCTCTTGTAGTCATGCTTTGCATGGTCACGATCGTGTTCATAGATTTGTGCATGACCCAATTAAGTAGAGTTATGATCGTGTATGATAATGTCATGATTGTGCATTTGTAGAAATGAAAAATAAAATTAAAATCATAGAAGCTCGTATGACCATGCTGCATGACTAACACACAACCTGTGTAGGCTTACGTATGCTCGTGCCCCTAGTCACGTATGCCCGTACATCAAGCATATATTAAAAATATAGTATAAAACAAGCATAAAAAATAGTAAACCTGAAATGTCATATAGTGTTTTCAGAAAGGGGTCCAAGGATCCAAATACATGTTTTAAAATAGAAAATATGATACTCTAGTTATCTTTATAGGGATGAATATGAAAGGACAATTGTGAGTTTTAACATACCCACTAGTTAAGAGAACTAGCATTAAGGTCTATGACCATACTTACCATTATATATATAGGTATATACTGGTGTGTATTTAACTAGCATCTTAGGATTCAATGATCAGTATGTAGTTCAGATTCAGTGGTTGCATATGTATTCGATAGTTACTATTTACATGTTAGCATATAAAACTCACATGGCTAGAGGCCGAATCTCTGTATTCATTAGTCTGATCAATACATCAGTTGTTTTTAGTTATAAAGAGATTTTCAGTGATAGCATTTCATTAAGCATTACGGTTATTTCAAGATCTTCAAATTATAGATGTATTCAGAAAACATGTTTTTGGTGAACAAGCCTAAGGGCTTAGATATTGTTTTCAGCATAACATACATGACATAGCATGACTCAGCAGGTGAATATTCAAAAAACCTTAAAATGGTGTGAATTTGAGGCGTACAATAGTAATATCAAAGATACGTAGAATCATAGACGTGAAGCTCCAAACTGCAAATGATATTGAACAGTTTAATACGATTACAGTGATGTCATAAGTATAGGATTATTATAGGGTTAGAGATAGGAAATACTTATTGGGTGACTTTATCATTGACTTCCTAGTTTTCTTTTCTCTTGCAAGCTAGTCTAGTAGGGGCTAAGAGGAAGAGATGGCCATTGCTTGGGATCCATCTTTGGTTTTGTAGCATACTTATGTTCAGTTGCTCATACAATTTCATGTTTGCATGTAGTTGTACAATCTATGTATATGTATGAAAACATAACTACTTTGTATGATCTTTTAAGCATATAAAAACTTATTTTAGGCATTATTATCTTATTTATACCACATATTTTTCTATTGCTGCATTTTAGCTTAGTGTTTTGGGTATTTCTATTGTATATTAATGAAAATAGTTATTATATTTCGGAATATAAATATGAACTAATATGTATATTAAAGCCTACATAGTAATATAAAACATGAGTGTCTATATGCTATGTATGATATGATACGAAGTATGCTGAAATCATGTCTAGTTATGTTGTAAATCATAGATGGACCTTTGGGTCTATTTTTTTGAAAAACATCTTTCTAAAAATATTAGCTGAAAATATTGTTAAGATCTGAAGGTTCAAAAATACTAAAAAAACTAAGAAAAATCTGTATATGGAATCTTTATGTATCCGAAGATACCTACTATACTACGCAGATTGATGAATATAAGGATTCAACACCTTGGCCAAGTGGGGTTTATCTGAACTGTAACTGATTAGCTATTGGATACTAATATCTATACTAAATCAGTTATTGAACTGAATCTGAATATGAAATTAAAGCTTAATATGACACATGGCTAGCATATATAAAGGTCTTCCCCTATAGCAGATTCTGGCGAACCCCTTAAAATGAAGTCTAAATAATCATCTTTTTACTTTAAAACATATACATATGAATCACTCAATCTCTTTCTGAAAATATTTTTTTGGCATACCAAGTAATATAATGCTAATCATGCATGATATTTTATTCTTTCTTTTCTTCTGATAATATTCTATGTAGATGTACTTTTGTTATAGTTCTATTTTGCATGTATCTTACTGAAAATATTGTTTATGTAACTTATCAAACTTATATGTGAGTTCTGCATAATCTCTTTTATAATCTACGTGTATCTATGAGGTTTTTGTATCGTATGCTTTATAACTATTGCTATTGTTGTTTTTGTTTCTATACTGTTTTTATTACTATTTCTGTTTCTATATTGTTTCTGTTACTATTTCCATTTTTTTTTATTGTAATCTCTCTGTTCTAGCTTGTTTCTAGGTCGTTGTTAAGGATTTTTTTACTTATATAAGTTGAAAATTTGATTTTTGAGAGTAACCAATTTACTGTTTTCTATTCTATTGTTCTAAAGATTTTTTTATTACAATTTTTTGTGTCTCTTTCTCTTTTCTACTTGTTCTTATTCTTAATCTGTTATGTTTTTCTCTTATTCAACTTAGAATACTTAATATGTTTCCTTACCACTGATATTCTATTAAATTGGAAGAAAAATCCTTACTTTTCACTAAGCGCATAGATGTGCATGCCCAGACACACGAGTGTACATAAAAGTGCATAGGTCATGTGCCAGTTGTGCAGCCCAAAGACTTAACTCAATTCCTTACTGGTCTTATAAATAAATCCTTTCTAACTTTGCTTACTATTCAATTTTTAATTCATATCTCGTTGTAATTATGTATATGGATATACGTATACAATTTAGTAGAAAAAGAAGTCTAAATGATACAATTTAATCTACTAGACTTACTTTCTAGTAGTCATTATCCTACCTTCTTTCTTTATTAGTTTCTCTAAGCAACACACTCTTGAGTTCCCTTGAGATCTTAGCTAAGTTCATCCTTCTCATCTATCTATAATATATATCTACTTCTTATATGACATTCTATTTTCTGGCTTATTATATTATCTTAACTAATAGACTATACTTAGCTTCTTTTATACTTTATAGAGGCTTTAATTCATACCTTGCCATAATTATATACATGGATATACGTATATAACACAGTATAAATCATTTAGACCCTCGTAACTAGCATTTTATCACTCCCTCTTCTTGCTACATTATCTTTCTTCTCTATCTTGGAAGATACTTAATAATGTGTTTTTCTATACTATTCATGACTCATTATGAGAATTACCAAATTTCTTTTTTCATTATGTTATCGATTTCATTCTTTACTGAAACTATTTATAATCATGAAATACTTATTCTATAATACTTATGATTATCTGGTTTCTTTTCTATTTCTGATTTTGTTATATATTGTATTCCCATATTCATGACTTATCACGCATCATTATCTGATTATAAACTATTCATGTTTGTTCTGTTTCTTATCTGTTGTTCTATTTATATATTTTATTCTGTAAACTGGCTTGTTCTATTTTGTACCTGAACCTTTGTATGTGTTATATTTCTAGAATTTCATATGTTAACTTTCTGTTGTATATCCACCTATCTAATAAGGTCTATTTCAATTTACTACCACTTTTCATAATTCCTCTTATTTGCTTATTCTCATAGTGGTCCGTACGTACCTATAGCTTTAGTATTGTATATTCTATCTTTGCTACTGCTTATCAATCTGTCCGATAAGTTCTATTTTGTCTTATTGTTACTTTGCATAATTTCTCTGTTTTGTTTAATCTTATGCTATGTATGACATGATATGGAGTACACTAAAATCATGTTGAAAATCAAGTCTAGTTATGTTGTAAATCATATCTAGACCCTTGGGTCTATTTTTTGAAAAACGTCTTTCTAAAAACATTTTCTAAACATACTATCAAAATTCAAAGATTCTAAAATACTAAAAAACTAAGTAAAAGTTATATCTGAAATCTTTATGTATCTAAGAATACCTACTATGCTGTGCAGACTAATGAATATAGAGATTCGACACTTTGGCTAAGTGAAATTTATTTGAACTATAACTGATCAGCTATCTGATATTGATATATGTACTGAATCTAATATTGAACTAAATTTGAAACTAAAACTGAAACTGAAACTGAAACTGAAACTGAAACTGAAACTGAATTTAATATATGGGTAGCATGTATAAAGGTCTTCCTATAAAGCGGATGTTGATGAACCTCTGAATTGATGGGAACGCTTACCCATAGTGCCTATATCATCGTCTTTTTACTTTAAAACTTATGCATGTAGATCATTCGAACTTTTTTTCAAAATAGTATTTTGGGATGCCATGTAATGTAATGCTAATCATACATGATATCTTATTCTTTCTTTTCTTCTTATTACATTCTATGTAAACGTACATATGTTATAATTCTCTTTTGTATGAATTTTATTGAAATTACTATTTTTGTAACTTATCAAACTTATTTATGAGTTTCGTGTAAGCTGTTTTGTAATCTATGTGTATTTGTGAGGTTTATGTATTGTACGCTTTATAACTATTACTGTTCTTATTTCTGTTTTTATACTGTTTTTATTATTATTCTAATTCTATATTGTTTCTATTACTGTTTTCTGATTATAGTCTCCCTATACTAGGACTGTTTCTAGGCTGCTGTTGAAGTTCTCTTACTTATATAAGTTGAAAATGTGATTATGAAGAGTAACCCAATTTAGTATCTTTTTATTCTTGTTATTCTAAAGATTTCTTTAATATAATTTTTTATGTCTTTTTCTTCTTTCTACTTGTTCTTATTCTTATTCTGTTGTGTTCTTCTTTCATTCAACTTAGAATACTTAATATGTTTCCTTACCACTGATAGTCTATCGAATTGGGAGGAAAATCCCTACTTTTCACTAAGTGCATGGGTCGTGTACCAGTCATGCAACCCAATTATGCTAGCTTCTCAGAATTTTGCTTATTCTTCTCTAATTCTCACACATGGCCATGACCCTCAGGTGCACGATCATGACCCTAATGAAATCTAATCATGCACACCTCGTGTTCATAATTGTGAACTTGTTGAAATAAGATTACATAGGCATGTGCAAATGAGTGCACGGTCGTGCGTCTAGTCTGTTTTAGCACCCATGGGTAAAACATGCAATGTCACCTCCAATCTCAATCCAAACCTCAATCAAAATTAAATTAAATTTATTCTAACACATACTCATGCAAAATACATTGCTATAAACATATTTTCCCCATCAATAATAGCCAAAACAATCTTACATGCTTCTAAAATGACAACACACCTTTCACAACACATACACACACACACACACACACACATACACACTCTAAGCATACTTCTACCTTTAAATTTCTCTTCTATTTCATTATCATCATCTTATAATCATGTTATTTAAACTGAAAACATACTTCTATGGCTAAATAAACTCATCCAAGGAAATAAAAGTTATGAAAACAGGGAAAAAGGTAAAGGATTACTTACTTGGAACTACTAAAGATCACTATCTCTTTAAGTCTGGCTGAAACATGACTATTTGGTTATTAGAAATTGGCTTCTCTATCTGATAAATTGGTTATGGTTAGCTGGAAAGAAGTGAAGAGGAAGAATTAAGGAAATTTGAAATGGAAGAAAACCTAGCTTTATATATCAATAGACATGTACGGGCGTACATGATAGCAAAGATGCATAGTCGTTTGTCCATAGGATGCATAGTCATACTTTCCTCACAAGCTATATATAAAACTTCTAAAAAGACTATTCTACCCCCAAAACTCATTTAATCAAGTTTTAGACTATAAAATCTTTTTCTTAACCATGATCATGGCCTAGAAAGACTATTCTAACTTTAGGATGTTATAGTAAATAAGTTTTTTAAAAATTTAGTCCAACATGAAAACTTTTCACCCAATAATCAGTTTTAATGCAATTAAAGATGATAAGTGAATCAATTCAATACGATTAATTAACAATCAAACATTATATATAAATAAAATAATTATAACACAAATATAAAGTGAATAAAGAGCTAGGGAGAAAGAAATGCTCAACCAATTTTAGAGTGGTTCAAAGCCCTTACCACAAGCCACTTGCATCAACTTCTTCAAACAATCTCATTTAAAGTTTTCACTAATTAGTCTAGGATTGTGCCCACATACAAGTTTTGATCTAAATAATTTCACCCTTAATACTAGTTATATGAGATTATGTCCAAAGTGTTTAGTAAGAAAAATACAGGAGAAAAATGTCTTTAAGAAGGTTGATACAAGATTTTAAATATAACAACAATCTCTCAAATGTTTGCTATTAAGTTTAGAGAGAGAAATCAATAGAAGAATAGATAACAAAAAAGTATGAATTATTGCATTATGATCTTTAGCCTTTTCTTCTTTAAATTTGCTTTAATATATAGGTTTTTAGGTGAAAGAGTTGTTGGAACAAATTTTTAGAGCAATTGGAGAAAAATTATACATAGACACACGGTTATGTGCTTCTAGTGCACGACTATATTCCCTTTACTAAATGCATCCTTGTAATACCTGTTGTTATATATATTATTGTTTTTATGTATATTTGTAATTAACATAATAAATAAATATTTAGTAGAATCCTTTACAAATATATGTAACAGGAATCCTACACAAACTAATGAAAATCATGCAAGTGAAAGTAGAAAGCATAAAGTAAATAGTGGTGGAATGAAGTTTATATTTTGTATACACATGTATTGAAAGTCATTGTTTATTATTTTTTGAAAGGTGCTACGCACATGCAGATTATGCCAGAATACATGCATAAACCTTATTAAGCATACATGAAAGTTATATAAGCATGTGAGCCACGGTCATGCTTCATACTCAAAACTATATGTATTCCCCTTGTAGCCATAGCCAGCTCATCCATTATCAATGTTTATCTAACTAGCCTACATAGAAGGAAAATATAAAATGATGAGTGATAAATTACTCAGTAAGTGTTTCCCTAACTCTTTCTATAACAAACAATGATTCTGTTCTGAAAAGTTACTGTAGTTGTCTAAACTACTATTTTGGAGTTATATATTTAACTGTGTTTGATATTTTACTTGCTCTATGGTTTGAATTTATGTTTCATGTTATGAAATGAATGTCATGATATGAATTATATTGAAAACATGCTCTTTGCTCTTAGGCTTGACTTTCTGAAAATAATTATCTATATTAATCCAAAGATCTTGAAATAAAATCATATTTGATAATATTGTAATTGAAAATCTATTATACTGATCAAACGGATGAATACAGAGATTTGACACTTTGGCCATATGAGCTTTAATATCGTAACACGTGGTCAGGAGTTGAATACTGAATATTACATACTGAAAACTGATGCACACCAGTATATATGTATATATATCTGTATCTATACTGACATTAGCTCCTTCTTTAATAGACATGTAACTCACAGGTGCTCTTTCGTATTCACCCCTAAAAGATGTTCGAAACATTATATTTTCTGTTTAGGCCATATATATCATAAACATACTGAAATCATCATCATAACTCAAACAAATAGCAACCACATACAAGAAAAACAAGAAAAAGCGAAAAGAAAGCACTTACCTCTTGCCATGGTTGATCAAGCTTGTTTTTCAAATAAAATCTCACTTTCTAGCTTAATTAAGAATTTCTGGATATTGCTCTTCTCGCATAGGGTTGGGATTTTTTGAAAATAAAAAGGGAAATTTGGGTGAAAAATGCTGACGAGAAAGAGATAAGAATGACTTAAGTAAGGTAACGGAAAAGCAGACACGCATAGTCGTGCTCTTTAGAGGCGCATGGTCGTGCATGAGAAGAAAAATGGAAAATTCCACTTTTTCGTGCTTCGTATGAAAAAGCCATCCAATGTGATTCATGTGCATGCTATACAAACTCTAAAAACTAATTATTTCACCCCTAAACTCTCCAAACTCTATTTTTATCATAAAATTTCACTTCTAACCCCAAATTTTAACCAAAAAAGACATTTCTAACCTTGAGATGTAACAATCCTAATGGTTGATTTAAAAACCTTTCCAATGTACAGACGTTCTTATATTTAGTATATATGGTTGTATGAATTTACATCTTAATTTTTCTTGAAGTCTAGTGGTCCATATGACAACAGCATAAGAACCCATACGATAAAACACACGAATTGATTTTACCTTAAGTGAGATGAGTGTCTATTATACACGATTGTGTTTCTAATATCCTTCACTTTTATTTGACCTAGTACGACAACATGACACAAGCAATGTGATAGTATAACTTTTTCTCCCTTGACATACATGTATGTATCCTTTGTGTGCATAGTTGTGTGTTATTTAATAGTTTGACTATTTTAACCTTCACCAAACACGATTAACTGACATGAGACTGATGCTTATGTTGTGTAGCCTTTGTACATAACACGATCATGTATACTAAGCACATGATCGTGTGTAATATTAATTTTCAAGCACACAGTCATGTGTTAATGTTGCATAGGCATGTAACACCATTTCCTTAAAGCACTAAAACCAAAGACCCTAGCACGGAAACCACACCTCGATGTCATGATTTAGCAGACATGATTGTAATCTTAACTAACCGCAGTCTTGTGTATAAGACATATTGACATATATTTGGAAAATCTTGCAAAACAAATGTTTGAGCAATTTTGGTCATGCAATAAATTCATGCTAAGGGTAAATTTATCTTTTTATATATTTTAACATATTTTAGGAATCATCAAAATACTAAAGGTCTAACAATCTTTTCCTTTTTGATTGATAATAAAAATATGTTAACATTTTTTATAATAACCTACTCAAGATCAAGTTTTATGCATGAATAAAAAAATCCCATTTTTTTAATGCTTTAAACGTTTGAATCAAAACTCCCTTTTTTTAATGTCTTAAACACTAACTCCCATTTGCTAATTTCGTTTTAAATAGTAATTTCCATTTAAAAATTAATTTTAACATTATCTCTCTCTTTTTTTAGTCATAAATAAAATGAAAATTTGTTAGAGTCTATTATATTTTTAAACATGCACCTTTTTTAAAAATAAAGAAAGACATTTTCATAAGTCCATTTGTACCATCAAATACCATTATCAACCATTAATTCACAACATCATCAATTCGATCACAACAATATAAGCATTAAATAAAATAATACACTTATATATTCATTTCTAAATCAACAACTACTTTAATCAAATCATCACATGATGAAGTAATCAATCATATGCAATATTCATTTCAAAATCAACAATTACTAAAGAGGATAAGTTAGCATAGGAAAATCAATTTGAGACTATCAAAACATTTCACAAGTATCACCATGTACCTCAAAAACTGTTAAAGAGTTATGCATTAAATATATGTAAAAAAAAAAAAAAAAAGACACAATGCACCTGATGGTTATAAAAAAAAATTTTAAATCATTCATTCTTGGGCAAGTGGAATAGCATCATGGTTATCATCACAAATAGTCATTGGAGGGAAATTATTGTTTACGTTGCCAATTTGTTTCAATTGAACTTCAATACCACCGACGTAACTTTCTAGACCCTACTCAATTATTTACGTTGACAATTTCTTCATGTTAGAGGGTGAAATTATCAAAGGCACATCCGTGAAAAGTTTTAAATGATTCCATTAGCCTTTATATTTTTAGAGGGTGATTGAAATTCATTTCCTTATTCAACTCGAACTCTTTTTCCTCTTCTCTCGCTAGTTTCTGTGATATTTGATGGGGCACTTGTAGGAGTAATCGAAGGTTCAGTCTCACCAATAGCATCCACCAATCTCCATCCCTTTGACCAACTTTTTTAATTAACCTTATTCTAAATAATGGATATCTATAAAAAAAAAATTGCATGATGCTTATAATTTGACAGATCTAATCCCAAATTTTTAGCAAAGAATGATTCCACCATTCCAAAATCTATAGACGCTAAAAATTTATCCACATTCCTTTGGATATCATTTAATTTAGCAATCCATCACCTGGCTACATCCACCTGAGCATGTTCTAATAAAGCTTCCATCAAGGTCAAATCCCTTACACTCACATTTTTGTTAGTACTTGTTCTTGAATTCCGAGTGTAAGTCACCCTCCTGTGAAATAATCTTAGGCGTGACTTTGCGTAGTTGAAGCCTTTCTTTTTTAGGCACTATAATATTCAGTTCCATACAATGTATTCAATAGGCCTATGGGCTATGCTCTTTTAGTGTATCAATTATACCATCGCAATCACATTCAAGCCAACGAGCTAGTTCTTTAGGCCCTCCTAGTTTTCTAACCTAAATTTTATTGTATAATTTGTAATTATTCATCTATCATCCTTTACTATTTGCAAAGAGCTATAAAAATCATAATTAAACCTTTATATGCATTATATTTCGTCAAAAACAATTATTTCAAGCTTAGCTGCCCTAACTAACATTATCACATCATTCAAAATTCCTATATCTCACAAAATATGTAAATCCAAACATCTTCCTACATATAGATTTATCTATAAATTTGTTAAAAAGTACATTTTGGTTTTTATTTTGGAAAATCACACTACGAGGGCCTTTGTTTCCCTTTGAACTAGTAACCATTTTCTTCATTCTTAGAGGCATGTTGAATGACTTTGAAGTTCTTGGGTATTAGGTTGTGTATGAGTGATTTAAAGTGAAACCTAAGTGAAATTATGTGAAAATATGAGAGAAAGTGATGATTTTGTGTTTAGAACAAGTTGAAAGCTAAAGATTTAAGAGGTTTTTTTTTTTTTTTTTTTTATGAAAAATCGAAAGAAATTTGAGAGAAGTCACAAGTAGGGGGATCTCATGTAAAGATGGAGAAAAACATGTGGGTTTTCTGTTATGAACGCGAACGCACAGTCGTGTAATTTTCGAACACGCCTTCGTATGGTCATTTAAAAAAAATCTCAAATACACACGATTGTGTTATCATTAGCATGGTATCATATGCTAATTAAAAGTCAAGCATGGTTGTATATAGATAATACACAGTTGTGTGTGATCTGGAAAATTGCAAACATGTAGATTTTATGAAAAAAATTTAAATTTCAAAAATTGAATCAAAATTCCATAGGTTACAAAACTTGGATATTTTTATCAAATAAGGTTTTTATTATATGAAGTCATATGTCGGTCGATTTTGAAAATAAATTTAGATTGATTTGACTTGATTTCAAGTTAGACACATGTTATAACAACCATCAAGCATACCTGCATGAGTCAATTAGCCGTTTAACAATCATCAAGTAATCATTTAATCAAGCATACTCTTTTAACTTGCCAATTTGCACATGATCATCATCTATATACAATTAAACATGTAAAAGGTAACTTACTTGGATTTCCTTTACACCAACTTTGTCCCAAGCCTTACAAAGCCATTTTCTTTTCATCTCATTTTCTTGGCTTTAAGGCACACCTACATAAAAAGAAACTTAACCCTTCTTTCGTATCCAATTTGGTTAGTTTGAATTATCCTTTTAAGAACCTAAACCCTTCTAACTTTCAAAGGTTTGTCATTCCTAATTAGACATTTCCTAATTTTATACCCAACAAATAGCAGTGAAAGAACTTTCTTTTTGAGTTTCATTTCCTTCCTCATTTTCTTTAGGAAAGGATATTCTTAACAAGTATTTCTAGGTTCTCTACATTCATAACATATAATTTTCTTGTCCTTTTTCTCTTTTTTCCATTTAAACTTGGAGAGTAACTTGGTAAATCTCCTAGTAAGAATGGCCATGTTTTCCTCATCCATTGAAGATGTTTCATCTTCATCCAAACTCTCTTTTACCTGTAAAGCACTATTCTTATTGCCTTAGCTTTTCCTTATTCTTTGGGCTTCCATGTTATCTTATGAGTCAAAAGACTCTTAATAAGTTTATCCATTGCTATTTTGCTTACGTTTTTTAATTCTTCAATCATTGTGACCTTCATACTTTATGACTTCAATATTGATCGAAGAACTTTTTTTATGAGTTTCATGGTTTCATACCTTTTAGCTCATTCACTAGGTTTGAAAACCTTTTATACATTTTCATTATGCTCTATTCCTTCTTCATTTCAAAAAGCTTATACTCATGAAAGAGAAGATCAATTTTGGACTCCTTCACTTGATTTATTCCTTTATGAGTCATTTGATGGATATTCTTTGCCTTATTTGTTGTTATACAAGATGAAACACGATTAAATTTAGTAGAATTTAAAGCACACAACATATTTAAAGCCTTATTATTTTTTATTCATGCTTATTATTTTTTCATCATGCTTATTAAAATCCATTCATCTTTAAGAGCACTTTTTCTAGGGTCCATTGGAATTAAATCTTCATTTTCAATAATTTTCTAGAGTTTATAATCAACAAATTAAACATAAAATTTTATTTGAATTTTTCATTGATTATAATGAAACCACAAAACAAGAGGCCTAACTAAACTGTGCCCCTTTTCAAAATAGTTTTTATAAATAAATAAACCATTTTAATAAATATCGTTTTACTTTAAAAATCATTAGATTTTATAAAACATTATAGTTCAAGTTCTAATATCAATTGTTAAGCCATAATGAGCTAACTAACTAAACAATCCTAAAAGGGTGGATAGGATGTAGGAGTCCTTGTTATATATTATTGTACACATTATATTTATTAATATTTTTTTCCACTGAGAATCACTATCATTAATATATAGCAGGAATCCTGCGAACACTAACTAAAAGTGTGCAAGCAAAATCTTTAACCATGAAAATTATAAAATATGGAAAATACTACACAATTTATTGAAAATCTTCATACATCATATTTCACAAAGTATGTTGTGTATAACACATATATAACATGTACATATGTGAAAATCATATAAAACAAGTGAGCCACCAATATGATATCTATTACAAAACAATATCCTCTCTATAACCATCCTATGCCCAACTCAACCTCTAGATCACTAACCTACAAGAAACGAAATATAAGGGAATGAGTGGTAAATCACTCAGTAAACATTTTCTATCTCTACCCATAAGCAAGTTTATGTTTTACTCAACTGTTGTGATTTGTTACATCATTTTCTGAATTTTATATTTCATTGTTTTACTTATGTTGTTCATTGTTTAGTATTTTATGCTTATCTTATCTTTATCTTATGATTTTTGCTTTATCTCATGTAATGTTGTATATGACATAATATAAGTATGCTGAAATCATGTCCATGCTAGAAATCATAAAATTTGCCCTTGAGCATGCTTTTTGAAAATAAAATTATGATCTGAAAATCCTAAATATATATATTATATATAAAAGCTACATTTGAAAGTATTATATCTAAAAATAACTGCTATGCTGATCAGACTAATGAATACAGAGATTGGACACCCTAGTCATGTGAGTTTAATCATTGCGTGTCCAATCCTATTGATAAGCTACTGATGCACAACCAACATTCTCTCTAACAAACTTGGTTAATGACCATGTCCTCTCTAAAAGACACAAGTTTCTCTTTCTAACAGGTGTACGAACTGATAGGTGACGGGTGTACGAACTGATAGGTGTCCCCTCGTATTCACCCTTAAAATAATGTCTAAAATATCATATTTCTCTACTTTAAAATATGCATATGGATCCTTAGATTCTTTTGTGAAAATATTATTGGCATGTCACATCATATAATGCTTATTATACATGATATCTTGTCTTTTTCCCTTCTTATGAAGTTTGGTGTTAGCTTATTGATGTATTGTGCTTTATTCTATAAATATTTTTTGTTGCACAATCATATAGTATCGGGCACACAGTTGTGCATGTTAACACACAATTGTGTTCCTTTTATTGCATAAACTTACAAATATATTGCCTAAAAGGCAAATGCTAGCACATGACCGTGACTCTATAAGCACAATCATGTTAATTTGGCACAAGCACAAAACTATAACCTCACGTGCGTGATCTTGTCCTCATACTTATCTAGGCATGCATAATAACATATATGACCATGATATCTCAGAATTATGAATGTATGATCATGTGCTTAAAGGCACATGGTTGTGCATCATGTTCTATGTTAAACCCCAAATACTAAATGACAAATAACCTAGAGGGGAGGTGAATAGGTTATTTAGAAATCTTTTGCAATTTTGAAACTTTTTCAATAAAATTCAATTTATCAACACAATCATTTAAGTAATTCAAACCTATTCAAAACAACCAAGTAACCTAAGCAATAAACATAAATAAAAAGAGTAAGGGATAGGAATTGTTAAGCCGATTTTAGAATGGTTCAGAGCTTTTTTACACCTCCTACGTCTCTTACTTCAAGCAATCCCGTTTGAAGATTTTTTTTCACAAACTTTAACCCCGAAGTTATAATAATTTTGACACAAGGGATTTCACCCTTCTTACACTAGTTTTTATACAAGGGATTACGCCCTTAACTTAGTTTTAACAAGAATTACACCCCATACTAATTTTATGGCATTGCGCCCAAGGGTTTGTGGAAATGTTATAGAAATCTTTGCCTCATAAGGCTGATACATAATAAGCTTTCAAATAAACTTTGTCAAATGATTTACAATGTGATTTTATGAGAGAAAGTGAAGAAGAATTAGAGAATGAAAAGGTATGAGTATGTTGGCATAATTTTCTAACCCTTGAGTCTTCAAATCATCTCTAATTTACAACATTTAAAAATAATTAACCGCTGGGATGATTTGAGAGCCATTAGAGACTTTCTAGAAAGTTACAAGAGTATGTCTTTCTTTTTCACAGTCGTGTTTTCTTTATTATTCGCTTTCCAACAGACATATGTTTCCTATCGTGCACACCTACATGGGTGTGTGCCCCCAACACACGGTCACATGTCCTGGATGTTTTAGTTCTTTAATATTCCAGAAGGTCATACGGTTGCATACATGATACACATATGATCTTCACATGATCAGCATTTTCCAGGTAACACGGGTATTTGTTATAGCTGTATGAGCGTGTATCCAGTAATGTTTTTCTTACACGGGTATGGCTGGATCTACACGAGAGTGTGCATCCTTATAACTTGACACACGGTTGCATGCTTGAAAAACATATAGTTGTGCGTCTTGCATTCTTCACACAGAGGCGCTTTGCACGACTCAACCAAAATGTGTGTTGCCTTTATATTATACACACAGTCACGCAGTCTGACCACACGTAGTCGTGTGTCACGCAAATTCTACAAAATAAGAATCTTTGGTCCTTTTTATCATGTTCAATGCATACATGGACCAATTAGATATTTTAACATATATTTTGCATCAATTCAAAATCCACAAGGGTCCAACAATCTATTTCTATAATATTGCATTTAAATTTCTCAAAACCAATATAAACTCATTCAAACTTACATAATCACAACCAAGCCTATTCAAACACCTATATAGCATCATTTAGCTACTTTTGCACATATTATTTGCATCAAGCGCTTTAAATCTCATCAACACACACTAAATTCCATATGAAAACATATATGGATCACACATACTTGTAAGCCAAAAGCTTCATCGAATTACTATTATTTCATCATTTTATCACTCAAACATTTTAATCAAACATCAAACATAAAACAAACATCATCAAAACCCAACCAACATTGAAACACATACTATGAAACAATGTGAAAGAGGTAAGAAAACACTTATTTTTTGCCATAGTTGTTATTTCTCTCTTTAGCTGCTATTTCACTCTCTAGCTTGGTTTGATGCTATTGATTGTTTTCTTACCACTGTTAGATTAGGGTTCTTTCAAAGGAAGAAAAAATTTGGGTAAAATGAATAATAGATAAGGATGAAAAAAGTGGTTTCAAAAATAACAGTGAACTTACTAGGATGCATGGTTGTATGTCAAGGAAATCATAGATTTCCTTCTTTTCCTATACTGTGCATGAAATAATCTCCTAATGAGACCTATGCACATGCCACATATAGCTTCTAAATGACTATTTTACCCTTAAACCCTCTTAACTTTATTTTCTATCATAAAATCTCATTCTAAACTTGATTTTCAACCTAAAAATGACTATTCTAATATCAAGATATTACATCTTTGCCTCTAATAAAAATTTTTTCCTTAGAATTTATTTGAACAACTCTAGAAGTCTTTCCCTAATCTCAAATTTTATCTCCTAAGTAGCCTCTTAGAGCCTCTGATTCCTTCATAATACCTTAACCAAAGGTATTTTCTTACTCATAAGGACCTTAATTCTGCAATCAGGAATCTAAATTGGTCTCTCTTGATAACTTAAATCCTTTACTAGATCTAGATCTTGAATCTTTAAAGCATTAGAAAAGTCCCCTACATACCTCTTCAATTGAGATACATAAAAGACATTATGACTTTTATCTGTGTTCACCAGTAGAGTCAATTTATATGTCATTCTGCCCACTCTTTCTAAGATATCATAAAAGCCAATAAACCAGAGAGCCAACTTGTCCTTCTTATCAAATCTTAGAACATGCCTGCAGGGAGTTACTCTTAAAAATACCTTATTTATCATTTTAAACTCTATTTTCCTTTTTTTTTTTTTATTAATATAACTCTTCTAATGATCTTGGACCTATCTCATCCTCTGTCTGATTACTCGGATTTGCTCTATTGTTATCTAAGTCATCTTTTGCCCTACTATAGCCTTCAAGAAATCTCTTTCTCTAATCTTATACTAATGGTATGGAAATTTACACCTCTTACCATTTATGACCTTAAAAAGAGGCATTTGAATTGTGGACTAATAACTGTTACTATAAGCAAACTCCATAAGAGGTAACAACTCAACCTAACTAGTCTAAAATCTATATAAGAGGCTCTCAACATGTCCTTTGAGATTTAAGTCATCCTCTCTATTTGACAATTAATCTAAGAATTATTTGAACTAAAGTGTAACCTAGTCTCCAATACTCTATGTAAACTCCTCAAAAGTATGCAGAAATTTGGAATCTTAATCTGATTTAATAACTTTGGGAACCCTCTATAATATGACTGTCTTTTAGACATAAAGTCAGCTTAATTGATTTTCATTTATTCCTACTTTAATAAGCAAAAAGTGAGTAAACTTACTCATTCTATTTACAATTACACCCATGTTGTTATAACAATGCTAAACCCTGGGAAGATCGAAGATGAAATCTATAGAAATGTTATCCTATTTTTACTTAAGTATGCTTAGTAGCTAAAGTAATCCAAAAGGTCTTTGATTCTCTACTTGGACTTGCTAATAAGTCAAACATCAATACATAAAATCTACCATATCTCTCTTCATGCTTGACTACCAAAAATCTCTCCTAACATTTTGATAAATCTTAGTACTCTCATTGTATGCTAAATATATTATATTAAGAGCCTTAACTAGTATCCTTTGTCTTATCTCTACATCTTCTGGTATACATACCTTACCTTTGTACTTCAGAATCCTATCTTTGATCTTATAATCAAATATTAAACCCGCGGTGATCCTTTGAACCATACTCTGAAGCTAATCATCAATTATCTATCAAGCTTTGATGTCATCCAATAATATAGACATTATCTAAAGTTTAGAGAACCTAACTGTCATAACCTTAATATTTTCTCTACTAATGTTATGTTGTAACTCCTTCTAGATAGAGATCCAAGATAAAACCACTCTCATGCTTAAGGCATCTGTAATTATATTGATTTTACTAGGTTAATATTTGTATCGTAGTCATAATCCTTCACCAACTCTAACCATCGTTTCTATCTCATATTTAACTCTTTTTAGGTGAAGAAACATTTTAGGCTCGTATAATCAAACTATATATAACATCTCACACTATAAAGATAATGTCTCCAGATCTTGAATGTAAAGATAACTACAACCAACTTCAAATCATGAGTAAGGTATCTCAACTCATAATCCTTTAATTGTCTAAAGACATAGGTAATTACCCTAATAGACTGTATCAATACTACTTCATCCCTTGGTGGGATGCATATGTATAAATATCAAATTAACTCTCTCTTTGGGTAAAGCTAAAACTAGAACACTGTTCAACCTCTGTTTTAACTCTTAGAACCGAGCCTTACACTTCTCCATCCATACAAAAAATGACTCTCTTTTGGCCAACCTAGCTAAGGATCTCACTAGACTTAGGAATCCCTCAATAAATCTTTTATAGTATGTGGTCAACAAAAAAAAAACCTCATCACCTCCTTGGCTGTCCTCAATCTCGACTAACTCAATATAACCTCTACCTTGTTCAAATTTACTGATATCTTGTCAGCTGATACCACATGCCCAAGAAATGTCACACTACTCAACCAAAACTCACACTGGACAAACTTGACATATAGCTTTTTGTTTCTTAATCTCTGAAGCAAAAATCTCAAATGCTCTTTATACTCTTTTCTACTCTTCAAGTGTACCAAGATGTCATTTATCAACACTACAACAAATCTATCAAGATAGTCATAGAATACCTCGTTTATCATATCCATGAATTCCATAGGAGCATTCATCAGCCCAAATGACATCACTATAAACTCATAGTGGCTATTTCTTATTCTAAAAGTAGTCTTAGATATGTCTCTGTCTACTACCCTCACCTGATGATACTTAGACCTCAAATCTATCTTGAAGAACACTATAACACCTCTCAAGTGATCAATCATAAACCTTTGGCAAGAGGTATTTGTTCATCACAATAACTTTATTCAATTCCCTATAATCGATATACATCCTCATCGACATATCCTTCTTCTTCACAAATAATATAAAAGCATCCTAAAGTAAACAATTCGATCTGATAAACCTTTTGTTAATTAACTCTTGTAGTTATTTCTTTAACTCCTAAAGCTTAGTTAAACCTATCAAATATAAAGCCTTAGAGATAAGAGCCATATCGAGAAGCAACTTAATGCTAGAATTTAACTCTCTCTCTCTGGACGTAACCCTGATAATTCATTTGGGAAGACATTTATAAATTCTTTAACCATAGAAACCTCATCGATACTTGGCTTTGAAACACTCGTACATACTACAATGGCCAAGTATCTTATATAACCCTTACTCAACATCTTTTTAGCCTGAACACACTAGATAAATATACTTTCTACTTCACTTTTTCCAAATACAACCTGATTAGAGCCTAACTGCAATCTAACCATTCTTTTTTTTAACAATATATCTTTACCCCAATTGTCTATTGTAGGACCCGCCGTCCCGAGTACCCCCTGCTGCTGAGTAATATGTAGCATCCTAGATCCGAAAGCCTTTTCAGTTAGAGTTTCAGGGTTAGAAATCGAATTCAGAGAGAGATTGGGAGTCTGGATAAGTTCAGGGGTAAGTTGGTAAGTTTTTGAAGCCATGTGGCTTCCGTTGAAATCCTTTCGGAAGGATTCGATTAGGCGAGCGAGCGGGAAATAAGTGATGCTTATTTTCCCTGGTGCACGACCGTGCATCATTGGTGCGCGCCCGTGCGTGGCATAGTATATAAGTGAGCCGTGAGCAATTTAGACACTTTTCTCACCCAAGTTTTCTCTTTAGCCAAAGTTTCTCTCTTCCTTGCAGCTCCTCCCATCCTTAAAGAGGAAATCCAGCAGCCGGTAGCTCCCAATCCGGTTAGAGAGCCAAGAGATTAGTGGTTGAAGCTTGTTTTCTGAAGCATGGAGAGAGGTAAGTGTTCCTCACTTCTTCTTGCATTCTTCCCGGCTTGTTTGATGAATTATGATGCCATGGATGAATTGATTGCATGTTGATGATTGTTTGGAATGCTTATGTGGCCTTGCATGTTGATTTGGATGATAAAGTTCCACCCTTGAAGCATGCATGTGTGTATGTATGGCCTTAGAAAGAGAAAGCAGAAGTTTCCATGGTAAATTTGTGATGAATGAATGCATGTAGCATGTGAAGCTTGGATTGTGGTAGTTGATGTGCTGGGAATGTATATTTGAAGTGTGATTGCAATTGGATGTGTTTTGGTTGGCCGTCTTGTGCATTTTCTGAGCGGTGCTTTGTTGAAGAACCAGACGCACGATCGTGCGCCTGCAAGGCACAACTGTGAGCCTGTGCTTCTCCAGATGCACGCCCGTGTGCACGACGTGTGCACGGCCAGAAAATGTACATGCACACCCGTGCGTAGGCACTTTCAATGAAAATAAATAGTGAATTCCAGTAGCTTGCACGACCAGGCGCACGACCTGTGCACGGTCCCGTGCGTCAGGGTGCACGCCCGTGCACGTTTCATGCACGCCCGTGCATTTGCAGATTTTCAAAAAAATGTTATTAAATGGGAAATTAAACATACGAGTTCAGAATAAAGGCTAAATGGCTTCAGAAAAACATTTAATGAGCATGTATTCAAATAATAAACTGCATGTGCATGTCATGACATGACATGTAGTTTCAGAGAGGATCAGGGGATCCGAATTTAGCAGTATTCAGAACCCGATGTATGGGTAAGAGTATAGGTGGAACACGAGGGGGCATCTGTGGGATTCAGCCTTCTGACACCAGTCAGAACGCTTAGCAGTATTACAGATTCAGTTCCTGACACCAGTCAGATGATTCAGCCGCATTTCAGTTTACCAACTGGCACCAGTCAGATTGGGCAGTGGTTTTTAGATTCAGCTTTCTAGTCAGTAGCTAGACTGTTTAACCCACATGGTCAGGATGCCGAATCCCTGTGTTCACCACTTTGATCAGCACAACAGGTACCTGAGGGTACAGAGAGGTATTCAGATGCATGCATCCAGTATTTTCAGTTATCATGACATGACAGACACATCATGACGTGAACACATATGGTAATAATGAATGAATGAGATCCAGATAACAGTTTCCAGATTCCAGCAAGCGCATAGTTGTATGATTAGGGCCGAGACCCAGGTATGTGTTTGTCTATTTGATTGTTTGTGCTTGCTTGGGCATTGAGGGAAGTAAGGAGCGCTTACTGGGTGATCTTTATCACTCATCCCCCTCCTTCTTTCAGTTTTCAGGTGTTCGTGCTGTGACTGAGGAGCGGTTGGATCGAAGCTGACGGAGAGGGCACGCACACACAACGCGATCTCAGTTTTGTATCAGTTTTGGACCTGTGTGCTCATTTTGTATATGATGATGTATTCAGATGTATCTGAACATTATGTATGTATATGTTATAGGCCAGTGGGCCCATTGTACAGAACGATATGTATATATTTCAGATGTATATTCAGTTTCACTTCCGCATATGTAGAATTGTATAGTCTCAGGATATAGTTTCAGGATGTTTTCTTTATTTTCGTAGGATTCCCGTCGCGGGTACCCATATTTTCAGATTATTAATAAAAGATCCATTCAGTTCTCAACAGCAGGAGTACTCGTGGCGGCGGGTCCTACATTTGTTGGTATCAGAGCAAAGTTGTAAGTGTGTGGTGCCTTTTTCTCTCCTTCGCAGCTGTCGTCCAGACCCTCCTCACAGCATAGTCAGGTATTTACTTTCCAGATTGATTGTGTTATGTGATTCTAACCCCTTGTTTGCTGGTGATGCTATAGATAGTGAAGCATATGTTCCTAGATATCTAGACGAGACAGATAGTAGTTCACCCGCCCGTCCCATGAGTGTTAGTGATAGACGGCGACCTCAGACTACCTCCCATGTGTCGATGAGACCTGATCAGTTGAGAGATATGATTGGGGATGTTGTCAGAGAGAGCCTCCAGCAGGCTGGAGTGGGTGTTGTTCAGGAGCCAGATAGAGTTACTCCTCCTCAGTTTGAGAGTCATCAGATTTCGAGGAGAAGACATTCCCAGTCACAGCATCAGTCGCATCCGCAGTATCAGCGACAGTATCAGTATCAGTCGCAGCCTCAGTCAATTAGAGAGAGGCATCAGTATCCAGCTGGTTATGTAGATTCCAGTCAGAGCATGAGTACAGATACAGTGAGTACTGGTTCTTCAGGTAGACTTCATCCGATTTACTATCTACCAGGGCCGTATCAGCCAGCTAAATTCAGTGGATCCAGAGATCCAGCAGTGGCCGAGGACTGGATAGAGTCAATAGAGAGTGTTATGGGCCTCTACACGTTGTTAGAGAGAGAGAAAGATAGATATGCAGTATTCCATCTTAAGGGTGATGCCAAGGTCTGGTGGAGTCTAGCCAAGACTTCCATCAGCGAGGAGCAGATGACATGGGCGAGATTCAGACAACTTTTTGATGTAGAGTACAGGAGTATGGAGGTGTTGTATGCCAAGGCCCAGGAGTTTATTGATTTGGCTCAGGGGTCGAGCTCAGTGAAGGAGTATGCTACCAGATTCAATGCTTTAGCGAGATTCGTCCCGAGTTTGGTCGGGACAGAGTTGGGCCGAGTTCAGAAGTTTATCTATGGGTTGCATCCTGCAATTTATAAGGATGTGATGACAGGACCAGAGCCTCCCCAGAGATTCAGTGATGCATTGGGGAGAGTACTTAGATCCGAGGCCGGTTTACAGAAGATCGGTGTTTTGAGTGGTGCATCTGAGAGAGTTCAGAGGTCAGATGACAGAGATAGGGGCAAGAGGCCAATGTCAGCCAAGAGATCTGCCCGTGGTTTTCAGAGTCAGAGGCAGAGAGTTACACCCCAGCCACCACAGTGTACCTGATGTGGCAGGCGCCATCTAGGGGAGTGTATGGCAGGTTAGATAGTATGTTATTGGTGCCATCAGCCAGGGCACATGATGGCAGCGTGTCCATCTAGACTTGGAGCTAGTGGTGAGCCGGGCCGAGGTGGAGCTGGTCAATTCAGAGGCCGAGGCGGTCCACCCAGAGGCAGAGGTAGAGCAGAAAGAGGTAGAGCAGACTATCCCAGAGCTGGTGGTAGAGCACCTGAGGGAGGTGTCGGACCTTCAGGAGTTGGCGGAGGCAGAGCCAGAGTTTATGCAGTCCGTCAGGAGCAGGCAGAGGTCATTCCCCATACAGTTACCGGTCAGTTACTTTATTTTGATACTCCATTGTTTGTTCTTGTTGATTGTGGAGCCACACATAGCTTTGTGTCATGGAGTGTGGTTGAGAGATTAGGGGTTGACCCTAGTGTGGCCAGTAGGAGTATCCATGTGGAGATGCCAGATGGGGGATTTGTGTTGAGTGACAGAGTCCTCCTAGATCAGGAGGTAGAGATTATGGGTAGATCTATGGTGATTGATTTGATTCTGCTGGAGTTAGCAGACTTTGATATGATTTTGGGGATGAATTTTCTGGGTAGATATGGTGCAGAGATAGATTGTGGAAGGAAGAAGGTGAGATTCCACATAGGCCCTGATCAGTTTGTGTTTGGTGAGGGCAAAGTTGACAGTCTGATGGTTTCCGGTATTCAGGCGAGCAGATTGTTGAGACAGGGTTGTGTCGGATACTTGGCCAATGTTGTTTGCAGCAGTTCAGTGGGTCCGAGTATCGAGGAGGTGCCAATTGTCAGAGAGTTTACTGATGTGTTTCCAGATGAGTTGCCAGGGTTGCCTCTAGACCGAGAGTTGGAGTTTAGTGTTGAGCTTCTTCCAGGTACGGCTCCAATTTCTAAGGCTCCGTACCGGATGGCTCTAGTCGAGCTTCAGGAGTTGAAGAAGCAGCTTCAGGAGTTGACTGATAAGAGGTTTATCAGACCTAGTTGTTCACCTTGGGGAGCTCCAATTCTGTTTGTGAAGAAGAAAGATGGGTCGATGAGGATGTGTATTGACTACCGGGAGCTTAACAGAGTGATAGTGAAGAACAAGTATCCCCTGCCGCGGATAGATGACTTGTTCGATCAGTTGAGAGGTGCAGCTGTGTTTTCGAAGATTGACTTGAGATCAGGATATTATCAGGTCATAGTGGCAGACAGGGATATTCCCAAGACAACTTTCAGGACCAGATACGGGCATTATGAGTTCGTGGTCATGCCATTTGGGTTGACTAATGCCCCAGCGATCTTTATGGATCTGATGAACCGGATGTTTCATGATTGCTTAGACCGGTTCGTGGTAGTCTTCATTGATGACATTTTGGTGTATTCCAGAAGTGTGGCAGAGCATGAGGAGCATCTCAGATATGTGCTTCAGAGATTGAGAGATAGACAGCTGTTTGCCAAGTTTTCCAAGTGTGAGTTCTGGCTTGATAGAGTTGCTTTTCTGGGTCACGTGGTTTCAGCAGATGGTATTTCAGTGGATCCTAGTAAGGTAGAGGCAGTTTTGAGTTGGCAGAGGCCGAAGACGGTAAAAGAGGTACGTAGCTTCCTTGGGTTGGCAGGTTATTACAGGAGATTCATTGAGGGATTCTCTAACCTAGCAAGGCCTCTCACTGCCTTGACTAGGAAAGAGGTTCCATTTGTTTGGTCAGATGAGTGCGAGGCACGATTCTAGGAGCTTAAGCAGAGATTGACTAGTGCTCCAGTTTTGGCACTACCTCAGGAGGGAGTAGAGTTTGATATTTACACAGATGCGTCCCATCAGGGGATCGGGGCAGTGTTGATGCAGAGTGGTAGCGTTATTGCTTATGTCTCCAGACAGTTGAAAGATCACAAGATGAGATATCCCACTCATGATTTGGAGTTAGCTGCAGTTGTGTTTGCTTTGAAGATTTGGAGACATTACTTGTATGGGGTCAAGTGCAGCATCTATTCAGATCATAAGAGTCTGAAATATTTCTTCACCCAGAGAGAGCTCAATATGAGACAGAGGAGATGGCTAGAGCTGGTGAAG